>CM050428.1:77500-512500 GCA_027564155.1 Gymnocypris eckloni scoliostomus | reverse complement strand
CCTGCTTCATTTATGTATTACTGAAAAATATGCATAATTTGAATCATGTTTATTATTTTGTTAATATTAAAACTATGATTAAACAATTAATCATAATCAATCTATTTATATAATATATCTGTGTGTACTGTGTATATTTATGTATATATAAACAGTATATATTTAGAAAATATATAAGCGTAACATATTTATCTTAAATATATACATGCATGTGTTTGTATTTATATATACATAATAAACATACACAGTACACACACATATACTAAGTGAACAAAAGCGTATATTGTGGATGCGATTAATCATTTGACAGCACTAAAACTATGTAATGGATGGACATTATACATGCAATTCTAATACGTCATGTTTATCTTTTGACTGGATGCATTTCAGTATTTTTCTCACACTATGTCACGATCATCACAATGCAGGAGCAGTGTGGACTCGTTTATCTTGTCAGGCCCTGGTCACAGTCTGCTGTCATTATATAGAAAACTGAATCTTTTTTTTGGTGAACTGTTCCTTTAACCCGCTTCTGTCTCTCTGTACAGTATTGCAGATCGGCTTGCTTTAAGACGGAAGCTGAACTGTAACTCTTTCCGCTGGTATCTTGAGAATGTGTATCCTGAACTCAAGTGAGTCCCGTGCACTGGACTCTGATGGACAGCCAGACACAGCTGGACTGTGTGTCCGTTCTGAACGTGTTGCTTGTGTTTGTCAGGATCCCTGAGCAGGAAGCGGCGTACAGTCTCCTGAAGCAGGGCGGTCTGTGTCTGGAGAGTCACGGCACACACAGTCTGGGTTTGGCCGAGTGTAAGACCACACCGAGCATCCCTGCCTCACAGGTGTGTGATAACGGACTGAATGGAGCATTTACACTGGCTTTAGAGTATAAAGTGATCAAACCAAGGCTTGGCATTGGCACGGATTTCCTGATTTGAGTCTGATTTCCTCAAACAGGATCTTTGTGTGTTTTGTCAATTATTCAGTGGACCCTTTCCACAAAACTGTGACGACGCGCTTCATCAGCATCGTACTAGTGCTGTCAAACGATTAATCATATCCAAAATAAAAGTTTTGTTCACATAATATATGTGTGTGTGCTGTGTATATTTATTATGTATATATAAATACAAACACATGCATGTATTTAAGAAAAATTTATGTTTATATATTAAATATATTTATGTATAATATAAATGTATATACATGTAAATATTTTCAAAATATATACGTGTGTGTGTATCTATAAATACATCATAAATATACACAGCACACACACATATATTATGTAAAAAAGAAGGTTTATTTTGGATGTGATTAATCGTTTGACAGCACTATATGTACATTTATAACACTATTCTTTGTATTGTATCACCTTTGCATAAAAACAAAAACAACGCGTTAACTCTAAAGCGGGGGTGTTTCTAATGCAGCGTCTATGGAGAAAGACGTTCATTTGAAAGTCATGAAAACTATTGTGGAGTTCTTTTGCTTATTTGAGCTAATCGTGATGCAAAAATATCTTTGTGTTACTCCTCCATTCACTGCTCTTGAAGTTAAACAACTATGACGAGAAACCCGGAAATGTGAAAAAGGTCATGAAACCATGTCAACATGCATGTCAAATTTCAATTATTACATAATTGTAATTATTGAAATGATCAGGGACGTGCAGAGAGTTCCTCAAGGACAGGGGCTCAAATTTACAATGGGGGAAATGTTAAAAAATATATATATTCTACAGTGCCCTCCACTAATATTGTCACCCTTGGTAAATATGACCAAAGGCGGCTGTGAAAATAAATCTGCATTGTTTTTCCTTTTTATCTGTCATTCAAAAAATTCACAAAATTCCAACCTATCATTAGAGTAAAACAATTGAAAGTGGGAGAAAATCTCATGATGAAATAAATGCTTTCACTATTTCATGTTGGCCACAATTATTGGCACCCAATTATTGCAACGTCCTTTTCCCAGGGTAACAGCTCTGAGTTTTCTCCTATAATGCCTGAAGAGTTTGGAGAACACCTGACAAGAGATCAGAGACCATTTTCTTCATCCAGAATCTCTCCAGATCCTTCAGATTAACCACTCCATGCTAGTACTTCTTCTCTTCAGTTCACTCATTTTCTGTAGGGTTCAGGTCAAGGAACTGAGACAACCATGGTAAAAGATTCATGTTGTGCTCAGTGACCCATTTTTGTGTTGATTTTGATGTTTGTTTTGGATTGTTGTCCTGGTGGAAGATCCAAACATGGCCCGGTATAAGACTTCTAACAGATGCCATGCATCTGAACAAGATGTCCAGGACCTCCAGCAGAAAAACAGGCCCACAACATTAAAGATCCAGCGGTATATTTAACCGTGGACATGGGGTACTTTTTTTATCCCTGTTTGTACTAAACTCATCTGGTGGGGTTGCTGCCAAAAAGCTATTTTTTCAGTTTCATCTAACAATAGAAGCCAGTGCCATTTGAAGTTCCAGTCGTGTCTGACAACTGAATTTGCTGGAGTTTGTTTTGGATGAGTGAGGAGGATTTTCTTGAAACCCTCCCGGAACAACATGTGGTGATTTAGGGATGTTTGATTTTTTTTTTGGTTTCTGACCCCAAGACTCAACTAATCTCTGCAATTCTCCAGCTGTGATCGTTGGAGAGTCTTTGGCTACTCAAACTCTCCTCCTCAGCATTCATTAGGATATAGACACAGTCCTCTTTCAGGCAGATTTTAACATCTTTAGTTGATTGGAACCTCTTAATTATTACCCTGATGGTGGGAATGGAGATTTTCAATGTTTTAACTCTTTTCTTACAGCCACTTTCTATTTTGTGATGCTCAACAATCTTGTTCTTCACATCAGAAATATATTTTCTGTTTTTTCTCATTGTGATGGATGATAAATGGAATTTGACCATTGTGTTCCTCATATTTATAATCCTGTGGAACAGAAAGTCATGGCTGGACAATTTCATGCTCCTAGTCAACCTGGTGTGCTAAAAAATGTAAATATGAATGGGAATATCCTTCAGAGATATTTTACTCATAAGAATTTCTAGGGGTGCCAATAATTGTGGCCAACATTCACTGGAGAAAAATATTTATTTCATCATGAGATTTTCTCCCCACTTTCAATTGTTTTACTTCAATGATAGGTTGGAATTTTGTGAATTTATTGAGTGACAGATAAAAAGGATAAACAATGCAGATTTATTTTCACAGCCGCCTTTGCTCATATTTATCAAGGGTGACAATATTAGTGGAGGGTATTGTAGGTCAAACATTTGGATACATTACTATTGGTCATCAAGCCAGCATTTATTTGATCACATTTTTAATACGGCCTATTTTAAAAGACATTTTATGCAATTCTGATATATTATCAGTCTTTTCTCGGCATTCTTTGATTGATAAAAAGAAAACATTAAACATTTTAAACCATTTTTTGAAAGAAATTAGATTTCATTCAGCAAAGATTTGCTAAATTGATAGAAACAGTGATATTAAAGACTGATATTGTTTGAAAACATCTCTATTTTGAATAAATACTGTTATTTTTATTTATCAATGAACCCTAAAAAAGTATCACAGGTTCCAAAAAATGTAATAATAATAATAAATAGGCTAAATGAATAAATTAAAATAAGCAACACAACTGTTTCCAATATTGATTATAAATCAGCATATTATTATGATTTCTGAAGGATCGTGCACCGAATTTCTCTGTTACCATGTCAATAGACATATTTCATAATAGTTATTAAAAAATTGCCTCATCGATACATGTAAAAGTTACACTGTAACTGCAGCATGTTCCATATTCACATCACATTATTTTCACATTTGCATATATATATATATATTGTTAAAGGTTAATATACCTGTACAAAGGTGATATAATGCAGTGTGTTGGAGGAGATGAGAGAATTTATTTGAAATAGAACAATTTTGTTGTTTTAGAATGAGAAGTAAAGTAAATAACTGTTATCAAGTCCTTCATACCAAATAAACAACTAAAACTGCAAATTAATATTTATTTACTTTGAGTGTGATTGCTGTAGAAAGTGTGATTTGCTACATATTTCTACACCTGCATTACTCACTCAATCATTTGTCTGTCCTGTTTTCTCAGAAGTGGACTCTGATTGAACCACAGATCCGTCAGCATGACCTGTGTCTGGCCATCACAGCTTTCACTGCCGGGTCAAAGGTCAGGCTGGAGCCCTGCAACATCAAAGAGTCCAGACAGGTGTGTGTATGTGTGTACGTGACTGACACATTTCCACGAGATGCTTTCAGAAGACTATAAGCTCTATTCTGACAGCACTCGTTGTTCTTGTGGAAGTTATGTAGATTTGATAAAGTGATATTCTGTTGTCATTTGAGGAAGAATGGTGAGTGTTGTCCCTCTCTCGTTCTCTCAGTGATAATAGCTGTCGTCGATCTGAAACGCAGCAGACAGGCTTACAGGCACAAACACGTATCTTCCCATAAGCTCACTGCATGTGGTTCCGCTCACAAACTTAGCTGGCTTAGCTGTACTGGCTTTATCTTTTTTCCTTTTCTTGTCTATCTTTCATCAGTTTGACCTCTGCATGTCCACTCATTCATGCTCTGCACATTTGTGATTATCAGAACAGAACATCCCTCACAATCAGATCCGATTCCATAGAGAGACGTTCAGCTCCTGCTCTTCATATGACAAGACCATTAAGAGATGTTTATAAGCACACAGACACACATGCACGCACGCACGCACGCACGCACGCACACACACACACACACACACACACACACACACACACACACACACACACACACACACACACACACACACACACACACACACACACACACACACACACACACACACACACACACACACACACACACACACACACACACACACACACACACACACACAGGATCACAGGATATTAGAGTATATATCAAGCCTTCTGAATCCAGACTCCCTGACCTCAGTCACAGGCTCTGAGACATGCCCTTGGCTTCAACATGCTGCTGCTTTCATTTCATTATAAAGCTGCTTTCTGTTCAGAATATTGTTTCTCTGTTGGTTTCTTTAAATGGTATATTTTACAGTCACTCTGTACATTTGTCAATGTTTGGAATGATGCAGTTATTTTGTATTTTTATTCCAGTTTTGTGTAAATGTTCTACAGGTGAAGGAGATGTTGTTGATAATAGTAGTTGATGATTGTAGTAGTAGTAGTAGTAGTAGTAGTAGTTGAGTAGTTCTTTTCAGACATGTTCTGATAACAATAAGGTTGCAAAAATGGTAAACAACATTCAAAATAAATGTAACGTGAAATACATAATATTTAGTTTGACCTCAGACAACCGTTATAAGGGTTTCGGTTTTCTTTCAGGAACAAGAAGAAGAGCAGCGACTCTTATTTGTGGGATGTTTGTCTGCAGCAGTTGCATGATGTGTTATTACTACAAATGTAATTAATGTTCCTCACTTTGTTTCTCCGTCCCTCTGTAGAAATGGAAGCCCAGAGGTCCCGCGCTGCAGCACATGATCAGCGGCTTGTGTCTGGACAGCCAGCCTCCTTCAGGCCCGCCGCTCGTCGCACAGTGCCGCCCCCAGGTGACCAGCCAATCCTGGGAGCCGCAGCTGGTCACCTGACTCTGAGAGCTGGCAGGGAAGGCAGGGAAAGGGGAGGAGTTTAGTCAGGTTGCTGAGCTCGAGGTGCTGTAGGAGCCAGAGGAAAGCATTTGCACACTGTTTTAGTTGAAGGTGCTGCTCTCAAACCAATCGAACATGACCCTGTCCAAAACATCTGACCTCATATCCTTAGCGTGAAATAGCTGGAGAGAGAGAAGCGACATTTGCCTGCCAAATCGAAGCCGGAGCACGTTTTCTGACAAGCTCACATGGCATGGTTTTGTCAGGTGACAGGAGTGCTTTGTTGAATGTTGTGTTAAGGACTCAACAAAACAAATAGATATGTATATAAATGCCTTTTATTAGCTTTCCGACCCATAACCTGTATATTCCCTCATTCCCACTGATGAAGGTCTGGGTGGTTTCTGGGGGATTGGTTCAGTATTAGATTGGGATGAAGTGAGATGAGTCTTCATATACGGTGGAAACGGTCAGCAGAGATTAGCTGTAGCGCACTGGTTTACTTGAAGATGACGATAACAAGGACAGAAACCCACGGCTGTCATCACAATGATATAACCTAATGTTTTATCAAAAATTAAATGAGGTGTAAAGTGCTTTTAATGAGCTATTATTCTGCATGGTACTGCAGTGAAACGGCATCTGCAAACATGTCAAGCCCAAAGACTGTTTTTATTCTTATTCGTTTGCCTTTTGAAACTTTCTATTTACTTGAAGCAAAAGCATTTTTATTTTGAACATGTGCTAGGAAGCAGTTATGCTGTTTGACAAATAAAGACTACCACCAAACAAACAAACACAAAAAGACAACAATCCAATACATCTTGAGTTTGTCTTTATATGCTACAGTAAAACCGTCCCAAAGAATCATTTCAGTGTAATTTCAGATTGAAAACAGAATGCAGTGATGCAGGATAGACATTTAAAACATTACATTTGTAAAATACAATACAGTGTATAAATGAAATGTAACAAATGTAGTTGTAGTTTTTTATAATAGTCATTCAGTATAATGAGTTTATACAGTATATGGGGCTAAACAAATGCATACATACAACCAGGGATGCCGCTGTGGTTTCTGCAAATTGACTCGGGACCCCTCGGTTCATGATCCTGTTCAGACCCCTTCTCCCTCGCTGGGCCTATCAAATATGATTCTGCACTAATTTGATTTCATATTTATTGTTTTTAGGTACAGATTTATGTAGCAAGTTAGATTCTTTAAAATGACCAAATACAACCCGAATTACGGAAATATTGGGATGTTTTTTTAATTTGAATAAAATGAAAACTAAAAGACTTTCAAGTTTCAATTTCTTTATATAGCACATATAAAACAGCCACACAGTGCTGCACAGAGATTCAAAAATCATAAAAGAATATAAAAATCATCACAACTACACAATTGCACAGGGACTCGCCTTATAAAATAAGTTAATAGATATTAAAAACACAAAAGAGACAAAAATATAAACCCATTAGAACTAAGCAAAAACCGTGATGGAGAATGATTTCTAAGCCAGAGAGAACAGATATGTTTTAGGAGAGATTTGAAAGGGGACAGAGTCTGATGTCTATTCCATGACCGTGGCCCAAACACTGAGAAAGCTCCATCCCCTCTACCTTTGAGTCTGGATTGAGGGACGAGAAGAAGGCTCTGGTCACTGGATCTTACACATCTGGAGGGAGTAAGGGTATAGCAATTCAGATACATAAATAGGAGCAGATTGTGTAAAGATTTATATAAGAATTAAAGGATTTTAAAGTCAATTCTGAATTGAATAGGCAGCCAATGAAGGGTCTGCAGGATTGGAGTAATGTGGGCACTTTAGCGGCTATTATAAGGGAATCTAGCAGAAGCAGTTTGAACTAGTTGATCAATTAATGACAGAGCTACCACAGTAAAGTGAATGCAGTAGTCTAAGCGTGAGGCGATACAAGCATGGACAGCCATCTCTAAAGTTTTGCTTCTTTAATGTCCTCATTTTTAGTCGCTTTGGATAAAAGTGTCTGCTAAATGACTAAATAAATAAAAGTCTTTCAAATCACGTTTAACATTTTGCTGTCAATAAATTCAAGACTCTTGGCAAGACGAATAAAATAACAAATACATTTTGTGCAGACTGCACTTTTATTTGTTAGCCTATCTCTCTTTCAGTAACGGAAATTTAAATGTGAGATTCTGGAAATAACATCTACATTTTGTGAGAATGGTCGGGTCGGGAAGAAAATTATTCTAAGCGGACAGCGGGTAAACAAAGAGTGAATATATCACGGGAGCGCGTGGGTGCAGGATATAATCTCGCGAGAGCGGGACTTCAGAAAACAGTCCCGCGCAGACCTCTAGTACAGAGTGTGCCTTTTACATCGCGGAACCAAGTGTTTTCAATATCAACTACATGCTGGATCTCTAATGATCTTTGTGGCAGCTTGAAGTTTTACAAGTAAAGTATGTGTGTAGTATGTCGAGTTACAACACTGTAAAACTAGGAGATTCGTGTGAAAAGATAGGCCTGCTAAATGTTCTATTTATGCTGATAATTATTTATTTAATAAATCAAGTGCTAATGTGAAAGGGCAGTAGTGAAAGTGTTGGCCTAAGATGTTGTAAGGATATAGCATACTTCAAACTGTATACTGCATCATTGGCGTTAGTATGCTGCGGTCTGCTCAGCGGCCACCGAGTGTCAGGCCTTCATCACTAATGCACATTACAGCAACGGATTCATATTTCATCATCAGACATTTATAGAATAGATAACAGCCCGCCCTGAAAGCAGAAAGGATGACACGGGTTTAACACTTTCACTGAAAGTAAAATCAGCCAATATATTCACAAATGTGTTCACGGAAATAGTTTGTGCCTACCCTACCAATAACTATCAGAAAGAATATTTCTCTGTTTGTATTCATGTATTTATGTTTCTCGTCTGTGACTTATGTTCCAGTCAGTAAACAGTGTCCCTACAGTCTGTCAACATGTTGAAGGTCTGGTATTTAAGGTCAACACTAAGGCATTGTGACCTATGGATCTAATGTGCTTCGCCAGCAGCTCACTATCGCACGTGAACGCGTGCAGGACTGATGTCACAGATAAATAAGATCTGTGCTCCTTATAGCTCCTCATTTCATAAACGACGGAAGGCAGCGAATGAGCTGAGTCACATGACGAGGGCCACAGGTGAGATAAACGGGGCCTTGTCTTCCCAGCACAACAGGCTTGACAGCTTTGTAGAGCTGCGAGAGCATTCTGAACACCAGAGAGATCTGGAGGAGATGCTATGTTATATTGCACATCTTCTTTTAAAAGAGACACGATCATAGGAAATATGTGTGTGTTGCTGACGCAAAACTTCACACTGGTCTTCTTGGAAGTCTACAAGAACATTTGCTGTTGTACAGCCGTAGGGAAGCGCAATACATGTGACTGTAGAAGTATCTGCTAATCTTTGCATTTTATTATCTGTTTGATTCGAATGATATTGGAAGCAGATGACATATGGACTCATCTTCAGTTCAAGATATTCATTTTCTATGTCAGGATACCGAAGTGTTAAACTATTATGCATCTTCTGAACTCCTGCATATTCTAATGTTTTGATGTTTGGTTTTGAAACATGCTTTTCTGGATTGGAGCTTTACTGTGAACACTCTTTAAAAATATTTATATGTCAATGTTAATTATTGGCCATAGCAAATTATTGTTAAAATACAATACATTTTTCAAAACTAGAAAATATGCTTTGAAACTGAAATAAGGGATAGTTGTAAAAAAAAGTCAAGTAATTCAATAATTTATTGTTAATATAGCAATAATATAGTTATATAGTATATAATATAACGAAAAATTGAAATGCTAAAAAAGCATAACATCAAGATTTTATCGAAAAATCATATTTCCCTCAATAACTATTGTTATATAAATATGTATATATATTGAAGAACACAGTTTTCCCTCGGATAGCTTTTTATATTTAATTATTATTATTTAATTAACCCCTGGAATCATTAAACATAAATTGTCAATAAATTAACAACATACATTTTTTTAAAGCATTGTTTAAGTAGCATGCGATACGTTTTTATCACTTCATTCATATTCATTGTGAATCTTCTCCTGTTCATTAAGGTTGTAGAAATTGTCACCATAGGGTTTCATCATAAGGCTATTTTTTGTTATTTATTCTGTCTGCCTTATAATATACTTAACTGTACTTTTGTGACTTTTGCATACACACACATATATACATACACTATATTGCCAAAAGTATATTCTAATGAAAGGTTTGACTACTTTAGTAATTTCCATGAGTACAAATCTTAATGTTTCTAATGCAGGTTTGGTGTTTGGTGATGAGTTTGTGGCTCATTTAAAGTCACACCAGAGGTGTTCAGCTGCTTTCTGCAGACCAGTCAAGTTCTTCCACACTGACTGAATCATCATTTCTCTTTGATTCTTGTCTTATACACAGAGACACTGTCATGTTAGAATAGAAAAGGGTCCAAACTGTTGCTATAAAACTAGATTCCCTAGAATATCATTATATGCTTAAACATTAAGATTTGTACTCATGGAAATTACTAAAGTAGTCAAACCTTTCATTAGAAGGGGGTGCCAATACTTTTGGCAATATAGTGTATATACACACACATGATACATACATACATACAACATATAAACACACACACACACACGCACGCACGCACACACACACTAATATGCATATCAATATATTCAATTATCTGTCTCTCTCTCGCTTTATATGAATTGTCTGGTGTTGAGAATGCTCCTCCCAGACAGATTGTGGATGTTGTGAATAATTAATGAGCGCTCGTGTCAGACTGTGGCCCCGCCCAGCGCAGATCAGCGGCGCTCGGACTGAACCCGGCGAACAGTCACTCAGGATCGGGACACACACACACAGCCCGCTGAAGAGCTCCAGTGGGATCCATCCATATCTTGGGGAATATAATATTTTATTTTCCTGATCGTGTAAATCTCCGCATCTCTCTGATCGGGTTCACTCGCTTCATCTGTGGATATCCGAACCGCCGCCGCTGAACAGGTGAGTCGGTTCACTTTTACCTTTCCATCTGAACGACACGCCGACGAGGATGACGAGCGGGTTCCTGATCTTACAACAGTAACAGTACAAGTTATTATAACGATGGTTGATGATATTGCTGTTAGCCAGCTAACAAGCTAACTGACTGACTTTGAGTTCATAACGTAGCATCCGGCTAAGTCAGCTGCTAACCAGAACCTGGCGAGATAACGTGACTCGAACGGATGTTTTGTGTGAGGCAAACAGTTTGCTGACTCGCTTGTGTGTTTCGTGTCCGGGGTTAAGCTTTGGGTAAGCGGGTTGTTGGCTCGGGCAGTTTGCTGAAGAGTTGCTAGCACAGCTAGCAGGTTAGCAGCTCACCTGCCACTGGTCCACAACACTGAAACACTAAATGCTCCATTACACCATCGTGTGCTGTGTTATTATGAACACCAGACTACAGGAATATCTTTACGTTAGGAGGTCATTACTGGACTATTGACATGTACCAAGCTGTAATTTCTTCTGAACAAGCTGCTGATGTTAATGCTGGAGTTACTCAGTTTAGGGTGACAGAAGTCACACACTTAACGTCTTCTTATGTTATGACTCAAATCCTCAGTTTGCTGCTACATCACAGTACCCCAGTGACTCTAAACAAGCAGTGTTTGCAGCTGTCACACTCAGAATGATGGGCTGCTCACTCAGTGATGATTATATAGTTACACAACAACAAATTAGTCCTTCTATCTCCTACCAGCATCATGGTTCAGCCTGACATATGAAACCACACTCAGAAGAATTCAGTTTTTTTCAATGGAACTGTTTATCGGAACTTTAGACAAAATATAAAAGAAATTAAAAATGCATATGTGGTTTGTTTTTATAATCTTTGATACATCAGGCTTTTGTGGCTCATATAGCAAGCTGCATTAAGAAAAAACACCTCAGATGTATTTTGGTGCAGATGCTGATATTTTAGTAATCTAAATCAGTGAGATCTTTATAACAGATACTTAGCATACATTCAATAATGTAAACATTGGTCGTCACTCTATATCTCCAATAGTATGTCTCCGTCAGTAGGATGATATTCTAATGTTTAGTTTAATGATCAAAAGATCTAATGCAATGCTTTACAATGAAGATTGAGAGATGAACAAGCCTGACGATCATATTTTAAACTCACTGATTCTTCTAGAAAATGATGTCTGGATAATTAAGTAAAGCCATGTTGCTTCAGTCCAGTAAGTGTTTGTCTTGAAATATTGCTAACAATATCAAAGTTATTCTTCAGTCAGTGAAGATTTCACAGAAAAAAGACATGAGCTGAAGATGGACGTTTGTACAATTATACTAAAAGACCTTTTACTTGCTAATAAAGTATACACTATCAATCAGACGACAGAAGGCATGTAGTAGATCGTGTTGATCATTTAGAGGCATTGATATTTGTCTGTTAAATATGATACAGTATGCTTTACAGGTTTAAGCTCATGATGTGTGGTTGTAGTGATGGTCTCTGCCTTCATCTACTTAGAGAATATTTTAACGATTATGCACTTTCTTATAACATAATATGCTGATTACACATGCCAATAACCTATTTCCACGTTCTGCCATAGCTCAAATTTGTAATAGATGAATCTGCTGGAATGCCAGTGTTGGATTTCCATTGAAACGAGCAGGTTTAGTTGTACCATGTTCACCTAGACTGGCACGAGGGTTTGGCTTTTCTTAGAAATGACAATCGGAAACTAGTGCATCCAGTTATGAGTCATCAGAATGGGAGTCGCTGTCAAACTACACACTCCTGTTTCTTACGGGGTGAAGTCATTTGTCATTTCCTTATAGACGCTTGGCTTTGCCAAGATAGAAATCAAGAGGGTGCTCTTATCTGTTTACTCAGCTACCTCTGGTTTAGCTCAGCAGTTAATCATTATCACGTCCATAACTCTGTACCCTGACCGGTCTGGTTCATTCGGGTTACGTTTTGATAAGTTTGTGTTCAAGGTTGTACAGTTTTGCATGTGTAATCCTAATAAAATATGGTTATTTAGTTATAAGGCTTTTTGAAGAAGGCCGTACACCGTTCTCTCTCTTGTGGATGATTAGTTCTTCCCTTCATTCTGGTCATTTTAAGGACTGCGTCTGCTCCGTTTCAGATTCTCTGTTTTATAGCCGCGTGTAAAGAGAGGTCACAGGTTGAATGGTTGTGACGTGAGATATTACTGCTGTTTCTGCACATGGACTTTGGCCTGGCATGTGTCCAGTTTTCTAACTTAGTGCTGCTTACTACACTTTCAATGACAGCACATTCATGAAATGTTATCTGGGAATGCAGCCATACACCCTTTTCACCACAATGGTGCTGGTGCTTGGCCAGGGATCTGCGAATCTCCTTCAACTTTTGAGTAATTTAATTCAGTGTATTTGAGGTTATTTCAAATCAGGATGAAACCGTGACAGATGGTTACTTCCGTATTGTGATGCAAAAAAGGAAAATCAAAAATGTTGGTTTGAACCATCGGTTGTTGATTGGATGGAGGTAGATGTGAATGTGAGCATACGGTCGATTGTAAGAAAGGGTGGTGTTTAAGTGAGCTAAAAGATTGGAGAAGTCTGGTGTGCGTCACCAGAGAGAAGTCTGCCGTTTTGCAGGAAGAGCCAGTTATGAAAGACCAAAAAAGACAAGGTCCAAAACAACAAGGCATGGATAAATCGTGTACAATAAAATCAATTATTACAAAATAAAATAGAAGAAAGTCGGAGGCGAATCACGAATCAGATCAGAAATCCTGATGTGTGGTGCAGGAGTGTTTATACAACGTGTCCTGTAAAACATATTTATTCTCAAGTCTCGAGTGATTCTGTGAGGTTTCTCTCGAGGTTTTCTGGTCGGTACTCTGGTTGAAAATCTGTTGGTGTGTGCTGTCTTTGTCACATCGCGGCACACCACACACTATAGGAGCAAAACGGTTAAATCTGGGATTTTTTGTCCTCATGTTTGTGGTCTCACATTTTGAAGATCTTATAAGATTTTAAAATTCTATTGGTCTAGCTTAATCTCCATCCAGCTATTTTTAGCTGTTCGATTTGCTGCTTGATATTGAAAATTGGTGTCTTACTATATTACTTTAATGTGTTATCTCAATTATGAACACACTGGTTTGTAGTGTGAACAATTGTACCGTTTGCTGCATGTTGTTATTCTTCTCGTTATTTACCGATAGCGGCTAATGAACCATAAGTCTCGCCCATGGGCTTACTTCAGCGTTGAAGAAAAAGGTGGATATAAAAACATGAAATAGAAACAGTATGAAAGTTATTCAAAAAGAGAAACCTTTAGACCCACTATTCATAGAGCTTCTGAGATGTGAGTGAAATTAGCTTACTATCTTTTAACATTATCACGATATACAAAACATTCTCTAATTTAATGTTGTCAGCAAAATATTGTGATAATATTGTTAATATTTGCTGTATCAAATCTATTTTTATGGCGGTTTATTGTCCTTTTCTGTTCAGCAGCCTGAACGTTCTACTGAACATCTTCTTTCATGTTCCACAGCGAAATGAAGTTTCATTTTGGGGTGAACTATGCCTTTACATGTGGACTTCTCATAGAAAAGGCCTTGGTGAAAGTGTCAAATGTGAAAGCATGATTCCGTGCTTGAAGCTTCTTGATAGTAAAGCTAATTGTCAGGATAAGAGTGTGGTCAGCACAGCCTCTGCAGTTATAAGAGCACGGGACCCGTAGACGAGCGGCGCCGATTGAGCGCAGTGCTTTGTTCTGGGTCTGGTTATCATCACGCTCAAGGACAGCGACCTGTGGCACACTGTGAAATCTTCTTAATAACCTGCACACGTAACGTCCTGTGGCAAGGCTTTGACGCTGGGTTCCTGGTGGAAGCAGGGGCTCCTCTTCAGGCGCTGCGCTCACTCATTGGCTCCGTGTCAGAAGCAGGCTTGATCATGACGGAGGCCAGAGAGCTTACCGAAGGCTCCTCGCTGTCATGAAATCTGTTCTGTTTGCTGCATCACGGTGCTCTCAGAATTTCTGCAGGACAGGTTGTGTAACACAAGGCTCGCTAGCGTTGCTGTTGACGTTACTGACCTGAAGTCAGGATGTTTCCTGTGGTTTGTTTACGGGCAGAGCGTTTCTATTTACAGGTTTTGTCAGATGTCGTTTGAGCTTCATTTGGTCTTTTCCTGCCTGTAGTCACTAGCAGTTTTCAGTTTTGTTGCAAAACATGCGTTTTTTATTTATTCTAAGCTACATTGTAAAAATGCAGCTCTGCGTTGTTGGCTGAGGATCGCTGATGCAGACGTTTGTTTCTACACTGATGATTCAAATGTGAGCACACAAGCACATATTGTGCTTTCTAAGAGCTCGCTCCATCCCTCCCTCAGATAAGACGCGAGTAACGTGGGAAGAATGTGCATTCCTTTCCTGAGGAGGAGGAGGGGACGGCCGTCTGGAGAGGAGTGTGTTTCCTCTGCCTCGCATCAGAGGACTGTCTTCAGCCGTTCAGGCTTTTATCAGAGATCCAGGCCTGTGAGATGAGTCACATCGCTTCTCTCACACCCTGTCCACTGAAATGGTGATGGTGCAGAGCTTTCCCAGGGATGGCCAGTGTTTAAACTAACTGTTAGTTTTGAGAACAGCCAAAGTCATTTAATTCAATGAGTTTGTGATATTAGCTGGCTTTGATCTCAAGTCGTAGTTTACATAAATAGAATCTCTTTTGCTCACCAAGGCTGGACTTGTTTGATTAAAATACAGTCAAATCTGTAATATTTAAAGTTATTACGGTTTAAAAATGTTTTATGGTTTTATTTGAATGTCATTTATTTAATGTGATCAAAGCATCATTACTCCAGTCTTCATTGCCACACAATCCTTCAGAAATCCTTCTATCAGACCTGTACGCATTGTGTAGCGGCTACACATTTTGACCTCAAAGTACGCTGGTTTGATTTGTTACGCAAAAACCAGAAATGTCATTTACCATCAGTCACTTTTGATTATCTAATTTAATGTAGGGCTGGGCAATTAATCGATTCTCATGCGCATCTCGTCAGTAAAGCCGGCTCGGGGATTGGCGGTAAATCTCCATCACCTGTTTTCTGATGGAGCGGCAGTTAATACACAGAGCCGTAGTTCACTGACAAGCTATGCGATATCACGCTCATAATCGAATGCGATTCATCTGCGATATTGAATGTGATATGGCCTAGCTTGTCAGTGACATGAGGCTGCTGCCGTGTAAACTTTGATTATACTGGGAATGATCTGATTTTCTTTTACATTTAAGTATGAATTATTATAGTAATTATATTTTGGTTAAGTTATATTGCTATGTGCATTTTCGTTTTTAAATATTTCTATTTAGCTTTACTTTAGTTTTTATTTCAGGTTTAGTCGTTTTTAGTACTCCAGCTTATTTCATTTCAGCTAGTTGCCAAGCCAATATTTTCTCAATTCAGTTTTTTTCCATCTTTCTTTCAGTTTTATTTTAATTAAAGAAAAGGCTTTCCGTGAGGAAATGATTCCCCCGCCCATTGGGTGGAAATGGGTCCGGATTGGGCACTCTGCCGGTAGAAAAGGGTGCACGGGACCTGATAGAGATTCTTCAGTCGACTCTACACAAGCCCTCGCTGTGCTTCAGCAGCAATCTCCTGCCCTCGGTAAAGCGATCAGTGTCGGGACACTGAGACTGATCAGAGGAGCTGCTATTTACTGAGAGCACTGCTTCAAACCAATCAAACCTTTGCGTCTGAGTCTGTGCTGCTAGGTAATTTTCCATTAGTTGGACTTCTTTTGATCTGCTGGACACATTTGTCCGTGGAACGGCCATCTCTCCGTGGCTTCTCATGCAATACAGTCTCCATTGTTTTGGACGACAGACAATGAGTTCTTTCAGTTTGTTGAGTTGAAGTTGTGGGCCTAGAGGGAGAGAGATGGCTGGATTGGAGGCTTCAGGTGTCACTCGGGCACAGCGCAGTCACCCAGAAGGAGAATGTTAAATATCACGCGCCTCGCCGGGCCTCCTTGAGTGGACGGACTGGTCGGACGGGGTGTGATGAAATCCTCTCTCACACTATGAGTCACACAGGCTCCTGTTACCTGTTCTTTCTTCTTGCACCCCAGAGCATTTCTTATCTGTTTCGGTTGAGTTTGATTTGGACACTTTAAATAACCTAAGCTCTTTGAGGAACCGAATGAGGCTTTTACAAACGCTTAGTGCATACATCAGATCAAACATGACATTGTGAAGCTGTTGCTGTAGACGTCGTAGGACAATCTATCAATATATCACACATATTTTCTTCCATGTTTTAATATGAACCGTAAACCTCTGTCATGCAGCACTTTGTTTGCCAAAACTAAAATAAATTAAGTTTTTATTTGATTACATTTTAAAAGATTAAATTGATTTTGATGATAAATGTGCATTAAATCATAAATCCATTAAATGTCAAAAAATAAATTAATAATTTGGCCCAATTATTGTAAAACTTTCATTAAATTGTTGAAACTTAAAAATTTGAATTCAGTTGATTTAAAAAATGAATGCTTTTGATTTTTTAAATATAATCAAATAATTAAAATAGAATCCAGAAATATTAAACGAAAAAAAGTTAATTCCTAAAATCAAATACATTTAGGAAAAATTTAAAAAATGTCATAAGTCCCTAAAAATCTTTTTTTTTTGTTTAACCATTTAATATTTTTTTATTTTTTTATTAAATTACTTCAATAAATTAGACATGATTTTTGATTGATAAAATTGACTATTGAAATAAAATCCTGAAAAATGTAATTGGACAAAAGAGAATTTGGGGGACAAATTAAATGAAGAAAAAGAAGCATGTTTTAAAAACATATTACAATTTTTGCATTATGACATTATTTTAATTGACAATTAAACATGTTTTTTTTACATCCCAATGGTAGAAAATATATTGTCTATTTCTTTAACTGTATTCAGTGAAATATGACCCAAACATGTTCCTAACAGTGTTTGTAATATTCACCCATGTGCTGTCAGAAATCTAGGTTTCTCAGTCTGGTGAATGGTCATTAGTCATCTGAAGGACTGCAGGTGTAAGAATGGCTTGCTGGTTTCAGTCGAGATGGATGGATGGTGTGATTTTACTCACAGGTTTCAGATGTATTGTTGCTGGACTGGCAGAGCCTGAATTAAACATGAGTACATTCTTCAGAGAGGCTCTGGTTTCAGTAGGGCATACCAAACACCATTTACTCTGACAAGACCTGCTTGAGCTCCCTTAAGATAATCAACATAACCTTTGGCCTCTCAGGACTCGGACTGTACGTGAGTCAGCCGCACCGGTAGAAGTGGGACTGTTAATATCTTTCTGAAAAAGCACAGGTCAAATAGAGTTCAGTGGTGCTTCCACGGTGAAGTCAAGGGTATTGGCTATTTATATATGACAGACTTTAATGGCATTAGAAGCTTTTAATACAGAAGTGAGTGGCATCACAAAAACTCAAATTCATCTGGAGTTACTTAAGAGGAATTTGTATTGGTGCCACTTAAAAGCATTCCGACCCCTTGGACTTGTTCATTTTTCATTGTCACCACATGGAACCATGATGTGTTGAACTGAGAATCCATGTAAGTGTTTTAAACTAGTGCTGTGGTATGTTTTTACTGCAGTTCTTTGGGTTTAAACGTGATGTTTGCTTTGTGTAGCTTCAGTTCTCTTATGCTATATTGAGTGCTGTATCATGTAGTAGTTGGTGATTACGTGCACTATTAATTACAAAACAAGGATGTAAGAACATTAGAGTCATGTGACTTTCACACATACTGATATAAACTTAACAGCAGTTTTCTATTTCCAGGCATTAGGGAGTTTCAACCGAATGTGTGAATGGCTGTGATATGATTCAGTTATTAAATATCAACTGCTGTTGCCCCAGAGTCATGTAAGATACTCATTATTCATTTAAAGGAAGATTCTGCCATCTGATGAAACCTTCATAATTGTGTCAGTTGTGTCTAATTTATGAGTTTGTATGTGTTCAAGCTATGAGTCTGTGTCAGCTTTTTAAAGTATCAGGAGTGAGGAAACTGGGTCATTGAGCGCTATTTAGCAGTGATTATAATTGTTTCTACGCATGCTCCTGAAGGAATAGGGATCAACCAGAGCGTTTGGCTATATTTCTGAGGATACTTCGAATATGCCTCTGACAGTTTTGATCAGTTTTCTTAACTGCATACTTTCAAGTGCTCCGTTGAACGATTAAGTGATTTATTTAGATTTTATTATTATTATTTCTTATAAGAGTTTATAGTTTTTTTTAAAGAAAAATCTCAACATTAATTGAAAATCAGTTAATTGCAGTGTAATAGTATGTAGGGCCCTATGATTTTCATAATGTGGAAAACACAGACAGAATCACAAAATGCATTCATAAAAATCAAACTTAGTGCACAACAAAGAATGTCATATAATTTGGCAAAATGTTGTATGAGTATATCAAAAGAGGGCTGTACACTTAATCAGATGGTGATATGGACTAGTTTCTATGAATATGAATGCGCAAAAAGACTTATTGAAATCTGAAGCCTGCATGCATATTGGACTAGATAAAAAATATACATTTCTCAATTTTAATGGATTGTCATTTTTACAAAATTATATTAATTCTAAAATCCCAAGAAGAATGGATTAGTCTAGCCGGTTTTCAGTTAATGAACGGAACATTGAAGCGTCCAATAAATCACAAATCTTGTTACTTTTTTGATATGAAACAGTCTCAAATTTCTACCGTTTTGATTACAGTCTTCAATGCCGATTTGTTGCTGTTTAATGTGACAGATCGCTGTAGCGCCTGAGTGCAAGAGAAGCGTCTGTTTGAAATGTGTGTCTAAACCCAGCCCTAGCATGTTCTGTATGTCTTGGTTTGGTCTACTGTTCTTAAGCGTGCATGACGCTCGTCTGCGTCTCACTTTATGAGGACATGCACACATGAACTGAGAGTCACTTCACCAGCGTTTCACCAGTTTAATTGAGAACTGCTGTCAAATTCACACAAACTCAGACCGATTGTTTTCTTTTGTATTATATATTGTACAGTACGCTGTAAAAAATCAAATTAACAAAAAGTTGGAAGGGCAAAAATATTTAGGTTGATCTAATTTTATTGCTTGGCCTTAGTTGAGATGAACATGTTATATTAAGTCTACACAAATATATTTTTAAAACATTGAATGAATGGTTATTTTCAAATCCAGTCAACAATTAGCTATGCTAATGTTGACTAAATTAATAAAATCACGTGCACTATAAAACTTCAGTAAAGATTGAGCCGACTTAAAAATGACAATTCAGGTAACACTTTGAAGTCAGAAATTGACTGAACGTAAAGTTTCTGTGGAACTAGTAAATAAGTAATAATTAGTTGAAACTGCTTGACATTGTTACAGTGTAGCAATTACTTCTCAAACAGTACTAATAATAATACGAGTTTATAGAAAAAAAATGGAGAACACTGAATAGGGAAAAATAAAATGCCTATGATCTTATTAATGCCACCTCTGCTCGGAGCGGCATTTAACACTGATTAACACATGTTAATACTGATTTGTATTTGATTGGTAACGGATCAAATCTGTCTTATTATTCTAACTGAATTTATTCATCAAATGTAAGAATATGATTGATAAGATGGTGCATGCATAAATGCATCTATAAAGGTCAAATATTTCCCTGGAAATCAGTTAAAGGGGGCAGATATCACCCCTTAATTAAAATAAAACAAATCACTGTGAGGAATTGACCACTGCACAGAATATGAAGATGTTTGGGAGCCAGCTGTCCACGACAGGCCTAAACCAGCCAAGATACCAGCACAAAAACACACTGTCAAATAATCTGTATCAACAAAATCTCAGAAAATATATCACACAGCTCTACTGTGATCTAGACCCAATCTTCTGACACCAGGAACACTTCCATCACACCTCACACAACACCAGAGTACAGCAGTGTTACTGTATGGATCTACCTAAAGTCAGGTCATGTTGGCAATAATTCATGATGTGCGGTTTATATATCGTCAGGCCATTATAGATGCATGCATACACTGTGGACTTTGTTTGGAAGAAACCCGTACACTAGTGTATGTGATGGACTCATGTCTTTCTCACAGCAGCATACTGTCTCTCTTCCAGGGAAGTGTGCATGAATAAATGTGCTAGAGTACACCGTCTCCATCATCATACAGAGATTGCTTCGGGCTGTGTGCTTTCTATCCCAAACGCTTCCTCTTCCTGTTTCCTTCTCTCTGACTCTCTTCATGAATGTCTTTCCTGACGGCGTTGAGGAACTGGTAGAGACTGGATAGGCTTGTGCATGTTTAAATGAGATCAAATTCACTGTACTCATTCTCTCATACAAACACATCAGGCTGGCCGTTCCAATGCGTCACTTATTAACTGCAGTGTTTTGCTTCTTTAAGCAGGAATGTCCTGCGGCCTTGTGCTTCAGACTTTTAAATTGATAAAAAATGAAAGTGACGTGACATACGACCAAGTATAGTGACCCATACTCGGAATTTGTGCTCTGCATTTAACCCATCCAAAGTGCACACACACAGCAGTGAACACACACACATCGTGAACACACACTCGGCCATTAATGCTGCGGCGCCCGGGGAGCAGAGGGGTTTGGTGTCTTGCTCAAGGGAACCTCGTTGTGGTATTGAAGGTGGAGAGAGTGCTCAGCTGTACATTCACTCCCCCACCTACAATCCCTGCCGGCCCGAGACTCGAACCCGCAACCTTTGGATTACGAGTCCGACTCTCTAACCATTAGGCCACAACTTCTTGCATTTCTAAACCAAACATTCATGGTTTTAATGAAACTGTATCTCATGTTTTCTACTCAAGTTGAGCAGAAAAACATATTACATTCAAATTGAGTTGTAGAACAAAACTGCAAATCCTTGATTACATTAGATATCAGTCAACTTTGGTCCTGAGGAGTCTTGGCGTCTGTCCGAGGGCTTGGTCAAGTGAAGGTATGCAGACCTGCCCTTCACAGATAACATTGAACCCTGACAGAGCCATAAAACATGCTTACTTTCTTTCAGCTATGCAAATGGTGGTGCCTTTGTGTGCGTTTCTGCTCAGCTCTCATAAATGGCTTATCTGTGGTGCCGTATACTTCACAGTGGTCATCGATGATGGTGGACACACAATGGTCAATCATCTGGACTGTCTCCAGTAGAAACTTCAATACTGTTAGTGGTGATGTATGAAGTACAGAGATATTCTTTCATCTGCACTTTTCATCCTCACAATGAAGTAGATAAGTTAAGCAGAGTACTCGATGGCAAAACCAGATCAATCTCCCAATTCCCACAGCAAAATACTTTTGATTTTGGCTTTTGACTCATTAAATTGATCAAAAGTGACTGCGAATGCATTTGTATGATTACCAAAAAAATATCTTTCAAATAAATGTTGTTTTTGCACGTTCTATTAATCAGATAATCCTAAAATGTACCAGTTTCAGCAACGCATGTTTCAGCAGTAATAATAATAATTGTTTCTTGAGTTTCGTGAGAGAAGAGACAGGACTGAACAGCTGCTACCATTAATATTGTTTGCTCTGTAATGATTTAATATAGATATTTGAATTCTAAACCTTCTTGCAACCTGCGCTGTTGTTTTACTTGCCTGATGGAGACTCAAGCTTTTCATATTTGTGTTTTCCTTAACTTATGAATTGGTTATTCTTTAATTATGAGGTATGGATTTTTAGGCACCTTGTATTTTGATGCAGTTTTGGTTCAATGAGCCATAATCTGATTCCAGAATAATCTAGAAATAGTTTATTTTAGACGTTTGACAATCTGTTGTTGACATCCATTGAATGTTCAGCATTTGAAATATAGCTTCTATGTAATACTGCACTTTCTTCCACACTTATTGATGTCCAGTAATGTTGTGTCAGGAGACATCTCAGTGGGTTTTGAGACAAAAATTTAGAGACATCAGTTGTTGTCAGTGATACTTGCCTTCAATCTTAATAAAAGATGGCATTAACAAATATAAAAAATATACCGTCTTTATGTTGTTTTTATGCAAATTTGAAGATTGAATGTGAAATGATTGCAATATAAAGGTATAATTAAATACTTTAATATTAGGTGGGATTAATCACGATCAATAAAAAAAAATGCAATTAATTAGTACAAATTTTTAAACCGATTGACGGCACTAGTCGAAATGTATTTGTGATTCAAGCAATATAAGAGCAATAGACCTGCCTCATGTTCTGTTTCCTGTAATGTATTTCTGTGTTGTTCAGTTTTCTTACCCTCACATTTACCTCAGTTGTTGGAACCGAAAGTTGATGTTCTCTGTTTACTGAGCAGGGTGCGTCACATTATCTGCTTACTGGAAAACACACAGGTGTGAAAGGGGGATCAGTTCGATTCTAAACAGTGAGGACAACCACATCTGAATTTTTAGGACACTTCAGTTTTTTTAGATTCACACCTATATTTTGAGACTGAGTTTGGAAAGCTAGTGTGTGTCAGGCATGCATGTACACTGCTCTTCTGTGTGTGTGTGTGTGTGTGAGTGGAGTGTGTGTGAGAGCGTGTGTGAGTGGAGTGTGAGTGGAGTGTGTGTGTGTGTGTGTGTGTGTGTGTGTGTGTGTGTGTGTGTGTGTGTGTGTGAGTGGAGTGTGTGTGTGTGTGTGTGTGTGAGTGTGTGTGTGTGTGAGAGTGGAGTGTGTGTGTGTGAGGAGTGTGTGTGTGTGTGAGAGTGGAGTGTGTGTGTGTGTGTGTGTGTGTGAGAGTGGAGTGTGTGTGTGAAAGAGCGTGTGAGAGTGTGTGAGAGCGTGTGTGTGTGTGTGTGTGTGTGAGAGTGGAGTGTGTGTGTGTGTGTGTGAGAGTGGAGTGTGTGTGAGAGTGGAGTGTGTGTGAGAGTGGAGTGTGTGTGTGAGAGAGCGTGTGCGAGAGAGTGTGTGTGAGTGGAGTGTTAATGTGGGGTTTTGGTTACTCTCAGAGATGGAGATAGGAGCAGCGTGTCATCTGAAGGCTTTGGATGTGATCTCTGTCTGACAGCAGAGCTGATCCCATCACTGTGGCAGCAGTAGTAGTTTGTTAGTGGTTTGTTCAATTGTTTAATTACTTTATAGTTGGGTCGAAAACAAACAAGCAGATATGATTTGATTTACTGAACTGATTAGCCTTGACTGATATATTATGCGTGAGGCTTGTCAGTGACATTCTGATTGTGAAGAGATAAATCTCTTTTCAAATATGGCCAGTAATATCAGCTGACAGTATTAGAAAGATATTTGTTTTGTTCTGTTTTGAGTGTTTTGTAAGTGGCTGTGATATTTCTAGTGAAGGTTATCGTTCTGGCTGCTCTTCTGTGCTACGCTCTCTGCGTTTCAATAGATTTGCTTTGCTTGGCTGTAATGGGCTGTTTGTCACGGCTGGGAAACAAATGAACCAGCGCTTACACAACATTCTAGATCCAGAAGAGGGTTCCCTTCCTTCCCAGCCCTTTTTCACTTCCTGTTTAACTGTGTCCTGTTGTGTAAGAGCATTGACTCAGGCATTATGCAGCAATAAGCATCTCATGACATCATTTAGTACTTTTGTTAACACTTTATTTTATTGTGTCCTTGTTTAGGGCCCTATAAAATAAATTAAATTATTAGGGCACTATGAAAACATTAATTTTTTTCCCCAAATACTATTTTATTTTTTCTATATTTTCCATTTCAATTTCTCTGGATGTTGTTGGTGTCATTAAATATTAATAATCAATAAGCTTATTCTAATCATTCATTAAAACTTAATTAAAATGTGGTAGTTAATTATTTTTTTTACAATAATATAAATTTACATTTTAATAATATGAAATAGTAATTTATTCAATTTATTTATTCATTCAAAAATTATGTTGTCTGTTTTATTTTTTCTGTATGTATGATTTAATAAAAATTATTCAAACATGGTAAGCAAAAAAGGAGGTCAAGAACATTGACAGTTTATTCTTTAAAATGCAGTAAAAAAAAGTTACAATAAAAACATGAAAGAAAACGGTCATAGTATTATTGTTTTTATTATTAATATACAGTAAGGTTTCATGTGTCAACTACATTTTATGAATGAACTAACAATGAGCAATGCATTGTCACAGTATTTATTCATCTTTGTTAATGTTAATGAATAAAAATACAACTGTTCAGTGTTATTCCATGTTTCCCAGGTCCATTAAATAACATTAATAAATGCAACTTTTGATTTTAATAATGTATTAGTAAATAATGGAAGCTACATTAAATAAGATTAATACATGCTTTAGAATAATTGTTCATTGTTTATTTATGTTAACTATGTAGTTAACTAATGTATGCCAATGGAACCTTACTGTAAAGTGTTACAATTATTATTTTTATTAAAGGGGTCATCGGCTGCAAAATTCACTTTTGCGTGTTGTTTTGGCGGTGTGTGTACACATCCATCCTATAATTATAAAATCCACCCAGTGCTTTTTAAATCACATTTGATGTCACACAGACCCAGGCCCCTCCCACGACTGTTGATTGACACTGGTGTTTTACCTTAGACCCGCCCTGATTAAACTGCAAACGGTCCGCCATTGTTTCGACGCCGTGTAGACAAGAATGTCTCCTAGTGATTGAGGTGCTGATGTAATAATGAACATAGCAGTCGTCATTTACTCCCGACATATGAGCCACTGAAGACGCAGAGGTTTGTTTTTGAAGGAAATGCATCCTCCGATCTACCTAAATGTGTCTGTTTGCGCTAATCATTCATGATCCAGCCTCATCTACAGAAGAAGTGAGTATAAGTTTTCATGAATCTTTGCGAATCGCCTTTCCTAATAATGTGCTAGTTAGCAAGTTTCACGATGAATACGGCTAAAGTTAAGTCTCTCAGAGAACGGCTCGTCACCTCACAGAAGAGAGGGGCGGGGTCAGCAGAGCTCATTAACATTTAAAGAGACATGCAGTGAAACGGCTCGCTGTGAACTAAGCTGTGTTTGTTTTCTAAGCTGGTGTTCTCACTTCCATTGAGAAATTGTAACCAAGGTATGTAAAGACTTTTCATTAAGACCCTAAAGAATAATTTTAACTTGTGGAAAATGGACATCCGATGACCCCTTTAATAAAAAGTTTTAGCCACTCATTGGTTGGGAAAACATGTAGCCCCGCCTCCAAAGCATGGCATAAGTTGAGTCAGTGTTGCTGTGTAGGGCTGGTGAAGATCTTCAAATGAAGTTTCAGCAGAGCCACAGTCTTATTCATAGCTGTCTCTAATCAGTGCTGTCTGATTGATTGATTGATAGTAACTTCTCAGTATTTCAGGCTTCATGTTAAGATTTTTCCATCATATAACATAAGTGGTCAGTGATGCCTGAAATGGCTTTTTCGAGCTCAAATGCATATCTTGGAGAGTCTTCATGCATGAGGCGTCTGACAAGGAGCAGAGCCACGTGTTGTTGTGTGGAATGAGAGCTTTTCTTTGAGTCTCTCTCTCTCTCTGTCTGTCTGAAAGCGCTTTTGTCTTCCTCTCCAGGTTCTTTTTGCAGGAATTAATAAATGTTTCCGTTCCTGGAGAGATGATTGAAATAGGTTCTCTCGGAGGCCAGTGCTCATGTGTGCTCTGTGAGCCGCGTGACTGAGGCAGCGAGTGGCGTGTGTCTGGTCAGAGATCAGCTCAATGCTCTTC
This sequence comes from Gymnocypris eckloni scoliostomus, assembly GCA_027564155.1. Classification (NCBI taxonomy): domain Eukaryota; kingdom Metazoa; phylum Chordata; class Actinopteri; order Cypriniformes; family Cyprinidae; genus Gymnocypris; species Gymnocypris eckloni. The sequence continues at coordinate 486,042 of CM050428.1, read as the reverse complement.
TACTGCACTAATGGCCTCATTAACACACACAGAGAGACAACCGGCTGAGAGAGGCTCGTCCTTCAGTCCTTCATTCACTCACACTGTTTACTCACTCATTCATGCACTCAGTCCTTCTATTTCTATTTTATTCACATACTCATTTATTTACTTCATTGACACCTTCATATGTCTTTTGACACTTAATTAAAACTTAACTTAAAACAAGCAAGTTTGAGCAATGGTTAACTCCCCCTTTTGAAGTCTGTTTCATTCATTCCATTTAATTAATTTATTTTATTTTTCAGGTTTCTGTTGTATCCACCTTATTCCTAAATGCAGAAGTAAGCCTGTGGTCAAGACTTCCGGTTCATTAGCCGCTATATGGAAATAACGAGAAGAATAACAATGTGCAGTAACCAGTAAATCTGTTAGCATTACAAACCAGTGTGTTCATAAAGATTTGCCGTATCAAGCAGCAAAACATGTTCAGCTAAAAATTACTGATAGCAAATGAGACCGGAAGCAAGACACACAACATTTACAAATAGGCTTGCCCAAGAATAAGTTGGATTGGTTAAATTACATTTTATTAATCAAAAATTATGCCTAATCAATTAAAATTCACCACACTTTAACGGTTTAATATTTAAATATTACATTTGATATAATAGGGCAATCTGATCAAAAAAATGTATTAGCTCCATTTTATTATAATTTTTAACAATCTGTGATTTCTGCTTTATCATTAATGGATTCTGTTTTTTTATTTTCTATACAATTTCTAATCAAATGTATCACCAAACCTGTGGTTGATCAAATGAATCAATAAAAGTTCCTAAAACATCATGTATTTACACATGACACAACAGAGTTGTAAGAGCATATTGATAATGTGTGTGACTGAAAGAAAGCTATGAAAAACACTGTTTCTTGTGGATCTTTTAAATAACTAACGGCAGTTAGAGCTGAAATGTGAAGGTTGTTAGTGGCTCTGAAGTTAAGCCTCCTCACATGACTCTGTGTGCTGTGTTTCTGTTTCCCACCGGCTCTCACGCTCGCTCTCTCTTTCATTGGCTTTTATTTCACCTCCTTGACACCAGACTCGCTCTCCCACACTGCACAGAGACATGAAACGATTAAAAAAAGACAATTCACTGACAAACCAGTTGCAGGGGCAAAGCAGTGTTGCCAGCTTAGAGACTTTGTCTTTTCAGAACCCCCATGTCATTTTAAAACAGCAATTTTTAAGCCTGGATCGATTTGGAAAAATAAATAAACCCAGAAAGTTTAGGAAAAGTCATGGAAATCTATTTCACAATCCTCTGTATAATAGAATTATGTTTAATTATGTCCTGAATTTCAGTGCGGTATTGCCCATATATCGTATTACTCATTCCTGCAGCTTTCAACTTTAAAATGAGGGAAATTACAGCAAAACATTTATTCAATATAGTGTATTTAGGTTAGATGAGTAAATAAACTCACACAAACCATCAGATCAAATGAGTCATTATAAAACAGCGTGAGTGATTCAGCACCGCGTCTCTCTCTCTTTGACCGTCTCTTCACATCGGTGCATCTAGATCGGTCATTGTTTTATCATCACAAAAATTTATTATTATCACGTCTTTTTAATCCATTCTGTACTCGTGCTCTCCTTCTCTGTGCACTCTCAGTCATATCCAAGGCGCGCTCTGCGAGTACCAAATCAAACAAGCAAAGCTTTTTGCGCTTAAATAGCCAAATACACACAAAATGACGTCTCAATTTTCGTCCTGGTGAGTGTCCTCATTAGCACTGTCAGTTTTGTCTTAAGTTAATGTAAACAGTTATGATAGAAAAGCTCATGTGTATCAGTATTGGATTCATGAAACATGTCTTGTGACAGCAGCCTATAATAAAACTGTGTGTTTGTCATTAATGTTAATCAAACAACAAAAGACAGAAAATCCCTCACTGCTCTTGACTAAATAGCCTAATGTTTTGTTGAATAACTTTAATATATTAGTTTACACTTTATTTGATTTCTGTAGCCTATTTAGAAAATGTAGTTAATATTTGCATCATTAATGATTTATCTTATCCACCGCAAATAATCAGAATGCATTTTTTTATTACCCGACCCATGGGTCATCCGCAGCGCCCGCGGATATAACCGCCATCCGTGCATCACTACTGTGTAGTTACACTGCGTCATTAAAAATGCTTAAGAATCGGAGAAAAAGGAGTTTCCTCTAGTGTCTTAAATAAGACGCAGTACTCGTTCATATCTCAGGGAACCGAGGTTACGTGAGTAACCGAGTATGATTTCATAGTATTTCTATCTGCATGCAGAAACAATGTACAGGCAGTCAGTCATTAGTGTTGGGCTGAATACAGATGATCCATTAATGTGTGGAAAACAGTTTTACAAATTGTCCACATTTTGAGGGCGTTTGATTTATTCAGTGATCTTGTTTATGTGACTCATTATGTGCTTCTGCTGCTGGTGTTTTCCTCTGCAGGAAGTTTTTTAGCTGCAAGAAAACTGATTCCTTATCAAATTAGCATGACTTATCCTGGCATCACAACCCAACTGTGACGTTTGCATAAGCTTTGGCCAGTTACTCAGCCCACGAAGTGCAGCAGGAGCATCTACTCTATGACCAACAGTCCAGCGGGCCTGTGACCTCCAGAGATACGATCAGCTTCAGACTGAACCAGAACAGAGAGGAGATTTGAGAGATGAGTGGTGGCAGAAATCTGTGGAGTGCTGTTTTTTAGTGGCAGAGCTTTGCCCGCGGCCTGCAGTCCCTCTGACCTAAATACAGACGAGCGGAGGAAAGCTGGCCAACTCCAGCTTTATGAAGGATACTCTCTCTCTCTCTCTCTCTCTCTCTCTCTCTCTCTCTCTTCCTCTGTGCTGCTTTCTTCTGTTTCTCACAGTTTCTGTCATCTGACAGTAGATGAACTCATTGGCACCGGTCCGGGCGTTTGATGTCCCACACACGCGTGCTAAGCTTTTCAGCTATTAAAATGTTTTCCTGACATTTTCTTCTGCTACTCTGAATTTTCAGACTGCGAAGGAATATCTGTGTGACGAAGAGTCGAGGTTTATATACAATACCATTCAAATGGTGTTTATTTAGTTACAAATACAGTACAAATAGTTTTGTTTCTTTCACTCACACATCATACACAAGCTGGGCTCGGCACTGGCTTCTCATGTTAATGTGCTATTGTGTTTTCCTCCTTTTGAGACGAGCTGTTTCTCTGTTCCTGTGTGTGTGTGTGTGTGTGTGTGTGTGTGTGTGTGTGTGTGTGTGTGTGTGTGTGTGTGTGTGTGTGTGTGTGTGTGTGTGTGTGTGTGTGTGTGTGTGTGTGTGGTTATGCGTCTCTCCTAGCTCATTCAAATGAGCGTCACGTTATGCTGTTGAAATCTGAGCTTCTGTATAGTGTAAACGGCAATGAATCTTCAGCCTGTTTCTGTGCTGCTCTCTCCGAAACGTGTGTGTGTGTGTGTGTGTGAGAGAGAGAGAGAGTCTGTCTGCGGTCTTGCTCTGCAGGTGACTGACTGACTGACTGCAGTGGTTCTGATGTGACTCAGCCCTGCGTGACTCCGCGTGTGTGTGTGTGTGTGTGTGTGTGTGTGTGTGTGTGTGTGTGTGTGCTGATGCATTCAGGGGTGAACGCCGCTCGGATCTTGTTCCCTTTTGTGTTAGCGAGATGATCATTGTGTAAATGATAAGTAGACAGAGACACTGCTACAGTGAACACTTCTAGTAGTCGTCTCAGAAGAACAGCTACTTCTATACAAAGTATAGGCCGTGGGACTTTTATTTTGACAGCGCTGAGGACGCCAAAACCCGAAGTCCAGCCGTTAGATCCTCTGCATTTGAAGCTTGCATACAAACGCATGTACTGTTTGTGTGATTTACTGTATTTACTTCCTTTTTAATTCATGTTTTTATTCATTTCTTTATTTGTGAAAAATACAATAATTGAAGTTCCTTAAAGGGAGTGTTCACCCAAAGATGAAAATTATCTAATTTACTTAACCTCATGTTGTTCCAAACATGTGTGAATTTCTTGATGCTGTTGAACACACACAAAAAGATATGTTAAAGAAATGTTTGTGTATGTTGGTTACAAAACAGCTGATGGTAGCCATTGATGCCCATTGTATAGATAAAAATACTGTGCAAGTCAATGGCTACCGTCAACTTTCTGGTTACCAACATTGTTGAAAATCATACAGTTTTGGAACAAAAGGAGTGTCAGTAAAATGTTCATTTTTTGCGTGAATAGTCAATGTTGCTGTTTTTTATCATATTGATTAATTTTCAAATTATCTATTTCTAATTTAGTGAGTATTAAATAAAATAAATGTAAATTTAAATGCAGCATTTAAATAGTCAGCATTATATCAATATCTGCTTAAAGGCATAAATATCAGCCATCACCCACTTTCTCTCCAAAATATCAGCATTAGCCATCAAAAATATCCATATCAGTTGACCACAATTCAGTATCAAGCAGATGCTAAAAATCTTAGGTGTTTTTACCGTTTCTAGTAATCGCTCAATATGGTATCTGAGCGCTATACTGGTGCTGGTATTGACTTCTGAAGTTTTGATACTATGTCTGTGAAATAATCTTTGTTTATTGTTTGACTTTTTCCAATAGTTTTGGATTTTTCAATCATCAGTGGAGCAGATAATCAGATGTCTGTCTGAAACGTCTCCGTCTGTCTGTCTGTCTGCAGGAGGAGGTTGAGCGATGAATAAGCTACGGCAGAGTTTCCGGCGAAAGAAAGACGTTTACGTGCCAGAGTCCAGCCGGCCGCACCAGTGGCAGACAGACGAGGAGGCCGTTCGCGAGGGCAAATGCAGCTTCGCCGTCAAGGTAATGGACACACACACACACACACACACACACCTGTCCTGCTGAGGCACCTGCGCTGTCAATCATTCTCATGCGCTTAATGCTAGAGATTACTAGAGCTTTGAGGGACTTGTCGACTGCTGTTGTGCCTTGACTCTGACACAGATCACGCCATTCCACATCCTCACAGTGTGTCTGACCCATTTTCTCAATATGGTTTTTGATATGGAAACCAGGCATTGTGACAAGAATAGCTCATCAAATATAATATAAGCACAGCATTAAAATACGTGGTCTTCTGGTCTGATCTTTGCAGGCCACATATGACCTTTGCTTTAAATGTGATTTTAACCTGAAAGTATTTAACATTCTCTAAGAATTGGCTCCTCACACACATGGTCTCTATGTAAAAATGTACAAAAAGAGCTAAATGTGCCACCAGGGATTCTGCAGGTCCTTAAAAAGTCTTGGGCCCGGTTTCACAGACAGGGTTTAGACTAAGCCAGGATTAGATCATAGTTAAATTAGGACATTTAAGCAATGTTTATAAGCGTGCTTAGAAAAAAACATTACTGGGGTGCACCTTGAGACAAAACAAAGGCACTGATATATTTTAAGATCAGTCAGTGCAAGTTTCTTTGTTGAAACAGCCCAGATTACATTTTAGTCTAGGATTAGTCTTAAGCCTTATCTGTGAAACCGGGGGTTCATGTCTTAAATGTAGTTTTATCAAAAAAAAAAAAGGAAAATATCTTAAATGGTATAACAAAAACCTTAATATTTTCATTCATGAAGTCCTAAAAGTGTAGATGGGAAAAGCACAAATTGCAATAGGGCCTAGTGTAATTTATTGAAAACTTTATATGAAAAGACGTATACGTATGCATGTATATCATTGTTTAATGTGTGCCTGATAAGTACAGTTTTTTAATTGTTTTTAATAAGTATTTTTTTTTTTTTTTTTTATAGAAGTTGCAAAGAGATGCAATTAAGTAAAAAAAAGTAATTGATACTCCCCTTTGTTTGTTTGTTTTGTTGGCCGTTCACAGCCATATGACTGGCTGTAATCTTTAGTGGTTCTGCACAGCCCGCGCCGTCCTTAACCTGCTTTTGATGTGTCTCTGATTTACCCACAATCCCACAGAGGGAGCAGCCTGAAACCAAAGACTGCTCTTCATTCTGACCATCAGCGCTCCTCTTCTGCTGTAGAGCTGCTTATTCTCCTCTGTGCTTTTAGTCTGCTTTATCGTTTCATAGCGTACGGTCACAGTTAATTGGTGGCCTGTGGCGGGTTGGTGTCTTTATGTGTGCGTGTGTGTGTGCGTATGTGTGTGTCTGTGTCTTTGTGTGTGTCTTTATGTGTGTGTGAGTCTGTGTCTTTGTGTGTCTTATGTGTGCGTGTGTGTGTGTGTGTGTGTGTGTGTGTGTGTGTATTTGTGTGTGCATGTGCGTGCGTGCATGTGCACGCATCGTGTGTGTGTGTGTGCATGTGTGTCTTTATGTGTGTCTGTGTCTTTATGGTGTACATGTGTGTGTGTGTGTGTGTGTGTGCGTGTCTCTGTGTGTGTGTGTGTGTGTGTGTGTGCGCATGTGTGCGTGTGTGTGTGTGTGTGTGCGTCTCTGCGTCTCTGTGTGTGTGTGTGTGTGTGTGTGTGTGTGTGTGTGTGTCAGTCTTTATGTGTGCACGTGTGTCTGTTTTGTGTTGTGTCCTAGATTCACTCACATCCTCTGAGCTCTTATTTCTCCTCCTGCTGATCATAAATATACTCCATACAGCTCAGTGCGTGTGTGTGTGTGCGTGTGTGTGTATACAGTGAGTCAGTGTTTTGTATGGTTTGTGCTTTTGTTGCATGAGGTGCTTTCTAAGGAGTATGACATCAGTGAAATTGATTGTTTTGGACTTTGATCATTAGCTATCACTTTACTATTTTTACATGCATTAGAAAAGTAATTTTAATGCAGTAATTATGCTTTGTAAAGCACCTTGTATTATAATATTATTATAATAATTGTATGATCTTGTGAATAATTGTAACCAGAAATATAATACTTATCTTTTCCATCAGAAAGTATAATGCATTGAAACACATGACAAACAAGCAATTTCAGATATAACGAGGAAGCTGTAAATACTATGCTTTTTGACTTTGATTAGTTATTTATGAAAAGATATAACGCGTTACAATGTACATTATGAATAATTATAATGCATTATACATAAAAGTAAAGTGTTAGCGTTTTAGACCATAAAAGTTTATAGTCATTTAGTCTATTTGTTGAAGATACAGTTCTAGCATTAAAAGAATGCATGAAGTATGTCTGATCAGGGTCTGGTGGACATGATATAGCCATTATACAGGACTTTCTTCACAGTTCAAGCATTAGTTGGGGATAAAGTAGTTCTGCATATTGCTAGTGTTCATCAGTTCATCTTTGTTTGGCTGGTTACTGATGTCTCTGATGAATAGATGTGTGTTTGAAGCAAATACAGTTGCTCCGCTCTGAGCTCAGGCCCGGACACATATTAATGACATTTGTGCCTCCATTTTACAAGCCACTAAAAAATTCAATGGAAATCTAATAAACACTAACCCCAGAATGTGTGTTGTAAAGCCTTGCAAAAAATGTTTGCCGAAACCAAATTACTTCTGTGCAAAATATATGCAGGGCTTGATAATCGTGGCCCGTGGCCAGCGTGAACGACGCTCGGGACAGAACTACTGTCGTGATCGGGCCAGTGTTGTCATCACGAAAGTTTGCACGTTTTTAATCCACACCAATTGAAATATTCAAGTGCAAGAAGTGAGATCTGGAGCGTGAGATCACTCTCACGTCTTGCACTCCAACAGACACATATTTTTGGTGAGCTTCACACTTACAGCCAGTTATCATTAACTAAAAACATCTGAACTCTGAAGATCGAGTTTTTGATACTAGGCCTAGATTTATGAGCGTATGTGATGAGCACTTGACACAGAGGTTTGGTAGTGTTGAGGACACACTCATGTAAGCGGTGACTGCTGAAGAAGAGCAGCTCTATGAATAACTCTGTGCCCATTTCCCAGCTAAATCACTGCTCTGTTCTATTGCAGACTATGGAAAACGGCTGCTCTGGTGGGCAAAGACAGCTGCTTTTCTCATTCATGCTCAATAACTGCTTCAGAGCCAGGTTAGAAGCCATGTCAGATGGAGACCAGACCTTAAAACCTCATTTGCCAGCTCTCTAAATGAATGTCAAACACAATCATCTGAACACTGGATAGATCGAAATCATGTCTGATCTGTTCTAATAGTCACATTTTTAAAGTGACAGTGTTTCTTCTTTGTGAAGAGCCATTTATGCGATAATGCACTCATATATGTAGTTGGTAAAATGACTGGACTTGTGTTAAAATAACCTTTTATTTATTTATTTTGATATACATTGACTTTTTTGATTGTAAAATTATCTCCTTATATGTTCCACAGACAAAAGTCTTAGAGGTTTGAAACTACATGACAGAATTGTCATGTTTTTGGTTAATCTAATGCTTTAGTGCTATTTTATATAGTCAGATACAGCGTCCATGTAAACTAAGCCTTTGCCAGCATGACTAGATTTATCTAGATATATCCTACTGTATCATATTTGATACACAAATATCTAAGGCCTCTTAATGAGCTTCGCTGTACTTAATTGTCCATTAAAAATATGAAATATTCAAATGTGAGTCTCAAGTATGATCGTGTCTCGTGTAGTTAGGACACGTAACAAGGGTAAATAAAAAACTGGTTGTTTCAGTAAATTTTGTGTAGTATTTTATTTACTTTTAATTCAAAATCTATGTCTAAAAAGGGTAATATTTGAGGTCTGAGATGCGGGAACGATGAAGAGAGAGAGAGGGCAAACATTTAGCATTTTAGGTCAGCATTGCCGTCTAATCATCCAATATTGTCTTAAATAGCCTGCACAGCACTTCATCTTTCATAACATGGGACTTTGACCAAATATAGTCAATCTTGATTTTTGTAAAATGTTGCAAGTGGTTAAAAAAAATAGTTTTTTGGTGAAAAAGAACCATTTTGGACATATAAGGTAATACAAAATATTTAAAAAAATACCTTAAAGTGACTACATATCAACATGTAAAGAAAATATCTTTAAAATGAATTCTGTGTGGCGCATGCACCGATCCACGCAGCGTTCTTACCTGTCTGCATCTGATTCATAAACTCAACGGAATTGTGCACAATTGGTTAGAACACGCAACACTGTAAAAACACAATAATCTTGCTATCGTTTGAGGCATCGTCGATACACAATACTATGGTCTGTCACCACAACCTGACTTTACAGGCTCTTAATTCATATGTCAGGCTTTACGAGGTTAATAAGCAGGTGCACACGTGACTCGGGTTCATATGTGACTCTGCTGATGTCACAAACTGACAACAGTAGCTCCTGAGGTATGTGTGTTTTACTTGGGGAAGAGGAAGGACTTCCTGTCAGTACAATAGCTGCCCGCCTCTTGGTCTGACCTCAGTCCCAGGAGTCTTTGGGGCGGGATGCAGTGATGTCTTCTACCAGAGCGCTCGGCCGTGGGTAGAGGAGGGCGCCGCTGTTTCCGCACATTGAGTGTCAGCGGCCACCGCTCCGGTAGTTCCAGCAGGAATAGATGGGACCGCGTGACTTCTTCCTGCAGGAACAGGAAACCCTGAATCACTGTTTCAAAGCTAAACTACTGTTTCTCTGTTTGTAGTATCTGGGGCACGTGGAGGTCGAGGAGTCTCGTGGCATGCACATCTGTGAAGATGCCGTCAAGAGATTGAAGACGGTAGGTGTACAAACACACACACACACACCTCCTACATCTCCAGTGCTGGGATGACATCTGTTCTTCACCTGAACAGACTCCTCAGTCTGTCTTCCTCCGCTCACAGCACAGCTCTTCTTTCCTGCAGTCGACACCAAGTGATCTATTTAAAGCTGTCTGTGTCCTCCTGCTGCTCTCTTCCTCTTCCGCTGGTCTTGCTCATGCTGTCATGCATCAAACAAAAAGCTTCATGTTTAAAATAAGTTGAGCTCAGTCGACAGCATTTATGTCATAATGTTGATTACACAGAAAACTATTGTCAGCTTGTCCCTTTACAAATGTTACTGTGACATTAGGAGCCGTGATGCTTTTCTTTTTTTAGGATTCTTTGATGAATTTAAAGTTAAAAGATCAGCGTTTATTTCAAATCTAAATCTTTTGTAACAATATATGCTACTGTTCAAACTTTGGGGCCAGTAAATAAAACATTTGTGAAAGAAATTAATACTTTTATTCAGTAAAGATGTGTTAAATGGATAAAAATGATTAGCAAGAGACTATATTTTTTCAAGGATCCTGAAAAAAAGTATCACAGGTTCCAAAATCATATTAAGCTGCACAACTGTTTCCAACGTTGATAATAAATCAGGATCGTGTGAGACTGGAGACTGGAGTAATGATGCTGTAAATCCAGCTTTGGTCACAGGAATAAATTACAGTTTAAAATATATTAAATAGAAAACCATTATTTTCAATTGTAATAATATTTCTAAATATTACAGTTTTTTTCTGTATATTTGATGAAATAAACATGAAAAATCTTACTGGTCCCAAACTGAGCTTCTGTTGAACCTGATATATTCTTTTATTTGTATATTATTTTCACCTCTTCTGAGATGTAGAGCCCTATATGTTTCCTCCTCTCCCTCCACATCTGATTTCCACCCAAACGCTGCTGGAGGATTTGTGAAGCGCTCTCAGAATCACTGGGTTCACCCTACATAACCTACATACTACATAACCTGCCCACAAACCAACATGCAACAGCATACACGTCTAGTGTTGATAACATTCTTAACATCCAAAGCTATTTAATGAGCATCACATTTGCAAATAAATCATTTCATTTCAGATTGACTGAAAAATGACATAGGCTGAAATGCCAGCACGGCAAAAAATAGGTAGTCTCGTGTAGACTGACGGCTGAAGGTCTGGAATAGATGGCCGCTTTCATTGGCCAAGGCCCGCCCATGAGGCCGTTTGACTGACATGTCAAACAACCAATCACAGTTCGCTTTCGTTCAGCGTCACGTTTCAGGGGGTGGAAATATCTCCACAATAACAAACCGGTGTGTAAAACTTTTAAAGATTCTATGCCGTGATCTTTAAATATTTCACATAGTTTTGAAAATCCAGTGTTTAGTTGATCCTGATAAGCGCGCGTCGTCAGAGTTGTAAACACGACGGCTTTCTTCTTTCGTGAGAGGGTTTGGCCTCACGGCATCTTTGAATCCAGGCAGAACGATAAAGAACGCGACAGACAAGTCTCCCAGAAATCCTGTATAATTCAACCAATCTGACGATGACTTCGACACTCCTGAAGTGTTTCCAGATAAGTGTGCCATATGCATCAGACGTTTAGCCAACGGGCCATCTGAGGCGGAGACTAAAATATAGTGCACAGACTTTATGGTGATTGCTTTGAAAACTTTATTCTTTATAAAGACGTTATTCTGAATGCAGAGAACAGGCATTATCATTCGTCCAATCCTCGACACGTAAGCACACGGTCCACTCCGAGGGGGACAGGCGTGAGCTTCCTGTCTCGACAGCGCCCAGCGAAAGACAATCCATTCTTCAGAGAACAGGAAGTCCAGTGCGCTGTCTATTTTCCACGCTGACCAGGCCTCGCACGCCTCCACCCAGGTTAAGCTCTGAACAAATAGAGTCGTGATGTTTGTCACTTTCCACACGACGGTTATTGTGTATCTTTTTCTTCGTCTGACCTTCTGTTGGAAAGATTGCTGCGTTTAATCACATTAGTGATGCTTTGTCCTTTACGGTTTCGGATGGAGATCCTTTTATACTTTTTATTAATATATTGAGATTTATTTGTATATCATAATTTTTATATGTATGTATATTTATAGATTTAAATGTAAAGTTGTAGTGATTTTGTTGGATGCTTTATTTTTAGTAATAGAAAGATTTTTGATGGTCTGATTTTAGTTTTAGTTAACTTTAAACCCTATTTCTTAGACTTTTTTTTCTTAGACTCAATTTCACAAAGTCTGTCCAAGAAAAGAACTTAATTTCTCAATCTAGTCGATAGAGCCGAAGGATCAGAGAGTTCTCTGTGAATGAACTTTCATAGAGTAATAAAACAAGAATTCACCTTCAAATGAACATTGCATCTTTTAATCTACTGTTTCAAAACCCATGTGACTCTATGCAGTGAAAGTGAATGATGACCTCAACTGGCAAGCGTTTCGAAGCATTGATTTTCAGTGAATACAGACTCAAATGTTGGTCTGTTGATCACAAAGCTCTCGGGGTTTCAGAAATCTTGGAATATAGCGTACAAGCTTTTTGGAGATCGATAGCCACTGATCCCATCCACTTTCATTTCATGGAAAAGCTGAGTGATTTAGCGAAATCAGCTTTTCTTTTCAAAATTGCATATGTGATTTAAAATGCAATTTCAAAAAGCACCAGGTTTGATGTCTTGTTTGTAGGGCTGCACAAGCAGAAATTTGAATATATATATATTAAAACATTTATTATTAGCATGAAGAGATTTGTATTACTAACAATTATTTTTAATAAAATACAATAAATATTGCTATTGTTACATTTCACTCTATACTAATAAAAAAAGAACATTAAAACAATAATAATAAAGATAACCCTAACAGCTCATTTTTGATAAGTGCCTCTCATTACTAGAATGGCATGATGTTGGCATGTTTTTCCAAATGCACACTAAAGCATCTCAAACTCAGAGTAGATGCAGGTGGAGTTTATGTGGAGCAGCACGCTTTGAGATGCTGAAAACACCAACTCTTGAGTTGCTCACGTGTAACCTGAACACAGTGAAGTTCACTCAGAAATATTCAGTGCACAGAATATTTTTAATTTTACATTTAAAAAAATTATAATTATTTATAATAATGTTAATAAAACAGCAGATTTGATAATAAAATGAAGCCAAATCATGATTTAGATTTTATTTGGAATAATCACAGACAAACACACTGAACATAACTAATGACACCCACGCTTTAAAGAGGCAGCTTTCACAGATAAGTCAAATCTCATGACCCTGTGACAGTCCAAAGCTCATTATTTCCAGAATTTATCAGCACTAATGAAGTTACCACCACTGTAGCCCAGAGCACCGAATCAAGTGGCTGGACCTGTGTGTGCATTCTCTAATGTAATGAGATTTCCTGTCACTGGAAGCTTGCCACCCGTGTCCAGGAAGTCCATGTGTCTCTGCAGAGGCTCATCTTTATTGATGTCATCCACTTGTGTTTGTTGTTTATTGTTACTGTGCTAGCTGTACCGAACATGATAAATGTGTTTCTGAAGTGTGTATCTGGCACCCTTGAGTCCCTCACTTTTATTTGTTTTCACTGCGCTCATCACGGTGCATGTTGGGAGGATGTGTCCATGAAGAATATAAGCATCATGCCTCGCGGTGACTTTTCGTGAGGTTCCAGTATGTTAGTTTATCCTTCAGGTTTCTGAGGGATGAGAGCACACATGGACTTCCCAAGTCACACACTGGCTGGTTGTGTTTGCTGATGATCTTTGAACTCTAACGACTGGCCACAGACTACCGTGTCACTTCCTGTTTTCCAATACCAGTCTGAAAAATGTGGAACCGTTTACCAATTGAAACTGATGAGCTCCAAGCATTCACATTTTTAAAAAGCAAGTGATTTTAAGATATTTTGTGGTCTCTTCAGTTATTGAAAATTGTATTATTTTGATATTTATAAAAAAAAAGATATATATTAAGTAGTGGTGGGCCGTTATCGGCGTTAACGTGCTGCGTTAACGTGAGACTCTTATCGGGCGATAAAAAAAATATCGCCGTTAATCTATTCTCAAAGTTGGGTTGGGAGCTGGGTCTATACTACGCAAGCTATGATGACTTTCACCCTGATATTTTAGCGGCGGATGTATACCTGGCGAATTGCACTGTAGAGAGCGAGTCTTCGAACTAGAGGCTCGCAGTCCGTGATGGACAGATTGTTAACGGCTGGTCTATGTGGTAATACAATCGGACAGGACATCCAAACGCTCACATATCATTCATCAACCTCAAATATGGCTTTTCATCTGAAAGATGTATGTAGTAACAACTTTACATGGCCGCTCAATATGATGTTAACCTAGAGAAATGTGCGCTATTGAAGTGTTTGTGTGGAAGCGTTTGCTGCAGGACAGGCTCGGTGCGCTCACTTGCTCTTACATCTCCGTCATTCTTGGTCATACAGATAAAAGTAGCCTAATACATCTTCGAATCTGTAAAGACTCTACGTTATTTGTGTGCACTCAGAATAACAACGAAACGTTGCGCTTTTAAGCAAACAGGATGCGCTTTAGGTCTCATGTGAACTTGAGCGAGAAACTTCGAAACTCCGTCTTTGAGAAATATATCTATAGAGAGTGAAATGTCTAAAAAATAAAAATAGAAGACGTGTGTGTGTAGCATGGATGATTTACATGAAATTTAATCTGTGCAACACTGTGCATAATAAGATGGCTTTCAGTTCAATATAATAACAAAAAACGACATTTTGGGTTTTTATTCAACTAATAAGGTGGGCACGCTGTGATCTGTACTATATTTTTACTGTATTTGACAGTTATCGGCAAAAAAAAAAAACAACAACACGGGAGTGGGAGGGAATGGGAGTCATTCTTCCGGAGTGGAGCAGGATTTTCCTCCAGTTTTTCGTGGGATTGGGACGGAAGAGATTAAAGTTTGTGATGCATTTTGGAAACAGGAGATGAGCCCCTGGTCTAATGCGCCACCTGGCTTGAGAAACCCGTTCTCAAAGACTTACTTTTAGTCATTATTTGGGTAGCACACATATTCTGAATGCCTTCGGCAGAATTCAAATGAGCCATTTTAATTAGATTAATCTAGATTAATTCCAAGATTACAGTGAGATTAATCTAGATTAAAAAAATTAATCTATGCCCACCACTAATATTAAGTTTGAATTTGTTATTTTAATTAGGCTATTGCTAATATTTTTATATGATCTTAGAAGCATTTTAAGCTCTGTTGTATGTGTTAGTCTAAAATATTGTACAATTAAATTTTAGTTCAAGTTTTAGTAATTTTGTTTTTCACATTTTCATTAGTTTCTTTAACATACTGAAAGTGGTAAGTGTTGCTTTGGCAACTAGCTGGTGTAAAATCTATTTAAATAGTAGCTTCTTTAAACATTCTGCTATAGGCGGAGACAAAACACTTATAATGCACTTGTTTGCAGTCAATTCAGTGCGTCAGACATCAGTTTAGTTCAGTTTACACAGCCTTATTTTGCCATGCTGCAGGCTACTTCAAATACTTCATTTTCCATGTTCTTCTGAAATTAAATCATTTACAAGTGTGACGTGCCTGATGTAAATCATGCTCATGTATTATTATCTTCTGAATGCTCCTTCACAGCCAGCTCATGATGATGTGAAGAAATGAATTAAATTACATGAAAAGTTACAACATGTTCACAGAAGTAGTCAAGCCTGGTGTTTGTGGGTCGGTTATGTAGTAACATTAGCTCTCAAACAGTGGAAATGCAGGCTGATTCTGAGGAAGAAGAGCAACAGGACATCTCTGTATCTTTCCTCTAGTCCTTCTCGTTTCTGTTTACCTCCAGCTCCTGTATTTCTATCTGTCTACAGTCAGTTCTTTCCACCCTGCTCAAGATGTCTAGCATCAGTGGTAGTTATTATCCATGAAACCCCGTCCTCTTCCATCTGTTTGCATATGTACTGAAGTGAATGCATTGATGTTCTCTTTTTCTGAGCAGGTTTGTTGACATGAGCCATTAAAAGCACCTCGATCCTCTCTGACCCCTTAAACCTCTTTTCTAACCCAATGAGCATCGCTTTCCTTCTTCTGCTTTGTATAAGCTTACACGTGTGGAAACAAACAGTAACTTTAACATGTAACCTCCACCTCTTTCTGTGCCTTAACTGAAGATGTGGGCTCAGTAAATAATGGTTTTGTTGGTCATGATTACTTGAACTGAAACCCAAACCTCAGTTAAGGGATGTGTAGATGAGAGGAAGCGAGTCTCAGGCTTGGTGAATGGTGCACTTCTTGTTTTACGAAGGCCACATACACACTGTAAGGTTTGGAGAATGACTGCAGTTATCATTCCACATTTACCCCCCCCCACACACACACACACACACACACACACACACACACACACACACACTCGATGGTTGACATAGTGAATAACTGCTGCAACGCTTCGGAGTCACGTAGCTGTAAACAAGAAACATGATGCGGGCGGTTTGTGAATTCAGTAGTAGATTGCATCATCATACCATAAATAACCAAACACTGTGTGTACACTCTTAAAAATAAAGATCTTCACAGAAAGAACCATTTTTGGTTCCCCAAAATAACCTTTGAGCGAACAGTTCTTACAAGAAAAGTTTTTTAGAGTCAATAATGTTTTTAAAATCTAAATAACTTTTTCTTTTTTTCTTTTTTTTACTATTAAGAACATTTTGTGGAGTGGAAAGATTCCACAGATGTTACAAGTTCTTAAAGAAACCATCAATATTAATACAGAACCTTTATTTGAAAGAGTGTACAGAATGATTGCTTTTTAGCTGCAGTGTGTGTCAGTGTTAATTTAGTATGATTGAAAAAAATATAGTTTGAAATTAGTTTTAATTTCTATTTTAGTTGAAGCTTTTGTTATTTTACTTTTTACTTTTTTAAATAAACTAAATGAAAATGAGACATTGCTTTTTCATTTTAGTTCAGTTAACATTTATTTCCTTTCAAGTACCACAAAAGTTTTTGGGTTTTTATGGTTTAAGCTTAAGTTGACTATAATAAGCCTGGTGTGTATGTGGCTTCCTCTCTCCGCTGGGGTGTGTTTGTGGTGAACACCCGAGCCAAGATCAGTTCTTTCCTTGTGACTCTTTTGATGCTCAAAACTACTAACATCATAACACCATTCATTTAAAAGAATAGTTCACCCACAAATCTAATTCTGCCATTACTCACCCTCACCAAAACCGGTATGGCCCTTTTCTTACGTGAAACACAAAAGAGGAAGTTTAGAAGAGTGTCCAGGCTGCTCTTTTCCATTACAAAGAAAGTGAACAGAGACAGAAGCTGAAGAGCTCAGAAAAAGCACCATGAAAGTAATCAGTGTGACATGTATGCTGCATGATAATAGTTAAACTAATCATTAAATTATAAACGCTATTATTAATTACGATTTTCAGAAATGTCTTTTACCATTTCATCAGAATGATTGCACTTTCACGTGAGCATGAATCAAGAAAATGTTAACTCATATCGCAGGGTTTATTGTGCCTCTGCTACTTTTCTGATTGATTATATTCGACAAATACATTAACGCTCTCTCTACATTAGGGCTGCACGATTAATTGAATGTGATTCTCATGCGCATCTCGCCAGTAAAGCCGGTTCTGTGATTAGTAGTAAATCTCCATCACCTGTTTCAGATGGAGCTGCATTTACTACACCGAGCCGTAGTTCACTGACAAACTACACACAATCGTGTTCATAATCGCAGACGATATAATCGCACGATAATGAAATCGAAGATATCGTTCTGCGATTATGAAAGCTGTTTGCATAGTTAGTCAGTGAACTACGGTTCTGTGTAGTAAATGCAGCTCCATCTGAAAGCACATGAAAATACCATGTTTTTACCCCAAACTCACTTCATAACGTCAGTCGAGTGTTTGAAATCAATCCTTCTGTGGCTTATTAAATAGAATAATTAAGGCACGCAATATTTCATAGTATTCTAAGCAGTGATAAAGGCTGTATCAATTAGCATTGCATTATTATATACTTTATCATAATAATACGAACTCAGGTAAACCATACATTGTCATAGTCGTGTGTTTATTAGTCACGTTGAATCAATGAAAGCAGTTCATTCTTCTGATTATTCAGGACTTCTTCTTCGGGGGGTATTTGTAGTTTTCCTCTGTTCTTCGGAGGAGATTTACTGCTGATCACAGAACCGTGCTTCACTGAGAGATACAATCGCAGCTTCTGCCTAATCACGATGTATCGCCTTTGAGATTTCATTTCGATTAATCGTGCAGCTCTACTCTACATATATTCAAAACTGGTATAACCATAAGAAGCTCCTCAAAAGCTAAAACCGTGCAATTACAAATATTAATTGCAATAATTCTCAAATTATGTTTGATTTTCTTCCATCAGCCGTAGACATATCATACTTGGCACTATTCGAGATAACTAATAGAGGTTCGATTACCAAAAATAATCAATAACTTCAATCGACTGAACAAAAAAATACAACTGTTGCAGCCTTATGAGTTGCATGGTCTACTTTTATGATTTCTCATTTTTGTAGCTCAGCAGCATCCATCTACTTTTATTGAATGGAAAAGAGCAGCGTACACATTTTGCCTAACATCTGTAAGAGCGTCATATGGGTTTGGAGCAACATGAGGAGAGTAAGTGAGTGATTATTCATCATGGGTGAGCTATTCCTTCAAGAGTAGTGAAGTAATCAAACTCACATAGTGGAGTAATAATCCTAGAAGTGTAACAGCACCAATAACATTGACACACACACATCAACCTTAAACTGCACACGTGGTGAGTCTGACGGATGATTGGTGAGCTAGAGGTGTGATCTCCCCCTCCTCTCCTCTCCATACTTCACCACTTTGTCATTCCTAATCATCAAAACCCGTCAAACCAGAGTCTGTCCTCACACGCACTCACAGGTCATTGAGTTCATTTGTAACCCTCTCCTGCCTTTTCCTCCCACCAACATCCCCTTACCAACCTCCATTCCAGGACAGAAAGTTCTTCAAGGGCTTCTTTGCAAAAGTAAGTGCTGCTGTGTGCATTTATGTACCGTCCAGAAAATACTCTATGCAAGTACATGAACTCAAGCGCTTCTAGCCACTGAAGTCATTGCTTCAGTCCTCGGTTTATAATCATAATGTTAAATCATGAAGCATTCAGTGGAGCTGCAAGCGTGCTATAGCAGTCTTTAGAGTCCACTTCTTCTGCAGTCGGTTTAGCTACTGTCATGATGGAAGATGTGAACCGAACATTTGACAGAAACATCACCACCCACTTGAGAAGAGGTCGACTGATTTTGCAGATACCGGTTAACTAATATTGTAAAAATTGCTAATCCAGTGATATTTTTGTCTGAGAACAGCCAGTGCTCCACACAGAGATGTGATCTGATCATCATCAGTCTGTCTGGAGTGACATGAAGAAACACAACAGACTAAATCCAGAAGAACTGTGTCTCCAAGAGACCTCCTGCAAAGCTCCTGAGAAACTCTGCTCAAGTGCACCGAGGGCAAAACCTTCTTTAAACACAGAGGATGCTCACACCACACGTTGATTGAATTTAGTTAATAGAAGTTAATTGATAAAGAAAATCTACTTATGTGACAGCATCCTCATTTCACAGCATTTTTACACAAGTGCCTAAAACTTTAAACAGTGCTGTAGCTTTGCAGGTAGTTTTCTTGAAGACAGTTCTTCTGGATTTAGTCTGTCTCAGTTTGTTCTGTTTCTCATTGGCTTCAGGACGATGGACCCAGAAGTGCTAAAACTAAATTGTTTCTGGGTTTTGGCCTACAAAAATACATCCTCACATATTATTAATTGAATAGTGCTAAATGGTTGATTTATTGTACCATGACTTTATGTAATGATAACTCAAACTGTGTACAAACCTTGGCTTTTCCCTAATGCAAAGTGTAGGCACCTGTCCCAGCAATCCGCTGCGGGTTTTATTTCACCTCTAGAGGGCGCTGTACAACTTGAAGTCATTGTTTATTTAACCAGTTTTCCCCACTTTGCCAATTCATCTGTAAAATCAGCATTTTGGTCAACCTCTGCTCTTGAGTCCTGAGATCTATACAGCATTGAATGTTAAGTGTGAGCATTGGGATTTCAGGATTGCCATGCATTGCCCAAGCATTCAGATGTGTTTGTGTACTTGCATTGAGTATGTTTGTGGCTCAAACGTGTGTGAGTGTGTACACTTCTTCCCCTTAGTCTTAGATTAGTTTGCTCCTAAAACATGTCTGGAGCAATAGAAGAATGTGTGCTAAAGAGCAAATTGAGTTTCAGAACTCATCTTGTCTTTCATGTAATGAAAGTGTGCGAGTGTGTGTATGTGAGAAACCGCTAATTTCTGCACTTATGTAAGTGTGAACACTCAAAGCTCCCCGAATCAGGATGTGTGTGTTTCTTTCTTTCACGCGTTATACGACATGCAGCCTTCTCCTAACACTGCTGGAACCTTCTCAAAACTCAATGTTTTTAACTTTTCTCTTGTTTCAGGTGTTGTTGATAATGAAAGTGCATTTGTGTGAAAGTCGAAGAGGGTGAAGGGCCTCGACAAGGGGAACTTATGGGAAATCAACTCTCTTTTTGTGTCTCTTCCCGTCCGTCTCTCACTGTGTGTGTTGTGTGTGTCCTCACAGGCGGGTAAGAAGGCCGTGCGAGTGGTGCTCTGGGTGTCTGCGGATGGCCTGAGGGTCGTAGATGACAAGACAAAGGTACTGAAGGACTCTGAACTGATCCACCAGATAACCACAGTACTGAAACACACAGCACAGTAGATCATAATGAAGGGTTCTCTGTTGATCATTTAAAAAAGTGAATTCAGAGGAAAATTGTGTAATTGACTTGCATCTGTGACTTTCTTCAGTGGAGTGATCGCTGTCTGATTTGTGAACAAATCATTCAAAGCAGTTATGTGAATCAGAGCCTGAAATGAAATGTCTGAATCATAATAACACTATGTTTGATGTCAAGATCTTTATTAAATGGCTTTAGAAGACTTTGAATATCACGTGTGACTCATACTGACCACGTTCATGATGCTTTTTAATGCTTTAATGCACATGCATAGAAAAGCATCTCTTCCAAATGTGTTTTTTGTGTTCATGAGAGGTTTGGATCAGCATGCGGTGCAGGTGGATCGATCAGTACTGGTATATTCATGCACTATTGCCACCTGCTGGTGAGAGTCAGTTACTGGGTTTTAGTCTGGCAGATGAACCTCTTACTGTAGCTGTGTATGAATGCTGATGAATTAAAAAAATGTTAAGCTTTTACTGATGCAGATCTTCTCAAGTTTGTAATGAAAATCGTTCATAAATCTGTTGTTTCCATCAGATTTCCATCAAAAACATTTGAATGTTATTCACAGCCACAAATATTTGTATCACAATTTTAGTATAATTAATTTTCTTGCTCTATAAAAATTAGAATTGTTGTTATTAAATACTCTTAATATTCTCAGAACAGTAGTATAATTACTTTAGTAATATAATGTACTTATTTTTTATAAATAAAAGTAGTACTTCAATCCACATTATAAAGCTGATAATGAAACATTTTCTCAGTTTTTGCCCCAGACTCTCCTTGAGGTTTGGATTTTGTCTCAGTTTTCACCTTTTCTCTCATTTTGAATCCAGCATGACTACAGATGAGTGGATGTATGATTGTACACTGAAACACTGTTTTGTTGGAATGATATGTATTTTGTCTGTTTTGTTCCAGGATCTCATTCTGGACCAGACGATAGAGAAGGTTTCCTTCTGTGCGCCGGATCGTAACTTCGAGCATGCCTTCTCCTACATCTGCAGAGACGGGACGACGCGCCGCTGGATCTGCCACTGCTTCATGGCCTTCAAGGACTCGGTGAGATGCTCATGTCTGTCATGGACACACTGTGGTCCTGCAGTGGAGAGACTTGTGACCTTGTTTTTCATAGTTGCCTCTTTATATACAATTGTGTTTGGAAGAATTACTTCACATCTTTCAAATGCATTTTAGTACAAATCTAATTGTTCTACATCACATGATCTGTGTTGTTCATTACAGACAATATACTATTATTGTCAAGTTGTCATTTTTTGAAAAATTAAATTTGTGTTCAAACAGCCACATATAATATCACATTTTTATGATCGTCACAACTGCAAAGTTTGCAAGAAAGTAAATTAATTAAACGGATATAAGAAGTTTAGAGACGCACCACGTGTGTAGTGACAACAATATAGATTAAAATACAACATGAAAACTAAAAAGTTATTATATCACATATAAACATTTATTTAGGTTACATCTGCTTCTGTCTGAAAAAAACATCAGTGATTGAATTCTATTATTGCTATTTATTATTATTTTCAACGTTTTCAACTTTGATTATACTCTCATTATAAAATAACTTTATTGATGTTTATTTAGTTCTAACAGACAACCTTTTGGTAAGGAGGACTCAAAACTCGGAAACTGGTAAAAATAAATATTGAAATATTTTGAATGAAAAATAGTTTATAATCCTTGCACAAAAGAGACTTGGTGTTGTTTCCAAACATAGGGAAAAAATATGTATATGAGCCAAAATGAGTTTAAATAAATTTCCTCATCAGATATATGATTTACTTAATGCTGTGAAAATGTATAATATTTGATATAATATGATTGGACCCACCAGCCGTGTTCGATATGAAGGAAGACTTTGACTATGTTTGGTGTTGGTCTCAGGGCGAGCGTCTGAGCCATGCGGTGGGCTGTGCGTTTGCTGCGTGTCTGGAGCGCAAGCAGAAGAGGGAGAAGGAGTGCGGGGTCACGGCCACTTTCGATGCCAACCGCACCACTTTCACACGGGAGGGGTCCTTCCGCGTCACCACAGCCACGGAGCAGGCCGAGCGAGAGGAGGTCATGAGACAGCTGCAGGATGCCAAGAAAGGTGTGTGAGAGATTTAATACAGTGCCCTCAATAGATCCTAAGATCCTAAAGAAAACTCTGATATGGGGTTTATATATTTAAAAAAAGGATAAACATTACCTTTCAAAAGTTTGGGGTCGATAAGCTTTTTTTAATGTTTAGAAAGTCTTGTGCTCAGCCAGCATGCATTTATTTAATCAAAAATACAATAAAAATAGTAATGTTGTGATTATTACAATGTAAAAATAACTGTTTTCAAATGCAATTTATTTCTTTGATGCACAGCTGAATTTTCAGCATCCGGTCTTCAGTGTGACATGATCTTCAGAAATCATGCTAATATGCTGATTTATAATCAATAAACATTTCTGATTATTATCAATGTTGAAAACAGTTGTGCTGCTTCATATTTTTGTGAAAAATGTGATGCATTTTTCTAAATATCTTTACTGTCACTTTTGATTAATTTATTTCAGCCTTTCTGAATAGAAGAATTAATTTCTTTAAAAAAAATATCTTGCCACTGTCTTCTCTATCTGAGTCACTTGTGTTTGTAGAGCACTGTTCTCTGTAAAACTGTGATCATTTATTATTATTTATTAAGTGTCATAATGTATTTTTTTATTTAATTATAATTTGTTTAGATGAAAGTTTAGCAGGAAGTCGGTCCTCAGGGAATATCTATATTTGTGAGTCCTTTAGTGTCAAATGTTTGAAATCCACCGCTTTAGTTAACATTAAAAATATCAAACCAAATGTACCTTTTTTCTGGTGCAGTTTTGCAATGACTTTCAACTAATCTGATCAAAAATGTGGGGTCAGATAAGATTTTTACGCAGAGATTGCGTAAAAATCTAACAAAAAACAAAGCAGCACAACTGTTTACAACACTGATAATAATCAGACATGTTTCTTGAGAAGCAAATCAGTATATTAGAATGATTTCTGAAGATCATGTGACACCAAACACTGTAATACATGTTATATTTTAACATACAATAGAAAACTGTTTTTTTAAATTGTAATAATATTTTACAATATTACTGTATTGTTGATCAATTAAATCCAGGCTTGGGTGAGCTTAAGAGACTACTTTCAAAAACCATTAACACTAACACTAAAACTTTAACATAAAAAAATCTTTCAGGGACCCCAAACCTGAGTCCAGTCACAAGTATCATGCCTTTTAATGGTCACTGCGTGAGACGGTCTAACCCTTCCTCTGTCAGCAGACTCTGAGGGTGTGTTGGACAGCTCCTCTGTCAGCGTGTCTAACCCTGTGGTCACCCTCGCTGGACCCAATGGCTCGTCATCCTCCCCTCCTCTGCCCATGGCCACACTGGCCCCTGAGGAAGCCAATCCTCACGCCATCCCACGACGCCATGCACCCGTGGAGGCTATCGCACGCCAGGGCTCGTTCAGGGGCTTCCCTGCGCTCAGTCAGAAGACCTCTCCCTTCAAGCGGCAGATGTCGCTGCGCATGAACGAGCTGCCCTCCAACATGCAGCGCAAGTCTGACTTCCCCATCAGAAACACTGGTGAGGCTCTTCGGTCTTTTGAACATCTCCATTGATTTTCACTGTTCCAGAGTTTTATCATCTTTTATGCCGGTGTATATCCATATTGTAAGGCTGGATATTGACACACGTTTCATGACTCAATTCAGGTACATATTACACTATAATATTAAAGATTAAAATTAGCAGCTGATTTGTAAACAAACATTTAAATTGAACATTAAGGGATATTTATGATACATATAAATGTCTAAACTGTAGCTGAAGCTGTTTATCTGACGTCTTTCGGCAGTTGAAACACTGATTAAGTGCTTACATGACACATGATACATTTCAGTAAGTTGCTTTGTTTATTTCAACAGCTTCTGATGTTCATTCATGTTTATTTCATGCTATAACTAGTAGTAAAGAGAGAGATGATCTGCCACTTGAACTGAGGTACTACAGTGATCGCTCATTCCACATTGTTTGAGTTTCATAATGAAATTGACAGAATTTGAAAGTCGAGACTTTGTTTCCTATCAAAAGTAGTGAAGTACAGCGCTTATTGTGATCATTGGATGGTAAGTGCCCTACAAATAATGTTTGGTGAAATTTTGTTCATAAAACAGCACAGACTGAAAGATTGATTATTGGTAGGTAAGAGCTTCTATCAGTTTATAAAAATGAGAATTGATCAAAACTGAGAAAATCAGCCAGACTATATTTGATGTCCTCTAGAGCTGGGCGATATGGCCGAAGAAAAAAAATCAAAATTGTTTCACAAAAAATCTGATTTACGATTTAAATAGATTTTTTTCCCACTTCTTAAAATCAATCTGCAGATGACAAAGAAATTGTTCAAAATTAAAGGTACAATATGTTAGTTTTCACCACTAGCGGTCGCATTTTCAAAACAATAACAACGGAGAAGCTTGATGATGCTATGAAGGAGGATGTTCACGGAAGAGGTAACGGATACCTTTTTATATTATCTTCCACAGTTATTTTTAAACAGTGAATACAGAGAATGTGAGGACAGAACTTGCCTTGTCAAATAACATTATGACTGACATAAGTCTAGTGCGAGTTTAAGCACTCTCAAAAAACACATCATTTTCTTTCCGAACACGGTATTGGGATGTGGCGGATTGCGAGGGATATCACGATACCGGCTCACCCGTATAGGTTCAACATCGGGATGTCTATCAGCCATCGGCGATGGACGATGTCATCAGGTGTGTTTGACTTGAAGCAGCGCTGCACAGAATGATCACATTACAGCGAGCGATTCGAAAGCATAAGGACTCATCTGCTCTTTTATCTCTCTCGCCGTACTTTGATGACACACAGTGATCGTTCTGTGCTGTGCTGCTTCAAGTTGAACACACCTATCGTCTATCGGCCCAACGTATAGCAAACGCGTGGGGGGAGGACTGAGCCCATTCAGAGCTACGGGAGCCCAGCGGGTGTTAAAAAGAAAACCGATTTTATTCAAATAAGTTGACATAAAATCGATTTATCATCCAGCCCTAATGTCCTCCTCTCTTTCTCTTTCCCATTTTGTTCCTAAATCATTAACGGTATTCTTCTGTCACCTTCAGAGCACCAGAGTTTCCTGCAGCAGATGTAAATAGTGAATATTGTCCTGTGTGTTTGTGTTTGTCAGTGCCAGAGGTGGAGAGTGAGAGCGACAGCATCAGCTCTTTGTGCACTCAGATCACATCCACCTTTAGTGGACCTCCAGAAGACCCGTTCTCCTCAGCGCCGATGCCCAAACCCACCTCCTCACCGCAGTCACCCTCTGCTCCAGGTCAGCTACACACTCACACTCTCAGTAGTTTGCAAAGGAGTAGATGTTTGTGTTCTGACTTGCACCACTAGCCATTTTTACTAGTTAGCTGGTCAGTGTTCACTTAACACACGTAAAAGATGTAAAAGACTCAACCGACACTATGCAGCATGTGTATCAGAATGAATGTAAACATGCTTTTTTATCTGGACTTTATATATTACCATTCAAAAGTTTGATTTATTTAAAAAGTCTCCTATGCTCACCAAGTCTACATTTATTTAATCAAAAACAGAGTGAAATATTACTACAATTTAAAATGACTGTCTATTTGAATACGTTAAAATTTAATTGACTGCTGTGATCAAATCTGATTTTCAGCATCATTTCTCCAGTCTTCAGTGTCACATGATCCTTAAGAAATCATTATGATGCTGATTTGCTGCTAAAGAAACGTTCATTATTATTATCAATGTTAAAAACAGTTGTGCTGCTTAATAATTTTGTGGAAAGCGTGATACATACATCACATAAATAAACTCATAGACAACTAGCTAGTACATTTGTCAGCCATCTCCATTACTAATACAAAGCTTATGTCACCATACTCGGAATAAGCTCAAATAAAACCATGTGATTCAGGACTAGTCATTACAGACCCAGAACCCTGATTAGCAGCAGAACTAATCTAATCGTCTTCGCAAACCCCTAATGTGTGTGTGTCTGTGTGTGTCTGTGTCCGTGTGTGTCTGTGTCTGTCTGTGTGTGTCTGTGTGTCTGTGTCTGTCTGTGTGTGTCTGTGTCTGTGTCTGTGTGTCTGTGTGTGTCTGTGTGTCTGTGTCTGTCTGTGTGTGTGTCTGTGTGTCTGTGTCTGTCTGTGTGTGTGTCTGTGTCTGTGTGTGTGTATGTGTGTCTGTGTCTGTCTGTGTGTGTCTTTGTGTGTCTGTGTGTGTCCGTGTGTGTCTGTGTCCGTGTGTGTCTGTGTCCGTGTGTGTCTGTGTCCGTGTGTGTCTGTGTCCGTGTGTGTCTGTGTCTGTCTGTGTGTGTCTGTCTGTGTGTCTGTGTCTGTCTGTGTGTGTCTGTGTGTCTGTGTCTGTGTGTGTCTTAGTGTGTCTGTGTGTGTCTTAGTGTGTCTGTGTGTGTCTGTGTGTGTCTGTGTGTCTGTGTCTGTGTGTGTGTGTCTGTGTGTGTCCATGTCCGTGTGTGTCCGTGTCCGTGTGTGTCCGTGTCCGTCTGTGTCTGTGTCCGTGTGTGTCTGTGTCCGTGTGTGCCTGTGTGTGTGCCTGTGTGTGTGTCTGTGTGTGTGTGTGTGTGTGTGTGTGTGACCGTGTGTGTTACCGTCTGTGTGTGTGTGTGTCTGTGTCTGTATGTCTGTGTGTGTGCACGCGCATTGCTATGTGTTAGCACTCTGTCTGCTTATGTCCGGCTCTGTCTCTAATCTTCACGTCCTGTCTGCTGCTGTAGCTAACGGTGCAGTTCCTGGCTTCCCGCCGCCTAGTGTCACTGTAACTGCTGCAGCTAACTCACCCGTGCTGCCGCCCCCGCTGCCTGTCCGAGAGACTAACCCCTGGGTCAAGACCCCAAACACAGCCCTCACTACAGCACACATAGGTAAGAGCTGGGCATCCTGTCACAGGAAGTGCTGACTATGCAGAATAGTTGCTGAGAAACTCATGTTGGTTGTAATGTAAGGCTATACCGCTGTGAGCAACTTTGGCATAAAACTGTTTGTCAATGACTTTACAAGTGTAAGCATGCATCAGTATCGTTTTATTTTAGAAGCAAACTGTAGTTTGCGACTAAGCAGACAGTCATGGTCATACAGTAGTCTATTTATGCTGCAGGGTCATTCCGTGTCAACTCAACCAGCGGTCCCCAGCTCAAATTTGTGATTTTGTCAGTATTTTTATCTGAAGAAAGATAAACATGTATGGTGAAGAAAGCCAACATATTAAAAGTTGTTTATGTGTATTAACTAAGTAATCCTCATTTAATACACATATCTAGATTTAGTTATTGACCATTGAAAATGGGTAAAATTGAAAAATTTGGAGTCAAATTGGGCTGTCAAATTGGCTGAAAAACTACATTCAAATTGTTTACCAGAATATTATCATAATTCAAATTATATTCGAATTTAAAAGGCATAAATTCAGTTAGGAAAAAAGCTTTTGGCTTCTCTCCTGAGGCCACAAGAGTGCAAAGAGCTAAATATTGCCAAATGCACGTTTCTTCAAAGTAGAGCTGGGAAATCTGAGCAAAAATTCATATCTCTGTATTTTGGGGCTGATTTGCGGTATATGGTACTTTTCCCTGTATTTTGTATTTGGATTAAACAAATAAATAAAGTGAATGTAACCATGTAGGCATATATAATGTGCAAAAAGGGTTAACATTTTGTTACATTACATTGTAACATTGCGATCTAAAAACAAAAATAATGCTTTTAAAGCAAAGTTAAATTTATTAAACCAAAATAAAAAAGCATAGACTAGGCTAATTGAGTAAAAATGCTATTTTGATTACATTTCCGCAAAATGTATATTTTAGTCCGTTATTGCGCTCATATTTCATTGTGCTTTGTCTGTTTGGCGCGCATGCGCACGGCGGCGCACGTTCAGAAACAAGTCTGTAAGTTTAGCGGAGAATCACAAGATGGAAATATTTCCATGACTATCTAACAATATCTAATGCGTTTAGGAAAAGAGCACATAGCTCAAACAGCACGTCTCTGTCAGGGCACACGCAGCCTTTCTGTCAGAGCCGCTTTAAACTCAAAGATTTATCATTACTGATACACGTAATTTATTAACATTTAATCATATGATGCCAAGGTTCATGTTTACGCTGCTAATATACACATTCGCTAGCAAGCTAGTTTCTTAATCTAGGAATTACATGTTTTTAAAGTTGAACTTGCATGGCTTTGGGCTCTCTTGTGTGAGATGCGAGTGCAACGATGATAGATGTCCTTCTAGAAAATGCAATAAATATTTGTTCTGTGTGAACGGCTTGGTTTCAGTTTTGAGGTAAACAACATCTTCTCCACATTGATGTTCTCTTTTTCTGCAATATTGTGAATGTGCAGCAGCGCATCGAGTGGGTTCAGCTGGACAGGCTAAAACAAAAGCATTAAAATACAACGGCACCTCGTCATCGCATCTCGTGTGCCAGGCTGCCCGACGGACACCTAAAATTACAATGCAGCGTTTTGCATTCGAATGTGGATTTTTATTTTACATTTTAAAAATGTAACAGCCCTAGAGTCAACCATATATAGGGCCATATAAATAAGATTTCAAAAGGAAAGTTTATTTAGAATGAGAGTCTAAAAGTATATTAAAATATCATGAATACTTTTAGAGTTAAAGGCATGTAAACTTTAGAAAAAGAATGTTTACGGCACTCTAGTTTCAACATTATCTGTTCTTTAGATATTCATCTTAAAAGAAAAGCATCAGCTGTGTAAAATGACCCACATTTGATTTTTGAAAATGTGAACAATTTACCAATTCACTCATGGAGCTGCGTGAAGATCTTCATATCTCTGGGTATGAATCATTGAGGGTCTTTAAAATGAAGATGCCAAAATGAAAGTTAGTTAAGAACATAAAATCTAATATCTAAAAGGATATTAAGATAGCTTTACTTCTTGAGTTACAGGCATGCAAACTTGAGGCAACAAGCACAACTTGTGCTTTTTGCCATTTTTTAACGGTCAATGTTGGCATATAATGAAACCAATATTTCAAAGAAGTCAACAGATTTTACTAATAGACCTACCAATCTCTGCGTAAAATAACATCATGATGATGCTGGCATCTTTCTAAAGTCATTTTTACCCCCCTGTAATTTGGCTCCAAATCTCAGGTGAAAATTGTCATTTTGACCCCCTCTACAAAATAGTGGATTACTGACATTTAATATTTCGTTTTTTATCACTATACATGTTTATCTTTCTACAGAAAAAAAAATAAATCAAAAAATTGAGCTAGGGAAGTTTAGAAAATGTGGTTGATTTGACATGGAATGACCCTATAGTATTTGAAAATGAATGATTAAACAAAAATATATGGCTACAAAAACTTTTCAGCAATCAGCATTCACCGTCCTGTTGGAATTATTGTATAAGAATCAAAGAATGTCTTTTAAGAAAGGACTAGGTATTAAGAAGAGTTACAATAAGAGGGAGTTATATATGATGTATGACGGCTCTTGCATGCTTTAAAATTGCATCGCAGTGCCGCTTCAAGTCGAACACACCTAAACAGTCCCTCCAGGATTTCGCGGGACTTTTTTCTGATTTTTGCGACCTAAAATGACTGATTTTGCTGTGGCTTTTTCCAAATTTGCTGTGATATTTGCAGCATTTCTTATTGTTTTGCAGTGAAAATATTCTATGGACAACATTCCTCTAACATTGTTATAACATTTCTGAGTTCGAGAACCATCGTAGTGCTCCAGACTAACATTTGAGGACACCAGCGCCCTTACGTTCTACAGAAGGTGGCACCAGCACCTGACAGTAAAGCCTATTCTCACATGTACATCTCGGAGATGTCTATCTGATGTCTGCATTTACATATGTAAGACGTATTTTTTAGGGTGTTTGCTCATCTGCAATATGTCTCTAAGACGTTTCCTGTCAGATGTCAAATAGACATTTATTAAATGCATGTAAAACCGCTTCTGAGACGTTTATCAGATTACACAGCAGATGTTTCCCAGATCTTTAGCAGACGTCTTACAGATATACTTGTGCTGTCTGGATAGCTGAGATGCAGATTAAATTAACTTTTATCAATGTCATTCAAAATGTCTAAATATAATTTGATGAATACATAAAAATATTTAGGGAGTTTAAATGGCTAATAAGCCTTCAAGCTAAAAGTCTCTGCAGCCATATTTGTGGTAATTTAGTGTCCATTTTATTTTTAAATAAGTTTTTGTTTTCCTACATTATGAAACTTTTAGTTGTATAAATGGAGGCAACCTATGAAGGATGAACAAATAATGTCATCACATTAAAAATTACTTTCAAATTTGGTAATACTTAAAGCTTTGAAGTGCTGGGAAAAGTTGTGTGAATCATTTAAAAACACTCGGAAACATTAAGACCATTTCTTTCACAAGCTGTTCCTGTAGTTATGTTAAATCCATGGTGAATGGTGGAGAGTTGTGTTTATTGAACTATGTATTTCCTGGTTTCCACATCAGTGGTGTTTGTTCTGATATCTGTAGCTTTAACAGAATTCTGCGCTGAATTTGAATGCTTCTTTGATGTTATTGATTCTGCAGTGAATTCGACTACTTCACTGTATCTCCCAGCGCTGTGTATAACGGTGTCCTGTAATCAAGAACAGCCCGCGGTCTGGTCCGAGCAGATAAACGGTCTGTAGCCCAAACGAGTAGCGCGGGTTCGTTCCGCTTTCGGTTCAGTTGTCCAATGTACCTCTTGTAAATCGATCATGATGAGAACGCAAAGCTGTTCATTCAATTTTCAAAGTGACGTCACAGGACACTTCTAAGCCCAAAATCTGCGGAGAATCTGCGGCAATTATGAAAATTTGCGAGATCTTGCGAAAATTGCGGAGTTGGCTTGACTTTGCGATAAATTGCGAAATCCTAGAGGGACTGCCTAATGTCGTCTTTGTCTGATACACTCATTTCAGTTTTTTAAGTTTCTACTAATGAGCTGCTGCTCTAAATCAGGTGTGTTTTATTAAGGAGACATACACACAATGTGCAGTGTTTGGGTGCTTTAGGACCAGGAAAACACTGTGCTTGACCCAGGCTAGCCAACCCTGCTCCTGAAGAGCTACATTCCTGCAGAATAAGTCCACTTCGCAGGGTACTTAAGGGTTTGCAGGGTGCACATCAATTCCAAACCTGCTACAGCACACCTGGCTGTTGTTTTTAAGTTATCCTGAACACCCTGATTAACTGGTTCAGGTGAGTTTGATGGAGCTAAACTCTCCAGGACCAGTAGCCCTCCTGGTGCAGGGTTGGGGACCCTTGGGCTAGACCAAAGGTTACAAATCCCTGGTCTTGGAGAACCACCAACCACATTTGAGGTCTTGAAGTCTTTGCTAACGATCTGATGAGTTGATTCGGGTGTGTTTGGGAAGGGACACATCTAACACAGTTTAGCTGTATACATAAAAATGTTATATCGGATCAGCGTTTCGTCCAGACGGATCCAGCGTTTTGGGAAAGTGAAACTGCTATTTTTTTAAACCGGGTCCCAGAGTGGATAAATCTGAAAACAACACCTTTTGCATTTTCATGTGGACAGCCAATATATTTTGTGAAATGATGATGTCATCACCCATCACCCTAGTCAGCTGCTCGTCATGTAACAGTAACAACAGCTAAACAGTCCCTGTCATTTACACAGATCAATATTTTTTAGTTTTTACAGCATAACATGACTCCCAAGATTTGTCTGTTTTAATACCTATTGTAGGCCTAAAAAGTGCTGTGGGTAATACAGAACTAGGATTGGGAACCACTGGGATAAATGGAACTTGTTGACCAATGGCCACTTAAAAACTGTCAAGTTAAACATTTAAAAATGCATAAGATTGCATTCTGTATGAAAACGTTATGTATGGATTAACTTTTTGGGATAGCATATTAGCTGTTGTTGCATTGAATAAGGCTCCATGGAGCAGAATCAATTTCAAAATTCAGAAATTGAAGTTGTATGACGGCCTCAGAATTGAAAGTTGTATTCCTTTTGGAGTTGAGTCCCAGTCCTAGTGAGAGAGCCTCTTAACCAGGGCTGTCCAAACTCGGTCTTGAAGGGCCACTTTCCTGCAGAGTTTAGCTCCAACATGCCTCAACACACCTGCCTGGAAGTTTCTAGAATGCCTAGTAAGAGCTTGATGAGCTGGTTCAGGTGTGTTTGATTAGTATTGGAGCTAAACTCTGTAGGACCGAGTTTGGACACCCCTGATCTAAACCAAGGGGCCTCAGCTCTGTACCTTAGATCCACTTTCCTGCAGAGTTTAGCTCCAACCATAATCAAACACTCCTGAACAATCTAATCAAGGTCTTCAAGATTACTACAAAGTTGAAGGTAGGTGTGTTTAATCCAGTTTGGAGGTTGGTCTGCAGGAAAGTGGATCTTAAAGTCCAGAGTTTAGGATCCCTGCACTAAACTGTTTACCAGAATAAATGGCATGCTTACCAAAAACTCTTCTTCTTGTGTCATGTAGGGAGCGAGTGGCCAAATCCTGCGCCCGGACCGGGAGCCCTACCCACCGTCAATGCAAATCTTTCTACACCTGCCTCCTCTCACAAACGTACGCCATCAGAAGCTGACCGCTGGCTCGAGGAGGTGACCAAGTCTGTGCGAGTCCACCAACCCACCGCCGTCGCGAGAACCAACACGCCTCCCGTACAGCAGCCCTTCCCCGCCCCCATCCCAGCCCCTATGGCACTTGGCCCTTCTGCACCGTTCATGCCAGGCATCCCTCCATCTGCGGTCCCTACCGTACCCCCACGCCAGCCGGCTTTCCACGCTCAGGCGCCGGCGTCCTTCCCAGTGTCCAATGGAATCCCGTTTGTGCAACCAGCCTTTCCGGTGGCTGGCATTACACCTTCGCAGATGGTGGCCAACGTGTTCGGTTCTGCCACGCATAATCAGCCCATCCCGGTACCTGTGCAAGTGCCCCAGGTGCACCTCCAGTCTTCACCCTTCTCCACACCACCAACAGGCCAGTTTGACAACCAGGCGGTGTGTAGCCCCTTCGGCAAACCCTTCCTACCTCCAGTGACAAACGCCACAGCACTTCAGCCTCCGAAAGTCAATGCCACATTTAATGGGGCTAACAGCTGGGCGGCAGTGTCGTCACCTGTGCAGTCTGTGGCACCGCAGCAACAGGTGGATGCCTTCGAGACCCAGTGGGCCGCACTGGAGAGCCGCTCGCAGCAACGCACCGCTCCATCACCAACAAACCCCTTCTCCACCGAGCTCCACAAGACATTTGAGATCCAACTCTAAGGACACACTGTGCACACAAAGCGACTCTGAAGGACAATGCGATGGACATTTATGGAGAAACGACTATAGAGGAAACCACTTCAGCCCGCAAACCACTTCAGCTCCATATCTCCATCTTTCAATTTCTTTGTCTGCTCGTCCGTGTCTGGTGTTTGCTTGTGAACAGAACAAATGGAGACAAGGGGGTTAATGAAGGTTCCCCCCAGATACAAAGCGAGTACAACTTCTGGCATTTATGGCACATTTATGTCCAAGATGAATTAGTGACAAGATGATGGTAAAAGAAATCTTTAGATGCTCTAACGTTGACCCTGTATTGTTCAGTACTCCCTCTTCTCACAGCGCCCCCTTGCAGGCTGGTGGACTGCTCCCTACCTGAAGGACGAGGCACTTCACAGACCTTCCGGGTTCACGAGGATCTTGTAGAACTTCGCAATCAGAGGAGGAAGAAGCAAGAGAATGCCAAAATCTTTATTTTTATGCATTAAGTATATTTTAAATAGCTTTGAAATTTAACTGAAGAACTGTAAATAATCTTTCCAAAGGTGCAGGCTTATTTTGTGTGCATACAGGAACAGAGCATATATATATATATATATATATAGGTGTGAAGGGACGGTTTTCATTTCTCATCTCTATTCAGTTTTAGTCTTCTGGCCACCATGCATAGTTTGGATGTTCATCATTTGTAAATAGATAATCACACAGGTCCCAGACAATGTTATCTGTCTTTCATGCTGTCATTTTAACCTTATTTTTTGTACTATAGTATGAGTACTTTGATTTCTATTGCCTACATATCATTATAATTTTTTAGCAATTTTTTTAAATTAATTTTAACACCAGTGTCATCCGTCAAGCCACTTTTATTTTATTTCGATAAGAAGATACTCATTTTAGCACAAGCACTGTACTAATCGATCATTTGGCCACTTACGGTTGATGTGACATCGGTCTGTGGCGTTAGTGAACTATGATGTTCACTGTCTTTAAATTACAAGGGTTTCCAACTCTACAAAGATTGCAGTGAATTTATTTTCCTGCTTTTCATGCAATCCCATCAACCCTTTTTTTGATCAGACGTAAAGATGATTGGTCATGTTTTTAGGTTTTGATTCCATTTGTAAGTATTGCATTGTATTATTCCAATTCTTTATGGGAAGTTTAATCTAAGTGATTGAATAAAACATTGGTGGTAGAGGAAAGCGGTTATGTGTGCTTGTGTTCCACATACAGGAATCATGATCCTCTGTGTGTTCTTGTATCTGATGTCTGATTGTTTTGCAACTGAGGATTGTAAATAAACATCATCTTGAGATGTTTGGCCCATGAACTGCAAGCTCTTGCGTGCTCGAGGATCTCACCGTTAGCTCAAAGGAGGCAGATGAGATGCTACAGCCTTCCTGAAGCTATCCACAGGTGTCACCATTGAACAACATCACCTTGACAAATATTTGATTTATTAGTATTGTATGATTGAATGTATTTCACCTGCACTTGCACAGGAACGGCAGCATCATTTGAGACCGGGACTGTTACAATATTAATATACCTGCATATGAAATGGGTAAAGGGAGGGACTTAATGAATGAATTATCTATAATTGGTCAAGTATGAGGAGTTGGAATAATAATTATTTTCTGTTGTGTATTTTCAGTTTAATGACTATACATTTTTTCCAGTGTCATTATTCAGGTGTAAATTATTGTTTAGCACGGTTTAAGCAGGCATGCCTGTGTACTTTTAGTGGCTTTTAATTAAAAAATATATTATAATTTTAGAGAAGTTGCTGGTCCAGATATCCGTTTCAAAGGAGGTGGTAATCATTGGCATCAGGGTTATTATTGTTGACTAAAAAAAATAATTGAATACTTGAAATTATTTCAAAAGTAACATAAAAATGTGTATTTTTAGTTTTTCTAAGTTTATCATTTCTAATTGTTGTTTTGTTTTTAACTTGAGGTAACAAACTGAAATAAACACCAATAATACCTATAAGACATTTTAAAAATAGAAACTGATAAAAAAATAAAATCTAAATCAAATTATTAAAAACTACGACAGTAGATCAGTGATGCTAAAATGTCATTAGGTTTTAAATTCAGCTGAACTGATGATTTCTGGTGTTTCTGGAAAACAAATGTGACCCTGGAGCACAAAAGCACAGCTATATTTGTAGCAATAGCCAACAATACATTGAATCAAAACTATCAATGTTTCTTTTATGCCAAAAACCATTAAGTAAAGATCATGTTCCATGAAGATGTTTTGTACATTTCCTACCATACACATATCAAAACTTAATTTTGATTAGTAATATGCATTACTAAGAACTTCATTTGGACAACTTTAAAGATGATTTTCTCAATATATAGATTTTTTTGCACCCTCAGATTCCAGATTTACAAATATTGCATCTCAGCCAAATATTGTCCAAACCACACATCAATGGAAAGCTCATTTATTCAGATGTATAAACCTCAGTTTCGAAAAATTGACCCTTATAATAACTGGTTTAGTTGTCCAGGGTCACAAATACTTTCATTCTTCAACAGATATTCAAATAAAACAAAACATTCACACCAAATGCTCTTTTCAGAAACCCGAGGTAAGTTTCACACCTAATGTGTAAAACATCTAGAAGCGTTAAAGTACTGAGCACTGTGCTTAATGCCCTGCAAAATATTAATTATAACAATGTTTCTAAAACTTCGTGAGGTTGGCGTAGTCGCGCGCCTCCGGCAGAGGTGTCGCTGTGGCGCGCGTGTTTCCCGCGCGCGCTGATGAAATAAACCGCAGAAGAAGACGCGCTGCAGCTGTTCATCATAAGCGTGCGGGAGAGAGTCTACAGCAGTATTCACTCGCTACTCTGACATCTATTGAGTTTCCAGGTGCGTATATCTACAGCAACACTCACGAGGATGACACGTTAGATAGCGATTCATTTAGATGTGCGAGTCCTAGCAGTGCGTCAGAATGAAGCGACATAAACACAAACACACTGCTTGAGTGAGTGATTGATTTAACGTTATTTCTGGTCTCACCACGAACTCTTCATCAAAATGTTTCGGTTTTGTTTGAATGATATCTGTTTTTAAATAGCGGTCGTATAAATGATTTCACGAAAGCACAGTAGAGTATGTCAACACAAAATACTTCGAGAAATATGTCTGTAGTTATAGTTATGTTTGGATAAAGCTTACTCGAAACAACAGACGCTTTAGTCCATTTATGTTCAGTAGACTTGGTTTCTGTCACAGTCATTACAATAAAACTGCTCAAGTACTGTAACAAACACAAGAAGTCATTGATAGTGTGTATTTCAGTGTGGTTTTTCGTTTAGATTCATTCATTGACCCATATTCAGACACTTTTCACACCATTTTCAGCATCAAATGATATTATATAAACAATGTAAATTAATGTTTATTGATTTGAGGTATAAAAACCGAGTAGCATAAAGGTGCATGCGTTTAATAAGATTGGACAAGTACTCCCATAAAGGTTAAATGGCCCCGGACATCAATGTAAGGGGACCAGCACATATTCCTCCAGTCTTCAGTGTCACATGATCTTCAGAAATCATCATAATATACTGATTCACTGATTATTATCTGCTTCATATTATTGTAGAAACTGTGATACACTGCTAAATAAGTTTGGGATTAATATTATTTAAATTAATTAATTAATACTTTAATTCAGCAAGGACACATTAAATTGATCAAAAGGGACAGTAAAGACATTTATGATGTTATGAAAGATTTCTATTTCCAGCAAATGTGGTTCATAAACTCTCTATTTGTCAAGGGAAAATAATGTATCACAGTTTCTGCAAATACATGAAGCAGCACGACTCTTTTCAACATTGATGATAATCAGAAATATTTCTTGAGTAATCGGTATATTATTATGATTTCTGAAGGATCATGTGACACTGAAGATTGCAGTAATGATGCTGAACATTCAGATTTGTGACCAGGAATTACATTTTAAAATATACAGTTATTTAAAATGTCAATAATGGTAATCCACTGACTGTATTGAACCCGAATGAACCCAGCCTCGGTGAGCATTTAATAATGCATATTGATTTTCAGTTTCAGCGTGGAGTTGGTGCAGCTGCAGCGATGTCCAAGCAGAGCACGTTCACCGTGGCGCTGGCCACTATGTTAGGAGCCACTCTCGGCGGCCTGTTCCTGTGGCGCAGCATCCGCACACAGAAGAGAAAGGCCCTCAAGGACCCCGCTTCAGCTGAGCCCGTACAAGCCCAGCTCGAAGCGGACGTCACGGCCTCACAGCCGGCAAGACAAGAGCCGCAAACCCAGAAGCTTCTGCGAGTGCATTCGCTGTTAGAGGTGCCGCCCGTGATCGTCAGCTCGCCTGAAGAGTGGGAGACGCTCTGGCCTGGTTTCCAGAAGGAACTGTCCGTCTATCCGGTTCTGGGATTGGACTGTGAATGGGTAAAAAGCATGCGTGTAAGCATGGCTCTGTGTGTGGCTTAGTTTAAACACTGCTTTCGTAGCGGCAGCACTAGACGATGTTGTCTCTTTCACAGGTGTCTGTCAAAGGCAAGGCCTCTGCGGTTTCCTTACTCCAGCTGGCCACGTTCTCCGGCCGCTGTATGCTGGTCAGACTGCTGGCGTTTCGTGATGCACAGCTTGCTCTCCCTGAGGGTCTCGTCGGGGTCCTCTCTGACCCTCATGTGCTGAAGGTCGGGGTGGGATGTTATGAGGATGGGAAACGGCTGACTCATGATCATGGTCTGACTCTGAGTTGCACCGTGGACCTGCGCTACCTGGCCCTCAGACAGAGGTAATGCCCCAGTTTGATCCAAGTCTATCTGTTACTATGATTAGAGCTGCACAGTCAATCGAAATAAACCCAGTAGAGCTGCACTATTAATCGTAAGATCGCGATCTCAATTCAAACACCCAACTACACGGTATTATTTCTGTCTTACAGTCAAAAATACTGGGATCAAAATAGAAAAAGTCACATAAAAAAACAGGCGCCTCAAATAGCGTTTGTCCACTAGATGGAGACAAGTGTACAAGTTAAAACATTTATTTGTCATTGAATTATTCATTCAAGAGATTTGTGAAAAAATGCTAATTCATCCACTTATGAAACAAGTGAAGTATTTATGAGTGAGTCATTCATTCAAACCACTTTTTCATTATTCTAATATTAAACGTTTTATTAAATATAGGCTATTATATTTTAAATACATATTATATCCTATTGTACCCAATTGTAAGTCGCTTTGGATAAAAGCATCTGCAAAATGACAATCTAAATCTATATATTAAAATGTGTAATTCAAATTAAACGCTATTAAATAGACTGCAGCCATGAATATTTTGTCACACATTATTTAGCTTTGTTCAGAATCATGGGAGAATCGGGATCTCTATTGAGACATAATAAAACGCAATTTATTAAGAATCGTGCAGCTCTAAATAGGGTTAGTAAGGTGCTTGAATTGTTGAAATGTTAAGGTCTCTGCACACTGAGTCCGAAAATGTTGTATGTGTTTTTTAGTATTTCTAATCCAAAAAATGTGTCTGATGCGATTTTGGCGTTCGCTTGTACGGTGGCTCTGAACTGTCAAAATGCTTGCCACAGATGTGAAAAAATCGGATCGGGTTCTTTTTTTTTTGCGTCTTTCGCATCCGTAGCAAGCATTTTTGGTGGTGTTTTGACAGTTCAGAGCCACCGTACAAGCGGAAAGCCAAAATCCAGAATGACGATTGTCAAGTTCATCCACTTAATGGATGACAATGTAATGTAACAATGCTGCGCGTGTTAATAATAACCATTTCTCCCGGCTTTTGGGAGCGTACGAAGTCTCGCGATATTACTCGTTAAGGTGCAAAGCGGTCTCGGGATATCAGTATAAAGTTCAGTTTGTAGTAAAAGCTTTGATAGAGCTTGTATTATATTGTTCAGTCTTTTATTGCATGTGCTGTTCGTTTGACGCTCTTTGTGTTGCTCTGTTGGAGCGCGTCTGCATCTCAGCAGCTCAGTCCACAAACTCTTCCTCTGCATATGCTGCAGTTTGGGTTGCTTAACATTCATCTGGGAAAACAGTGTGCGCAAGGGCGTAGGCTTGCTTTTGACATTAGTGGGGGACATAATTTACCATTGTTTTATTAGTTTTGTTATAATTTGAAAGATAATAACAGTATTGTTTGATAAGTGAGATCTCTGATTTTAGTCCTTGAAAACCCAAAAATAGTGCTTAAAGTCCTGGAATTTAATTTTGTCATTTCTGTACGAACCCCGTCTAAAACCCAGCATTGCTTGGTGCAATTCTGAAATCAGACTATAATTGTAATGTTGTATGATTACGTGAAGCACAACACTGTTCATTTACATGCAAGCATCTCATGGTGACTTCCTAAATTATTATTATTAAATACTTTTTATTTGCAGTGAAATATATTTTTATATAAACATAATTGTAGTTTGTTTATTATTATAATAAGCTTTAGTAATAGAGGTCTGCTACCCGAAAGTATTTCGGGACCCGCGGGTTCGGGTCGGGTTAATGTTTAATGGATAGCTTCGGGCTCGGGTCGGGTTCGGGTTTGTAGCTAAACCAAAACTATATGCAGAGGCTTCGCTGCTTTCATAGACGCACGCACACACATATCAGAGATCGTGCACAAATAGCACGGAAACTTTTATTAGTAAAATAGACAGGCTACTGACTTGAAAGTCACAACATTATATTTATCTGCAATGAGGCGGCAAAATCGCTGTTTTGAAGTAACTAAGCCTCATTGCTTGTAGAGAGAGACGCAGCATGAGCGCAGGTTCACATGCACTGAACTTCATCCCCCTCTCTCTCTCTCTCTCTCTGTCTGTCTGTCCGTCCGTCCGTGTCTCTCTCTCGGTCTCTCTCTCTCTCTGTCTCTGTTTCTCTCTCTCTCTCTGTGTCTCCTCTCTCTCTCGGTCTCTCTCTCTCGGTCTCGGTCTCTCTCTCTCTGTCTCTCTCTCTCTCTCTGTGTCTGTCTGTCCCGTCTCTGTCTCTCTCTCTCTCTCTGTGTCTGTCTGTCCG
The DNA here is from genome assembly GCA_027564155.1 of Gymnocypris eckloni scoliostomus. NCBI lineage: Eukaryota > Metazoa > Chordata > Actinopteri > Cypriniformes > Cyprinidae > Gymnocypris > Gymnocypris eckloni. The sequence goes on along the minus strand of CM050428.1, from coordinate 445,044 downwards.
TCCGTGTCTCTCTCTCTCTCTCTCGGTCTCGGTCTCTCTCTCTCTGTCTCTGTCTCTCTCTCTCTCTGTGTCTGTCTCTCTCTCTCCTCGGTCTCCTCTCTCTCTCTCTCGGTCTCTCTCTGTCCTCTCTCTCTCTCTCTCTCTCTCTCTCGGTCTCTCTCTCTCTGTCTCTGTTCTCTCTCTCTCTCTGTCTCTCTGTCGTCCTTCCGTGTCTCTCTCTCCTCTCTCTCTGTCTCTCTCTCTCTCTGTCTCTCTCTCTGTCCTCCTCTCTCTCTCGGTCTCTCTCTCTCTCTCGGTCTCGGTCTCTCTCTCTCTCTCTGTCTCGTCTCTCTCTCTCTCTCTCGGTCTCTCTCTCTCTCTCTCTGTCTCGGTCTCTCTCTCTCTCTCTCTCTCTCTCTCTCTCTCTCTCTCTCTCTCTGTTTCTCTCTCTCTCTCTTATTTAAAATCTTATTTAAGATCTTATGTCTGATTTAAAGTAGACAGAATGCTAACAGACTCAGGTTCAAATTTTAATAATAACAATAAATGATCATATAGATTGTTTCAGAAAGGAAAATAAATGTTAATTCTGTAAAATTCATGAATTATATAACTAATTCAGTTTCATCTGAAAAGCAGCTCTACAGAAGAACCGTTCATATTCTGCTCAATGTAGTTCAGTGTTGATTGAATTCAGTTCAGTAACGGTCATATCAGCTCAATCACTTCTGAAAATGTTCAAGTAAATAAGGTGGGCAGTTCTAGTTGCTTCCAGGTGTCTCTAAATGTCATAAATTGAAATCTCAGCAAGACTTTAAAGCACTTGTGGAGTGACCTGAGGTGATCTGGACTGTGTTGAAGGCGAGCGCTGCTGAATAACGGCTTGAGTCTGAAGTCTCTGGCTGCGGATCTGCTGAACATCACGCTGGATAAATCTCTGGAGCTGCGCTGCAGTAACTGGGAGGCGGATGTGTTGAGCCAGGAACAGGTGAGGAGGAGATCCTCTGATGGAGCTTCAGGTTTACAGCATTCAAAAAGAGTCGCAGCTTGGCTCCTTTCAGGTCATTTTTGCCCGGGAACACCAAGAGTTTAACTTTGTTGTTTAGCGTTATAGCTTACTGAAGTAGTAATAACACAGCTATGCAATTGAGTTAGGATTTTAGGTTATTTATACATTGTATGACCAATGCACTAATGCCCAGCATTAGCCTTCCCCATTCATTTGGCCAAAAAACATCCAAGGTGGGACTTTTTGACCACTTAGATTCATCAAATAAATGTTTTTATTCAGATTGCATATCTAAAAAAAATTTAAAAGGGAAGTTTAAACCACTCAAATTGAGGAAACCATTTTTATTATTATAAAAAAACAAAAATGTAATTGTTAAATTACTTAACTTATAATAATTGTTTTTCTCCAACCAAACAATTGTTTTAAAAAGTAAAATGCATAACAAATGTAGTTAAAATAAGGCATGCAGTTAAATGTGCTTTTAATATTTGCACAACAAAATCATTGTGATAATCACTATTGATTTGAATTTCATGTTGTCAGTAATGCCTTACAAATATCCATTAATACCCCGCTGTAATAGACTGTGTAATGAAACGTGCTGTCCGTGCACTTACCTCTCTGTCTTACGGTATCCTCCAGATGGTCTATGCAGCACATGATGCCCAGATCTCTGTTGCCCTGTTTTTTCACCTGCTGGGGATGAACACTGCCGAGGGTGAAAGCACGTTCGTCCAGCTGGCATCATGCTGCCAGGGGCTGGTGGACGTGCCCTTCAGGGGGCGCTGTGCCGGAGAGGAGGAAGAAGGAGAGGAGGAGGCGAAGCCGAAAGTCCACCGTGGAGAGTCCCGAGTCTGGAGACCAGCAAGTTCCAGACCCGCGGAGGAACAAACGCAAACCACTGGGAGTTGGTTACTCGGCCAGGTAATGAAGAAGGTGTTTGACTTCTCCTGTAATACGCTGTTGTATTAGTCACGATGAAAATATTACTAATTAAATATCATAAAATGCATGACTAGTCTTTCAAGAAATCTCTTGCACAAAGTATTCAGATTTGACATGCTTTGGATATTCGGATGTGAACTCCTTTATGTGACTGTTGTGCTGTTTGTCTTGATTCAGGAAATCACCCCTTTATGATAACTGTTTCCTTCATGCTCCCGATGGCCAGCCGCTCTGCACATGTGACAAGAAGAAAGCTAAATGGTACCTGGAGAAGGGTATAGGAGGTACACCACCACTTCATATTGCTGTCCAAATGAGGATTTTCAGCACGTATTTGAAATGCATTTTTCCCTTGTTGTGCAGTGCGTGTGTGAATGTTACAAAGCCGTTTACTTTAGGTTCATGATAGCAGCAACCTTTTATATGTACTATAAATAATACTGAAAGAGGCGAGGACCCCTAAAAAGCATTACCAGGGCTCTTATGGTTAACGGTAAAGTTAAAAAGTTAGTTTTCATTAACTGAGATAAAATATAAACTTTAATTTTTCAGCTAGTTGCCAAGGTAACATCTCAGTTTTAAGCTTAACTTGATTTACAAAAAAACTGAAATAAAAAATGCAAACATTTGAAAAACTATAAAATATTGGATTAAATATTAACAAACTATAACAGCTTCCAATGAAATAAGTGTGAAAATACTGTCAAATTCAACAGTATGATGATTAAATAATGACATCTAAAATATTTGACCTGTTAACTTGCGTACCCGTATTTTAAACTCTATTACATGGTTGCACCGGCACCAATGAAGCCATGCAGTAAGTGAGCTGCTCGTTCAGTTTTAATGTGCGCCTAGAACGACCGCAGATGAGGCATTAAGTGCACGGCACTGCAAGCAACTTTGATTTACAGAGTTTACTGTAGCAATGTGATCACTCAGTTTTAATCATGTAATAGAGTTGAACAAAGAAATAAAGTGCTACAGGCCGTGTTGACCATGATTTGGTTGCAAATACAAAAATTAGACGAGTAAAGAAAATGCGGAACTTATTGAAAGAATCACCCTTTAATTAAATATGTGAACACCGAAAACCACTGTTAATTGGTTAATGTAAATAATGGCAATTTACTGTCTGTATAATATTGAATGTATCTTCTCGGAGTTGGACAGGTGTCAGTGTTACTGCGCAATACTGCCACCTGGGAGGTCATCCAGGCACTGCCGCTTGTGTTATCATAAGAGTCCTGTTCATTTTAAATCTTGTGGTTCTCGCCAAAACTGGTATATTGTCACACTAAATGAACACAATGGCGATATTTTATGCTTTGATTATCATCAATGCTGCGGCACCTCTACTTTGAATAATATCAAATATAACAATTGCAAGTAAAATGTGATCCGTTCATAATCTCAGAATTGGTCAGCGAAGATCCCTTCGTTGTCCGGCTGCTGTTTGAGCCGTCAGGCCGTCCAGACTCCCAAAAAGACTACTACCTCACAGCCAAAGAGAACGTGTGCGTGGTGTGCGGGAAAGCCGACTCCTACATCAGGTGCGTCCCTGACATTTATTTGAGTTCATTTGCAAAGAGGGACTCGCCAAACCAAGTCATCTCAACTACTGTCTGTCCATGTTTAACCTAGGAAGAACATTGTCCCACACGAGTACAGGCGCCACTTCCCGGCTGAGATGAAGGACCACAACTCGCATGACATCCTGCTGCTGTGCACTTGCTGCCACGCGGCCTCAAACGTGCACGACGGGGTCCTGAAGCAGCGGCTGGCCGAGGAGCACTCCGCTCCGCAGGGCTGCGAGGAGGGCTTTCGGCTGCTGGAGGATGCAGACCGCCGGCGGGTGCGATCGGCCGCTAGGGCTCTCCTCAGCGCCAGTGACGGGATGCCCCAGTCCAGGAAAGAGGAGCTCCTGTTAGTCACCCAGAGCTTCTTCTGCAACGGACAGCAGGTCACGCAAGAGATGCTTCAGAGAGCTGCCGCGCTGGAAACCAGGTAGCTTATTTTGAAATCCACCCGTCTAGACAGGAAGGGGCTGATAGAAATGTGAACATAACTATTATTTTAATATAACATAAAGCAGTTTTTCCCAGCCACTGTGCCGCAGCACACTAGTGAGCCGTGACAGGTTGTCGGGTGTGCCGTGGAAAATTATCAAAAACTTCCTTACCTCTATTATTTTTCGTTATTATTATTTTATATCAGTGCTATTGGTCATCAGTGCAAATTGGTCTTCAGATTCCCAGCTCCATGACGTTGCTTCTTCTCTTTAAGTTCCTCTCACTCATCTTCTACAGGGTTCAGGTCAGGACTGGAATGGTAGCAGAAGCTTGGTTTTGAGCTCAGTGACACAGTTTGTGTTTGGATTATTGTCCGGTTGGAAGATCCAAGCATGGCCCATTATAAGATTTCTAACAGAGTCAGACACTTATTTATTTTTTATCTGTTGGTATTTGATCGAATCCATGATGCCATGCGTCTAAACAAGATGTCCAGGACCTCCAGCAGAAATATAGGCCCACAACATCAAAATACAGCAGTATATTTCATTGTACACATGGGGTAATTTTTATCCCTGTGGTTACCAAACCCATCTTGAGTGTTTGCTACTAAAAACTCTCATTGTTTAGTTTCATCTGACCATAGACCCAGTCCCATTCACAGTTCCAGTTGTGTCTGACAACTGAATATGCTGGAGATTGTTTTTGGATGAGCTAGGATCATTTTTCTCGAAACCCTCCCAAACAACATGTGGTGATGTAGGTGCTGAAGGTTTTCTGATCCCGAGACTCATCTATTTTCTGTAATTCTCCAGCTGTGGTCTGGAGAGTCTTTATTCACTCAAACTCTCCTCCTCACTGTGCTTTAGGATGATATAGACACACGTCCTCTTCCAGACAGTTTCATAACATTTTATGTTGATTGGAAATTCTTAATTATTGCCCTGATGGTGGAAATGGGAATTTTCACTGCTCTAGCTCTTTTCTTACAGACACTTCACTAATTTGTGAAGCTCAATCTTTTGCTGCACATCAGAAATATATTCTTTGGTTTTTCTCATTGTGATGGATAATTAAGGGAATTTGGGCTTTGTTTCCCTACTATTTATTTTTCTGTGAAACAGGAAGCCATGGCTGTATAACTTAATTTTCATAATCACCCTGGAGTGCTCAAAATTGTGAATATGAATGGGAATATACTTCAGAGATATTTTACTCATGAGAATTTCTAGGGGTGCCAATTATTGTGTCCAACGTATATTTGAGAAAAACATTTATTTCATAATGAGATTTTCCCCCATTTTCAATTGCTTTAGTTCAATGAAAGGTTAGATTTTTGTAAATGTTTAATTAATTTTTAAATAAAAGATCAAAAGGATTAATCTGTAAATACAATTCCCCCAATATGGACCTGAATGTTTAATTTATTTTATGTAAAAATGTTTTTGTTTGCATAGATATTTGTTTATATATACTGTCAATTATAGTTCTTAGAAAGAGAATCGGCAACAATCGGTTTCGGCAGGTCAGACTTCCAAAGTATCGGTATTGGCCAAGAAAGTTGCAATCGGTGCATCTCTAAACATAACTGGACAGGCCAAGTTGTCCAAATGAAGTCTTAGCTATGCATATTACTAATCAAAAATTAAGTTTTGATATTTATGGTAGGAAATGGAACATGACCATTACTTAATATCCTAATGATTTTTGGCGTAAAAGAGAAATCTATAATTTTGACCCATACAATGTATTGTAAACTATTGCAACAAATATGCCTGTGCTACTTATGACTGGTTTTGTGCTCCAGGCTCACATATGTTAACATACTTACAGGATGTTAAGATGCAGTTGTGTTAGGTTGTGAAAGTCGATGTCTTCTACCTTTGCAGGATCTTCAACGAGAGTTATGTGCCGCATGGACAGAAGGTAGTGCAGGTGTATGCCGAGCGCGGTCTGCGGGGCCTGATGGACTTGGAGTGCTGCTGGCGACAACACTTTCTGACCAGCATGCAGCCCCGACATTTGCCCCCTCTCTGGTCCGTCAAGCACAACCATGACAAATATCTGCGCAAGTACGGTGAGGACCTGCAAATCCAGCTCAACTGAGCTCCTCGCCACACCAACAGAAAGAGACTTTGTGCAACAACTGCTGGGATAGGTAGGTTTCCACTGCGTGTGCAACACTCCTCATCCTGTCATTGTGTGTGGACCAGAGACTGACTCGCCTTGGCTACAGGTAAGCTCCGGTGTTGACTTCCAAATGAGAAAAAAAAAACAACCTCAGACTAGACTGTGGCCCCAGTTTGACTGGGCCCTAAGGGACCAGATGGAGATTGGGTAAGAGACTCATTGGGGATCAAAAGCCACTGTGGTGAACGGCAGAACGCTAGACTCAAGGATAGTGCAAGAACGGAAATGGTGATTTAGGTAAAATAACAAAAAAGCATAATGTGCACTTTTTAATGTTTAAGATGTTGCAAAGCATTCTCATTTCCCTGTGAAAAGTAGAATCTACTCTATTTTAAACAGCCCAAACCTGCTCTTCTTAATTCTTAATCATTCATTAAATAAAATATTCATAGCTTACAATTCTTGCAGGTTTGAGGCCATATTAAATGTGTTTGTGTTAAATCAGTTTGTCTCTTGAGGCTAACCAAAATGGCAATTTTTACTTATAATGGAGCTCAATCGTTTCTATTTAATTTCAGGCTGTTTTTTTGGGGGGACTCCGTTTATCTTTAAGTCTGGACCAAATTGAGCACGGCTCAGGCACATGATGTCTGTACAATGAATGATCATTCTTCTAGTCAGGACACCTCCAAAACACACCAGCATAACATCTTTCGGTGTGTATGTATACCCCTGACACACTGAAGACAGGCTAAAATGATGGTGGATGAAATTCATTCTCACCCCGATCAAGATTTTGTAGTGCTAGTTTGTTGTATTTGCAGTTTCAGCCTGAGAGATTGAGCTCCATGGGTTGGAAACAAATATAAATTGGCCAAATCAAGGACACTGAAGTCTAAGCCTAACATAATTTAACTTAAGAAACGCTACAGGTTTACTTTTTATTTACATTTGTCCAGATGTAACCTATTAAAAGCTTGTGTGTTTCCTTAATGTCAATAAAATACATTTAAATTCATATGTTAAGACTGGATTAGCTGTCTGGAGGTTGTCTGTTCTTTCTTTTTTACCTTGTAGATACTGTGTTAAATATACTACTACTTCACATCCTGAAGTGTAGCAGTTCATGAAACAGTCCGACACTCATGCAGTTTTACTGTTTATTACTTAGAAAATCCAGATTTAATAAATAATCTATGGAATTGTAAAAAGGGAAAAATAGTCTAAAAGTGGGGGTTAACATTAGTAGTGACTTATCTAGTGATTCTTACAATCTTGTACTGCAGCTTTAAGGCCTCGTTGATTGTGGCGTCGGAACAATCAGTTTGTCAAATGTCTGTTTTGGGTCAGTGCCAAATATGCTACATTTCACAGTATAGTGTATATACGTTTAAATCAAACAAAATAATTTGTTACAAACATCTCGTCACATTTAGGACCAGTCACAGTATTTAGTTTGGCGGCTAAGTGTTCTGTAGGAGTAGTGCATAGCATTTGTCAGGGAAGCAATACATAAAAAGTTAACATGAACGTATAACTTGAGCACAATATTTGTAATGTATATCAAGTGACCACCTAACAGGACAAAGAAACACTTAAAAAATGCCTCACCATACTACTCTGCTACATAAATATGAAGTAATCATCGCTGGCATAACATGAGCATTACATTGTAGTAGATTGTCAAGAAAAAACATTAACATAAATAATTCTGGAGCCTATAATCCTATTGCTACCTATAGACTGGATGTCTCTAGTTACAGTTTTGGGTTTTTTGAGTTACAGTTTTGGGATTTTATACAAGATCTGTTATCATATTAAGTGTGTTGAACATCAGGGAAACTCAAATACTTTTCAAACAGCTGCATCTATAGCAATGGAAATGCAAAATAATTTTGATTGAGGCACGACCATATTTTATCAACCATCTGTTACTTATTGCTTTTGCATTTATGCATTTTGCGTCTTAAACCATAACTGGAATAGTACAGTTCATTACCGAATAAGGCGTACTTTATCTGCCAGATAATCAATGGAGATTCTGTTACATTTACATTTTCAGTCTGTCAGAATAGCACATTTATGTTTTGCTGGTGACTTTAGGATGAAATAGGGTATATTTTCTTTGGGGGGTAAACAAGCGGGAGCTGACATCATTCTCTGAACTGTCTGTGCTTACAACACATGGTCTGCTTTTACACAAGTTTATACTACAGACCCAAGTTTGCTTGACGTCAGTTTGGTTCATTTGGCTGGTGTTTTCTTAACTTGAGTTAGGACCAAGAAGTTTGTCTTGGTACATTCTCACAATTTCTGTATAAGGCAGTTTTCACAGGTTAAGGCTGTTAGGCCAGTTTACGTCCACATGAACTGAACAAGCTGCCGTTTTCAAATGTACTCTGGTTTGCTTCATCAGGAGCCCCGGCGTTTGGTAAAGAGCTATTAAAGGTGGGGTATGTATTTTTTCAAAAACGCTTTAAAAAAGGGGTGTGTCTACTCATGATGCAGACGAGAGGGCGCTCAGCAGTGCACATGACGGACATTAGCCGAGCGATGACAGAAAGATAAAGATGGCGGATAAAAACATCAGTGGAAAAAAAGAAGGGTTGTCTACACCGGATGCGACAAAGTTGTTATGTCGCGCCGCAACAGCTAAAGTGTGTCTACACTGGACCGTTGAAAATCATTTGAAATTTCTGTCAATGTCAAATTTTACGCGGCAGCAGCCTGGGATTTGACATGTCAAGGCGCGGCTTCAAGTGTAGACCGCATTATAGTGAGTTCTATAGTATTTTGTCACGCCGCTCGCATCTGGTGTTGACACTGTGTTATGATAAGGCAAGAAGTAGGACCCATGTAAATATCTGATCAGCTTTCCTGCGCTGGAGAGAACTCAATGAGCGGGAAGGCCTGTGATTGGATGCTGAGGTTCCTTTGTTTCTTCTCCATAGGTGAGTAACTGGCTTTGCTTTGTTTCACAGAACTAATCGTTGCGTATGTATGTGTGGGGCAGAGCTATCAAAATAGGGGTGAGACCCTTTTGGGGTAGGGGCGTGTTTGTTTTGGTGATTTGAAGTTTCAACATTGGTTACCAGAAATCACTTACCCCACCTTTAAAAACCACCAAACAGCATCAAGCTAACTGTCCCCATCAAAAGAGATATAACCTTGTTATAGACACATTCACATCAAAATGGCATATACATATAGACAAACTGTACTTGTGTTTTTAAAGTTGTCTTAAGCTGATAGAAGACTATAAATTAGTATAATGCATCTCCACAAAAAGGTTTCAAAGATTCAAGAACCTTTCCACATTCTATTTACACAATAAATGAGACTTTCTTCCTCAGGAAAATGAATGAATAAAAAGGAGTCTCTGCTGGATGTGGATCGCATGATGTGAAAGCCAAATATCCTGAATCTTCAGGCTTTTCCATTCATCATCTAGCTCTTCCATCTTATAGTTGTCCTTCTAGCATGCTGCTGACAGCCTGATCCAGTGCACGAGGCTGATGAACCTTGGGTTTGACCCCTGCTACAGATCCCTGCAACCTTTGCAGCTCCAGGATGCTGTCTAAAGCACTTTGCAGGTGTTCACTCAGTTCCCCATCTTCCACTAATTCAGGCAAACTAGGAGACTCTGCTGCCGAAGAAGCCAGCTTGTTTCTTTTAAGCATTGGAGTGCACTTCTCTGGAAGTAATCCTTGCACCCTTGGGGCTACATGGTCTTGAGTGGCCACAGAATCAGAGAGGTTCTGCGAATCGCTACTTGTCCTAATTGTCTCCATGTCAAGGTGCAATTTCATCTTGTTTAGCTGATCTGGCCTCTGATAATTTTTGTCCTCTGCTACATTTGACAAAGGAGGCTTGAGAGGTTCATCTTTCCCCTGCACGGCTCCTCCCTTAGTTAACTGCCCGCTGTAGTTTCGTTTAAACCCAGAGATCACATGTGAGGCATCACAGGAGTTGTGGATAACTTTGCGGGATCCTGACTCTTGTTTGATAGTGAGGCGTATTGCTCCTTTGCTGCTGGAGCGATATGTCTTGAGGCCAGGAGGTCTGTCAGATTGCAAGGTCCATGATGGTGGAGATGGAGGACAACTGGTAAGGCCAGTCTGGACTGACGATAATTGGCTGTGCTGAGAAGAGTTATTGGCTCGGGACATGAGGAAGGACTCTGCTGAACCACCAAAATAATGAAACCTGTTCACATTTCACTGTTTCAGGCCAGAGTGCATGTAATCTGTGGCTGTAATTGGAACTTATAATAGAGTTTCTCAAATCTGACCCTGGAGGGTCACTGCCCTGCAGAGTTTAGCTCTAACCCTAATCAAAGACACCTAAGTAAGCCAATCAATATCTTCCATTATTAAAAAAATGACAGGCTCCTGAGGTTGAGCAGGGTTTGAACGAAATGCTGCAGGGCAGTGGTCCTCCAGGGTTGTATTTAAAGAACCCTGCTATAATAGTGAGAAACAAAGGCAAACCAAAATCTTGTGCCTTGTTACCTGGATCTCTTCTGGTTTTGCGTCTGTCCTCCGCCAGCGAGACTCTCTCTGACTGGAGAAACAAACGCTCCAGCATCACCATCTCTGCTGATGGGCTCTCCTGCTGAAGAAAGCAATGACAACTCAGACCTGCCATCTCTTTTATTCCAGAGAACCAAAATAATGTTTCAGAACAATTATTTTGGTCAGTGATTGTAATAAAGTATGCCATGTATTACCTGGGATTCAGTCAGAAGGAGTTTCCTGTACTTGTTCAGCATGTCTTTGATTCGTTTCAACAGAACGACTGAAACGCACTCAAACTGCTTGTCCACTGCACAAAGAATGAGATTTTCTCATGTTTATTTCACTGTTGAGTCCATTACAGGACAAGTTCATAAAAATATTTTTAAATTCAAACTTCATGATTGGTGTCAAACCTGAAATAAAGTCAGCCTGGTTGGGTAGAGCTCTAGCACAAGTATGGTACGGCAACAAATGTCTCAAAGCATCCTCCACTGAAACAAATGCAGCCGAAGTGTTTGGGTTGAGAACAGCACTGTGGTCCAAAAACAGCTGCTGTTTGAACCTGCAAATGCACATACAAAGTATTTGTTCAATTAATTTGTGCATTAAATAGCATCTTTGCGGATGGCCACATTTAAAAAAAAAATTATTCTTTGTCTTTCAGAACATTTGTTTGGTATCTCACTATAGTGTCCTAGACAAAGCAAAAGAATGCCATATCTTGGTCTTTCTTCACTGCTAGTGGAGCCTCATTTTACATGAAGATGATGCTATCCTTTCCAACAGATATTCAGGCCAGCTATCAGATTGTTTATTTTTTTTATCTTTGCAAATCGCCTTTCCTAATAATGTGCTAGTTAGCAAGTTTTCAGAGAGCTGCTCACCCACGGAAGAGAGGGGCGGGGTCAGCAGAGCTAATTAGCATTTAAAGGGACAAATTTGGTCATGAAAGGGGGTCGATTTGATAAAATGAAGAACCACGGTTATAGACTTTTCATTAAGACCCTACAGAATCACATCAATTTGTGAAAAATGGGCATCCGATGACCACTTTAAGTTAAAAACAGTAATTCGGCAGATACTTATTTTCAAAGTGACTGAAAGTATATTTGAGTAAACATATTGCTCCTTAGAAGGACTGTAAGGTCAACTTCCTTGAGATTGTCAGCCCTGAGCTTTATTTATAGCATTTATGTTGCTCATAGTCAACATCTCTAGTTTTTGTCTTAAAGCAAGATGTACAAGAGTCTCATGGTGCCACTTGAACTCAGTGTTGCACACTATATTGTCAATGAATGTATAAAAGCTAATGTAACGGAGCAGTCTTAGAATACCTGCATACAGAAATGATATCCTTTTTTCTCCAACAAGTTAACAGGCAGAATTTGACGCTTTGAATCTGGTTGTCCACCTATCTAGCCTAGGGTTCAGACTTAGCAATGCCTCTCAATGTACTACAGAAACATATCGGTCTTGTTCAGCGCTTGCTTCCACCTATTGGGCCTAATGGCCTTGCGCTTGGCAGTGGTTCTGTTGTACTATATAAATGTTTGTCTTTCATTATTGGGAGTTGTCCCGGACAGATGTAAGCGGTTTTGGTTATATTAATTCAGGCATTCCTTTAGTAGAGGGATTCAGTTGTTTTCGAAACTGGCATAAAATACTAACAATAGATGCATCTAACAAGGTTTGGGATATGACTCAAAGACCAAATAGTTACTTTTGTGTATAAAGAACAAAATAGTTCCTGCAGTGGGATCTATACACAGATGTTATCTTCTCTCTAGGGCAGTGGTGTCAAACTAAGCATCAGTAGACTTGTGTGTAGTTTATAAATAATCCCAAAAGGCTTGATAAACTGGTTCAGTTGTGTTTGATTGGGGTTAGAGTTGAAATCTACAGGGACAGTAGGTCTCTCCAGGAGCGGGTTTGGAGACCTCTGCTTTGTTAGGTTTAGAAGTGTTGCTCGTTATGTATTTCTGTCCTGAAAAGCATTACTATGCAAAGCATTTATTTGAGTCTTGTTTTCATCTCTGCCCATTGTCCCTGGGTGCAAAAGGCTTTAATACCTAAGGCAGGAATCTTTACACCTGTTCCTTGATTGATCTTCCTGTAAAGTTCAACCCTAATCAAAACATCTGAATCAGATATTCAGGATCTATAGAACTAATTCTAGAAAGGTGTGTTTGTGCAGGGCTGGAACTGAATTCTGCAGGATGGTAGCTATCTGGGATCAAGTTTGGGCATTCAAAGAATTGATGATAAAGTTGAATTTGAATGCCCAACCAGAAGTGTGCGTAAGTGACATTTTTTGTGAAATGGAAATATATACATGAAATGAAAGCTCTTAATGAACTCTTTCTACTGGTAAAAGTACAGTCATCCATGAGTTTACAAAAATGTTATTATAAACAATTGAAATCAGTACACAGTCAGATCAAACTATGGTAATAATTTTGTTTTGGCTCTCCTGTAAAATTTGTGAAATGTCACTTACTCCCTTCTGGTTCTCACCCCTCGATATGTGCTGGACATACAGAGGACTGAACTTCTGTTTCCCTCAAACAGTAATGGAGAAACCAAGACTTTCTAAAGCCTTTGAGTAGAGCTGGGCGGTATGACCAAAAATGTATATCACGTTTTTTTTCTAAATTATACCGGTTTCACGGTATATGACGGTATTTATTTTTTTCATGCATGACCGCCGGGTGTTAACCACATTTTCTACTTACTGAGGAAAAACTGCAGTAGATTGACTCAGAATGCCATATTTTAGTGTCATGATGAGTGAATATTGTAGAAAAAGTCCACACTAAATACAGGGGTTAAAGCAAAAAAAAATATTTTGACTGAAAATATTTCCTCGGCCAAACCCCATTCCACAGCCATACGGCTACAGTCACACACACAGTTTAAGAGCCGTGTTTTTCTTCTTGTAATTAGGAGCGCTTGTCCTCCTAATTAAAAACATTTAGGAGTACCTTCTGATCAATAATACAAAATTCTGATAAAAAAAATTGCCTTCCGAATACGAGGTGACATTTGACTTGTACGTACAAGTTGTGGCATGAGTGCAATTACATTCATAGATTCATGTGGACATTAATGTTTTACATATAAATTTGCTTTTAGTGATGCACAACGGCTCAGCTGTTACTTTATTTTGAACCATTTTCGTTGATGAAATAGAACAAAATCATGCAGTACTTGTTTATTTATCTTTTGTATTAAATCAATATATCACATTTACAAATTCCCCTCATAATTATTAAAAGCTGTCTCCTGATCGCGATCTGTGGGCGCAGACATTGAGAGCGCGTGAGTGAGCTCAAGAATCAAAAGCACGTGCAAATGTGATGCATTCTGTCTGAACCTGTGGGAATGAGTATAATTATTATTAATAGCCGCAATCCCGCGCCGAAATTCAAGTTCTGCTCGGTGTTCTCTGCTAAGAACCCGACTGAATGATGCGAGTGGCGTTACTATGTTGTTTGCCGAGGCGGAGATGATTTTTGGTGTTCCGCAGAACAACAACAGTGTGCTACATGATTCCTACATGTTTCTTTCCCCTCAGTAATCCCCGATAACGTTTAAATGGAGTGAACACGGAGCAGTTTCTCCGTGAGCGGGAATGTAAACCCGGAGTGGATCCAGAGCGGAGTGATTACAGAACGCTTAGAGCGGAGAGAGGAACGTGCTTTAATCCACTCCAGGCTTTGATCACATCCCCCTCAGCAGACTGAATACACCTCGTCTTTCCTTCATTTAAGACCTATTCAAGCTGAAATCAAGACATTTATAACACTATTTGAGAAACGTATGCGTATTTACGGTCTTAAAGTTATGAAAAGTGAATTTAAGAAGGCGGGAACCTGCAATTGACGGGAATCTGTCGTATCGACGGAGAACTTTAGTGTGTGAGAGACGCGGGAGCTGATGCAGCAGACGGTGGATATTTGTGGCGGTCGATGTGGATATTGTGGATGACTTCTTCTCTCTCATCACATTCTACTAGTGCTTCAGTTTCTGAACGTTCACGCTTAGTAACACATACAGCTGTATCCTCGCCAAAATGCAATAGTGAAAAGAGACCCCTCTCTAACAGTGTCGCGTTTCGAACGTTATTTAAATGACACCGGTATTGCGGTATTTTAAAAATTCATATCGTAAGAAAAATAAACTCCGGTATACCGCCCAGCACTACCTTTGAGGCTTTCATCCAATTGTGCTGACAAAGGTTCATTACTCGGAGACTATGGGGTTTTCTCCCTAAGTGTGGAATCAATCTGGGATCAGCACAGTTCTATCTAATGTCATCTAAATCAATTTGTGAAAATGAGACCACAACTCGTGTCATGTGTAGGTCAACGGATTCACATTTTGATCAATAAAATAAACAAGTATGTGATCATAATAATTGATGCAAGTAGGTTTGGGTGAGCTGATTTGGTTTGAACATAGTTAAATGCGTTAGAGGTGTGATGTGCATTCAGTTTCTGTCTTGTGGTTGAGGTTACAGTTAATGCAAAACTATTCTGCTGAATCCCAAATAAGTCAAAATCAAAATGTTCAAACCAGCTGTCCCGACCTTCCCATACTGCATTGGAGACCCAGTATCAACCGTCCCATCACTACCTCAAACCCGCGGAGAAAGGCTCCAATATGACAGTTTAAATATATATTTACATTGGAGTGCGAACATTATGCAAAAGATAATTCCTAACCTAAGGTGCCTTGAAATTTATTGTCTTTTATTCCCTAGTCTCAGCCTCAGACATCACCCCCACGCACCGTTAGCTGAACATCTGATGCATATCACACACAAAATTGGAAACACTTCAGGAGTTTCGAAGCATCATCAGGTTCCCAGAACTTCTGCCGTCAGTCTGAAGGTCTGGCTATGCGAGACTATTTATTGCCCAATCAGCTGGTCTATCAACACCGTTTCATTGCTAGCTACAGCCCAGCCTATGGCATTTTCCATCTTAAATATATTTGAATTCATACTGATTAGTATGCTACGGAGTAAATCTATTTTTACTTACCTGTGTTGCCTCTTTGATAGTCTCAGCTTCTCCTGTTTTGGATCCACAATCGCAGTTGGAGTCTGTGACACAGGGGGGATTTTGATTACTTCAAATCCAGAATGACTTTGAAATTCTCAATCCATTCGAAATGTCACATCTTCCTGAAATCTAGCATGATTTGACTAAGACTTCACATGTCTTTTGTACCTCTACCTGGTTCTTCTGAAGTATTGAGTGGGTCTCCTTGTCCTGGGCAAACAGCCTGGGCCCGAGTTGTACCTTCTCCTGTAACTCACGCTGAATCGAAGAGATTATCCCATTGTTCCTAGGGACTTGAGCTCTAATTAGGGGAGGTATACATTTTAAGGCAAAAAGGATGATAGAACGATTATATATATATTATTATTTTTTTATAAAAAATATATTTGTATCTACAGCAAATACAAAAAGAAAATGTCCTAAAGAAGCACTATCTTCTATTGCATAAGTTCCTGTCTACTGTTTCTGGAAAATGTAAAATGCTTTCTAACAAAGACTGTTTAGTTCTTCTTTCATAGCTACAGCAATACTATTAATTGTTACTGATGGAAAGTTAGTCTCATTTCAGAATTTACCTGTGTCATTTTTACCGTATTGCTCCTTGTACTCGTGCTCGGTTGACTCTGAGGTTCTGCTAAGCTCTGTTAACACATGACTTTGGCCCAATTGCTCCAGATACATAAACAACTTCTCTGAGGAAGAGCTCTTACACATTACTGGCCCCTCCTGACACTTGGGGTCAGCATCAAGTGCAATCAACACAGAGGAACCCTCCTCATCTGAGACTGGAGTTGTTGAGCCCTTCATAGAGTCTATGTCTGTGGTCTTTACAGAGCACTTGGCAATAGGGGACTGCAACAGAATATCTGTGTGCTCTGAACCATGGTATGCTGGCATAAGAATCTCTTCACTCTCACACAAGGAAGAGAAAATCTCAGATGCAGTCAAGGATGTGAGCGAGTCCTCAGCTTCACCTACAGCAGCAGAGATATGGTTGTCCATTTGCACAAGCAGAGTTGCAGCCAAGAAATCTTGGCTGACTGACTGTTTTTGTGGATCCTGCAGAGAAAGTCACATTTTGTATTTACTGAAGAAGTAGAGGATACTTTCCTAATACACTGTTACAGTTCACATGCCATTTATAGAGCAAAGTTTTAATTTACCTGTTGGGGAGGATGCACTAAAGCCTGATTGTGATTCAATGGGTTATGCTCTCCTTCAGTAAAATGTTGCTCTCCTGTCTGGGTAATCAGCTGGGGAGATAATGACAACACTGTCTCAGGGATACAACTAATATCTGGTGATGACTGTAGTAGAGTTGATACTGGAGAGTTCAGAGGGTGAATCTCTGCAAGGGGTGCTTCTAATGAAGCTGAAGGAAGCAATCCGCTCTCCTAAAGTGAGTAGAAACGGTGAACAAATGTAATAAGTGCTTTTTAAAATTGAATGATAACAAATACGATTCTGACACATAATACTGTTTAAGAAAATAAAGACCATTCCTAACATGATTACAATAGAAACTCACTTGTTTGTTGACATTCTCCTGTTGGTCATCTGTTGGTTTCTCGGGCAATAGAAGCACTGAATTCTGGTTTAGACACACCTTTCCCTCAGGTCCACTTATTAAAGAACCTTGGGCTTGAGGCACCAAAGGCAGACTTTGTATCATAGACTGACCATTTTCTATTGGTATGGTGGTCATATCAGGAATAAGCATATTGGCATTATTAATCAATGTGATCTGGTTTCCAACAGTGTTTTGAATTACCGCATGCTGCCCCTGCACTTGAGGTGCATAGGTCCCCGCTAGCTGTGTTGGCATCTGGAAGACTGTAGGAGGTGTTGACTGAATTTGGAAAGACCCTGACAGAAGAGCCCCTTGTTTTACGGTGAGCGGTCCAGTTGTGGAGGTGAAAATAGGGCTGAAGTTGATTTGCCTTGGCCGTACAGTCACAATATGAGAACTGTCAACATTGGGTTTGTTAGACACCTGATTGCTTGGTGTACTAAGAATGCACCTTGGGATGCTGGTAGACAAAGTTGCAGGTGTTTGGCTCGGCAGAAAGAACTGTCTCTGGCTCTGAAAAGGATCCTGGGGCTGAATGACAATGGGGCCTCCCTGACCAACCAGATTCAAGCTAACCGGTTTGCTGACACTCGGTGCGGACTGTGCTTGTAAAGACTGCTTTAAGCCAACAGAAGGGGGTAACGATACACTCTGTGACATATTTGTTGAGATGAATGCAAATCCTGGCAACGGTTTCTGTCCTGATGGCCTGGGACTGATCTGCACGAGCCTGGGCTGGATGCTGACTGGTAACTTAGGCTGAATGGGTAGAGGGGTTTTTTGTAACATGACCCCTGATGGGGTAATTGTTCTAACGGAGGAGGCCAACAGCTGGCGGCTTGGTATGGTCTTTTGGATAATAATGCTGGTGCTTTGTGCTGAATTAATAGAAAAGGATGCCTCGAGTGGAGGTGCGGGAAAGACATTCCCAGGAAGTAGACTCATTAACTGTGTTCCTGGAGGTTTGAGTGAGGGGCAGCCTGGGCCAACAGCTAATAAAGATGGCTGAGGAGGCTCCACTGCTGTTTGGGTGTCCTTTGGTAAAGCACTCAAGCCAGGAAGGGCCAATGGTTTGGAGAAATATGGTGTTGAAGGCAAAGGAAGGGATGTGGCAGACAAACCAAACTGGAGAGTTTCTACTGTCTGGGCAAGTCCTGCCTCTAATGCAAGAGTGTCCTCGGTGATGTCAGCCTCCTGGAGACTCTGCCGGAGAATGTCACAGATCTCGTCTGACTCTTTCTGCTCTTCCACTAGTTGGACTTTGGGCTCTTCTTGCACCTCTGGACCTCCACTTCCAAGTGAGGACCCCGGTGATGCCAGCAGTGCCTCCTCCAGAAAGGAAAGATCCACACAGCCAGAGACAAGAGTGTCCTGAGAACTAGCATCATCTGCTAACAAAGACGCGGGGCTCTGCAGAACGGTCAAAACAATCATGTTAAAGGTTTTTTAAACTGTTAAAAGTATTCAAACACTATTTTAAAGCTTAAAGTCACAAATCCATTCTGTTAATACTAAAAAGGTGTTTTATTTTTAGACAGACAGGCATGTTCTGGGAGGTTTCAGCTGAAACAAATCTATATGCTCTCTCTCCCACGGGGAGAGCGGTCTAGACTCACTGGAGTGTCTGTGAAGAGTGACGGCTCTCCGGAGGATGAATTAATGAGTAAGTCTCCACTTGGCAGCTGTTTGAACAGAAGGGAGGATGGACCATTAATTGCATGGGATAATTTGATAGAACTTGTATTTGCGCACACATGTATACAGTGGTGTAGTCTAGCTTTTTGTAGTGAGTATACTGTGCTTTTTTCCCCTCCCAGCCTCATACGCACCCATCCCAGAGCGACACCCCATGGCACCACCACACTCACTAATGCATAAAGTATGCATCTACATGTAATTGAGAGCATTATTAAAGACTGCTTATGTGTTATCAACATTCCAATTTATTATAAACAACAAAAGACAGTCAGCTGATAAAACCTGTGCTCCAGGTACCATATTCATATAGTATCATCATTCTTAAAGGTATAGTTCACCCAAAATGAAAATTGTTATAATTTCCTCACCCTCAAGTTGTTCCAAAACTGTATGAGTTTCTTTCTTCTGTTTAACACAAAAGAAGATATTTTGAAAAATGTTGGTAATCAGACAGTTGGCAGCACCCATTGACTTTCATAGTCTATATTTTTCCTACTGTGGAAGTGGCTGTATTGGTGTAAATGTTTTAAATTAGACATGTGCCAGTATCTGTAATACAATACATCACGTCAATCATAATGAACATGCACTATATTATTATCGTGGGCACTTCAAAATATCGTGAATAATTATTTATTGCTAATTATTTTTATTTTTAGAATGCATTTTAAGAATACATTTTCCCCATTAACCATTTAAAATGCACAGCACCACTGTATTCTAAGTCATTTAATTACTTGCAATGGCAACATAAGTGTTGACCAACACCAAAAAAGTTATACTTGAATGTGTGAGGTTATTGATGTACAAAACATTAAAAAGTCTCTGTTTCATTGTAGGGCTGTGCTCATGTTTGTGCTTCAAGCTTACAAGCTGATATAGTCACATTACATCTCTGCAGATGTGGGTTACTGATGAAAAAAATGCGGCCGAGATGTCCGTACAGTGTGTATGGCTAAAATAGTACTGTTAGGATATGGGTGATTAAGCAAGCACAGTCCCAGGAGGTTTCATCATGCCGTATAAAAGCATAAAGGTAGGGTAGGCAGTTTTGTAGTGATGCACCGAAATGAAAATTCTGGGCGAAACCGAAAATTTAGAATGCACTTGGCCGAAAACCAAACTGAAGCCGAAAATTGCCTCTTTTAAAACGTATACTAATATATATATATAATATATATATATATCATAATATTAAATTATTGGGGACTAATTAATTGTGTTAATTAACAGATGTGTAATGTTTGATTGTGTTATGATGCATTAATTCGTTTAATAGCCTAAAATCGAGATCAGTTCAGACAGTTCTCGCTTATTGTCATCTTATTCTTAAAGTGTTTAGCGAACCCTGCACGAACACTCAGTCACATCATCATTCAGATCACTGCAAGGGGGCAGGAGATCGCCGGTCCTGCGCTGACATGACAATCTTTGATAGGCAGGCGTGATAACAGCTCGATCGTGAGTGAAACCTAAGCGCTTGCGCGCGGTTGGGAGGGTGGGTGACATTCATTTTCGGTTTACATTTCGCCGGTTTTAATTTCGCCCGAAACCAATACTGCCATTTTCGGTCGAACATTTTCGTGTGTGCTGAGCAGCTGATATCTACCTAACTTACTGTCTATGAATGAAAGTTCTGTCACAAAACGATGTTGTTACGTATCCTCACGTTTTTTAAGTGGGTATACGGAAATCCTTTGACTTTCCTAGTGGGTATACGGCGTATACCTGCGTATCACGTAGACTACACCACTGCATGTATACACAAACACAATATTTTACTTCTGTTTAAGGTTCTTCAAAGTTTCTTCAATGTTATCCATGTAAGATCTCTCTATAAACATCATTAGAAGAGTGCAAAGGTTCCAAAATGAATGCAACTGAAACATTTTTTTTGGCAAGAGTACTGTATCGTGCACTAATGTTACTAATATTAAAGGTTAAAGCCACACCATAATATCATGATCCCTCCATACCTCATTTGTCCCATGAAGAAAATCATTCAGAGCTTGAGGGTCACTGTTTCAAAGTAAAACATTGAAAAGTTAACACATGAGTAAAATCTCTCACAAATCTTATGAATGCTTTAAAATACACAAACTAAGACAATTCATTTTACTGGATGTAACAACACTTACCACAAAACATCAAATAAACAAGTACCATCTTCATCCTCCATTTCAACTAAACAAAAGAGAGGTTGGATTGGAATTACAAAATGATGATACAACTATTAACAATAGTTTTAACAATTTAAATTATGCTTTGGCAAAATGGGCAATTATTACTTGATATGAAATCTAATATGTCAGTATTGTATTTTAATGTACTATATAAATGAACTCCAATCCACTTAAAAATTTATACAATATTATGGTAGTAAATCGCTATTAATGAGATAAAACTACATGGTGCATATGTAATGATCTGGGTGAAGTAACCCAACCTTTTATTAGGGTGGCTCCATTCAGAGCAGGGAGAGAGAGTTTCTGTGGACTTCATGGACTGGATTTTAGGGACTGGCCGTGAGGAAACTAGACATTTGGACACATGCTCTTCAGCAAGATCTGAGAAGGTAAACATGAGGTGCAGTGTTGGTGAAAGTTACTTTTAAAAGTAATGCATTACAATATTGCGTTACTCTCTAAACAAGTAACTAAGTTTACTTTCGCTTTACTTTTTAAATACGAGCAGGGCTTGATTGTTTGTTTTTAATACAAGAAGTTATATTTATAGCAAATGTAAAAGCCTTTCACAACAAAAAAAGTGTAAAAATAAACCGGCTGAAGGACGAGTAAATCACGTCTGTACAGAAGAACACAGGAGAAGATTCAACACTCTTCAGCAATATAAAAAGCAATCAAGCACAATTGCTAATGTAAAGTAATTTTTGATTATTCGTATGGTTGAACTGATCATCAAAGTTTAGCAGCAAACACATCGGTTAATAAAATGAGATTAGATATATTTGTGTTGTTTAACATATTTAATTATTGCAGGTTTGTCATATTCTGAGTTTGCATTTCACTGTTTTAATTCATTTTGATGAATACTGAATCAGTTTTTTGTGAGTGAGATGAATTAATACACATTCACATTTAGTCTCGATTAGATCTACAGTAAGATCATGTTCACACGGCGCACTGTCATCAGTAAATGGAAAAAGTAACTGCCGTTACTTTTTTGAAAATGTAACTCTATGTTCTTATAAATTAAAAAAGTAATGTTACTTGAAAAAAGTAATATTATTACGTAACTCGCGTTACTTATAATGCGTTACCCCAAACACTGATGAGGTGTACAAAAAGTTTAGTCTTTGCAAGTGTATAGATGTTAAAAGTGAAATGGCTTGACTGAACTGAACTGGCAATCACATTTCATAAATGAAAACTTGTAATTTCACTGTTCTGTACATTTTTGGTCAAATAACCTACAAAGTGTAACATCTAAATGATCTGTTCATTTACTGATTATGACTGACTCAGCCTGAATATATTGAGTTACACCAATGCAAGTAGTTTTTAAAGGATTTGAGTCCTTCCTGCAGTGTGGTAACTTTCAAGTCAATTATAATGTTACATTTCAACAAATTAGGTTGAAAAGACTGAATCATATTTATAATGTTGCACACTGCTGTGTCATCATAACCCTAAAACAAGTACCAACCGTACATGAACTGGCTTGGTTGCTATAGATTTGACTAGGTTCACTTTTCTGAAATATTGTACAGATTAATTCAGTGTTAGTTAGTATCAGACTGTCAACTTGAAATGTTAATTTGCAGATACATAAAATAATAATAATTAATTGTTATAAATCAAAATTAAATAATTAGTGATTGGGCTTTGTAGAGATAACAGACTGGAATAATTAACTTTAGGAATGACCAAATTGCATTTTTATACTATCTACAGGGCAACAGTTTCTTTATAGCCAATGCTATTATACATTTTATAAAGGCTCCAATAATATCAATACATGTATTAATTTAAAATGCAATATTATAAATCTTAAATATTACATTATATTATGTAATATCAGTAACCAGAATATTTCCACCTGGCATGGACCGTGGTCAGATGCACATCAGGAAGCGCGTGCCAGCGCATGTTCAGCATCAGTTCATCGCGCGAGTATAAATCAACACCTTTGCATTGATCGAAGAACATCTTCAGTTATCTTTGACTTTAAACACCTAGATCTCCTCCAATGACTCCGGTCTTATTTTTCTTTACCTACATCCGCATTTCCACAGCACACATTGTCATTTAATATCACAATTACAGTCTGGCTGTTTTAGAAATGATTTATGAATAAATCCGAGATCATGTCCGGAATTGGCTCGCGCGGTCACGTTTGTCTGTGTAAAAGGAAACACTTGAGGTTTAAAGGGATGCTACTCAGGACGCGCTTCGCAGGAGGTGATGCGCACACAAAAGCTCCTCATGTGAAACAGATGCACGTTTATCGCATCTGTGCCGCGCCATAACGCGGATATTCTAAATGCGACATTTCGCAGAGAAAAAGAGAAGAACTCACCAGCGTCTGTGCGCTTTATTGTCCTTTCAGACGGGCCTGTGCGCCATCCATCCGTACCCACATGCTCAGGGAGGAGGGGGAGACGGGCTCGTGAGGGTGGGTGACAGACACGGAGGTAGAAGAGAGAGAGACCGAAAGCGCGTGTGCACGTGCTGCTCTTCAGTCTCGGCGACACTGGAACACGGGCCAGAAGCGCGCTGCTTTTCACAGGCACTAAGAAACATTACATCATAGTAATATTGACCTTTACCGGTCGTATTCTTAGATCAGCGGACAGAAAAGCAATATTTACTCTCTTTTTAACAATAGGCTTTTCTGCTTCAGAGACTAGTTGATAATGTTAAGTGACCGCAACGTAAAAAAGCCAGTTATACAAGACCTTCAAACTTCGTATTTAAATTGAATATTTTTAAATAAATAAAAATAATTCGAACTAAAATCCTATCATACTTTCAGAAGGATTTTTTTTTTGGGATAAGTCTATATGGGGAAAAAAACAATTAAAAGAAAAGGTTACATTTAGGCTAGTATTAAATATTTGTGGTGTTTTGAGTATTTTCTCATTGTAGAACTGGATGTCACATGCTTCATAAATTGTAATTTTACAAAATCATAAATGTTTTAGAATTGATGATAGTTGTCAGGATTATGTTGTACTTTAGATATTTCATATAGTGAGCAAAAGGGCTGGAAAAGTCCCTCTGGACCCGTCACTTCTCTGAACTGTTACCGTACAG
The DNA here is from genome assembly GCA_027564155.1 of Gymnocypris eckloni scoliostomus. Classification (NCBI taxonomy): domain Eukaryota; kingdom Metazoa; phylum Chordata; class Actinopteri; order Cypriniformes; family Cyprinidae; genus Gymnocypris; species Gymnocypris eckloni. The sequence goes on along the minus strand of CM050428.1, from coordinate 420,839 downwards.
AACTCTGAGCACCAGAACGACCAGACACAGGAACAGTTTCTTCCCTCAGGCAATCCATCTCATGAACACTTGATTATATGGTACACACACTTATTAATCTAACACTCATACTTGGTCTACATTTCAAATGTGCACATAATATACCTGTACATATAAAACTGTGTGTTTATACAATTTGTATGTTTTTATTCTATTATCTGTGTTTTTGTTCAGTCACTGTCATTCTGTCTGTTGCACTGCGGTAGATTCTGTCATGAAAACAAATTCCTTGTACGTGTAAACATACCTGCATTAAAGCTCATTCTGATTCTGATATTTCCAAAAGCGTCATGAAGTTGAATGCAAGACAAAAAGAAAACCAAATCTGCTAAACATTGTTCAGTAGAAGATTAACTGTTAAATGTATACCTCATCTTTTTATGTATGACAATTTCAGATGTTTAAAAATTGCGTTTACAAATATCGATTTTAATCCAGTGATTTTGTATGAATAAGAAGTCCAACAGTAAGTATGATCTAATCTAATAATCAAATTCATAACCGAGACAACTGAGACCGTCTAAATCCATCGAGGAACTGTGACGACTTCTCCAAGAAAACCTTTTATTGCTACTTTACTGTCTGGACAATATTGTATAATACATTTTATATTTTAATATTTAATTTTTATTCATTGCGCAATCCAGTAGTAAACCAATAACTGGTGAGCAATGTTGTGTTCAGTGTTCAATATGTGTTATTTAAAAACATAAGCATTTAAGGTTTAATTTTGAATGAATTGTATATCATAAAGCATCATAGTTCTACAAATAAAACTGGTATTGTATTTATGTTACACTTCAGGTACAGTCAGTTACACGTATGTTACATGTAGCAACCAGGGCCTGAAGTTAACTTTTTTGACCACCTGCCACAGTAACTTTTTACCCGCCAGTTTTTTTTTGTTTAGTTTTTTTGCCTCATAAAGGTGAAAAATAGAAATCACACACTGCTGCTTTCTTGGACGTCAGTGCCTTGACCGCAGCGGTCTCCTCCGGAAGCGCAGTCTTTGATATTTTGCAACTTATTGTGTGTAGGTGGCTTTTTGATGACTCGTGGTCCTTAATTGCTTCTAATTGTAAGTTTTTAGTCCTGATTACAAAAGGATTTCGCTTTCTCTGAGCCGGCAGTCACTGCAGTACATTTCGTCTGTACTGCGGTCATAAATCAGCCCCTCACGAACCTTGCCGTTGTCGCCAATTGTCCACTTCGTATTAAAACGTCGTCTTTTACTTTTCTTTGACTCATCCCCATCTTTTTGTTGGTTGTTCGTTTCAGCTGGCCTCTTTACCCCAGTAATGTGCCGCCACATTTTGAGCTAAAATCCAATGAAATGGCGGACTTAAAAAAAAACAACAACAGACGCAAAAAAACAACAACTAATGATTCACTCAATTATCATTGGCTACCCGCCAATGTGGCAGGTAGATTGACAGTTTTACCCGCCAATTGCAAAATTCACCCGCATTTGGCGCGTGGTCGGGTGTTAATTTCAGGCCCTGGTAGCAACTGATGAAAACCTAGATTAGACGTTAGGTCCTGTATGTACAGTATTAGTATTGCAGCCATGTTTCAGTTAAGACTAAGCCTGTTTCCTTAGAATGACTTGCACAAAGTTTGAAAGAGCAGTTTTTGGTCAGCGCAATAATAAAGCGACATACAGCGCCACGCTACGGGCTGTAGCTGGGGTTAGCGGGGCACCGGTGCAGGTTCTACCAGTGGGCTTGTTACAATTTGTTTAATTTGTATGTTCGTTCTATGTATTTATTTGTGTTATTTACACAATGTTTGTAGGTGTCAAGGTGCAGAAAACTAATAATTGTACGTAAAATAGCACTGCATAGTCTTCACTATGAATTTTTTATATACAGTCAAACTAAAAATGTATTCAGACATCATTATTCCTCACATTATCACAGTTTATTTGCTAAATAAACTATAGTTTAGAAAATGGTAATAAAATATGACAAGAACTCAAGTTAAACTATATCAGAACAAATTCGTCTTGATAATGTCAGATAACTTTGATTGAAAGGTATGTAATGGATTACAATCAAACTAAAATTCAGACTATCAATACTTTGTTGAATAATTACCGAGCAATGCTTAATTGTGTTCAGTGCAGTCTGTAAAAAGATTGCATTAGCAATTAAAAACAAAACACTTAAGCAAAACTAATTTTGGTCCCAAATTTTGTATTCATTTTACTAGTAGTCCACCACTGTATGAATAATGTTTGGGTATAATATGTCACAGTTTACTTTATTTTGCTATACTCACTTGTCCTGCAGCCACTAGTAAAACAAAATATCTAAAATGATATCTGGTGTCTGGATATTTTTTGGTTTGACTGTGGAATAATTATTGTTAAAACTACAAAGTAATTCAATCAAGAGCAGTGATATTGTTCATTTTCTTGGATTAACATTACGGACACCGACATCTGATAGTAAATTGGGCGCGGTCCCTTTAAGAGCCAATGCATCCAATTTAATAATGCCCATCTGATTTCTTTCAAGCTATTTACTTTCACTTAAGACTTAACCGACAGTTTTTTCGAGGATACTCTGCAAGATGGAGGTTTTGACGTCATTTTGTATGCATTTGTTGTCGGTACAAAAGCAAGGAGAGGCAAATTGATGGTTCAAGCGCGTTGAGACGCATCCCTCATGCGTTATGTGCTGAATTGGGCTCTTTCTTTTTCAGTTTGCATGTTTAAACTGTGATTTGTATTTGTTTGTTCAGGTGCAGGAGGACGCGAAGGAGAGCTCGATTCGGTCTTGCTGTCTGTGAGACGTGGCTCTCTGCGTGTGCACCGAACACGACGCTCGAGTACTCGGTTCAGCTTTTCCGTGTCTTGTGTTAAATGCATTAAACTCTTTTGAATGTTTAAATTGGCACGTACAAATGATAAGCAGTCTTGGCGAAGCGCAGCAGTGTTTGAGATCAACGCCCCACCCCTCAGCCATGGGCCCCTATAATTTACTTGAGGACACTGTAACAAAGCGCCATCTTTCGGATGAGACATTAAACCGAGGTCCTTACTCTCTGTGGTCATTACAAATCCCAGGATGTATTTAAAAAGAGTAGGAGTGAAACCACGGCATCCTGGCCAAATATGTCCACTGGCCTCTGACCATCATGGCCTCCTAATCATCCCCATACACTGATTGGCTTCATCACTCTCTCCTCTCCACCTGTAGCTGGTGTGTGGGGGGTGTTCTGGCGCACTATGGCTGCCGTCGCATCATCCAGGTGGATGCTGCACACTGGTGGTGGATGAGGAGATTCCCCTTTACTATGTAAAGTGCTTTGAGTGCCCAGAAAAATGCTATATAAATGTAATGAATTATTATTATTATTAATATGATGCCAAATCAGTGCCTGTGTTCATATGGTCATAAACTCCTAATTCAGGAATACTAACACTATTCATTGAATCATGTTCAAATTAGTGCTGTCAATCAATCAATTTTCTTTACTAATTAATCACACATTTTCTCAAATTAATCATCATTAATCGCGATTAATCCCACCCAACATTAAAGCTTTTAAAAATACTTTTATATTGAAATAATTTCACATTCAATCTTCAAATGTACAATGTACAAACAACATAAAGATAGTATATTTTTTATATTTCTTTAATGCCTTTTTATGATTTACATTTATGCATTTAGTAGACGCTTTTATCCAAAGCGACTTACAGTGCACTCAGATTATACATTTTTTGTCAGTATGTGTGTTCCCTGGGAATTGAACCCACAACCATTTGCGCTGCTAATGCAATGCTCTACCACTGAGCCACAGGAACATGGATTGAAACGCGCCAGCACCTTCGTGCATGTATTTGAAGAGCGCGTGCTACGAACACAGTATCATTTACACGCTCGTTTGACTCGCGCCTGGCACGGAGGCGATCTTTAGAGCGCGCGTCTGAAACGTCTCCCATTTGATGTGGTCATAAAGACATTCTGCATCTAAATAAACGCAATCCTTTTCGAGAAAAAGAGACAGAGGAGGCAGTTGTGAATGGGGTGGCCAATCCTACCCCCTGCATTAATTGCGGTAAATATTTTTCACGCGTTAATCAGAAAAAATGAATAGCCTATGTTAACATGTTAATTTTGACACCACTAGTTAAAATTAATTGATACTGTAGTGCACTCACTTTATAATTGTTGTGAAATTTCTGTTTATTTTTGCACAGGGTTAAGGGAGGAAATGGAAGACCCCGGAAAAGAGATAGGCGAGTGAGTTAGGCTGGTGCGCCTGTAACATAGTAGCTCCATATTCTAATTAAAAGTTAAGTTACGGATCCTCTTTTGTCTGTTGTTCTTCAGGCATTACACTGGTGTCAGAAGTGGGATGTCCGAGCACAAATTGGAACACATCCTGCATGATCTAAGCAGTCTCATGGAAAAATGCGAAACGAAGTGTGAAACCGCGGTGGGGAAATCCTGCCATAATGTGGACACCCGGGCTGGGAGTGAGAGAAGTGGCTGGAGTGAGTGCACGAGCATGGGAATGCCACGATCTGTTCCGTGATGGCTCAATAGAGGCTAGAGCGCAAGATCCATGTGAGTTGGACAAGAGCCAGGATAATAACAGCGATTGAGCCGGTGGGAGTGTATGTGCTGGTTTTGAGCTGTCGTCCATATAAGCTGCTCAGGTATGATGGATCTGTGCCACCTGAGCCATATTTTGCACAAGTACAGCTGACAGCCTGGTGGGCTGGGTGGAGTAAGGAAGATTAAATGGCTCAACTGACATTGGCACTGGAAGGGCCAGCATTACAAGTGCTGCTTGATATCACTCCAGCAGAACAGAAAGACCATGAGACTCTTACGGGGGCACCTTTTTTAATGTGCGGTAAGGATACCCACAGTGCACCGCATATGCACAGAAGAAGCTGGCTCTCCATGCATTTCTGCAATCCCTGCTTCCAGAGAAGTTGAGAGAGCATGTACAGGCTGAGCGGGCAGAGTATGTATTCCTGACGACCCATGCAGCAGCCCCGTTTTACCACCCTCCTGCCCAAATACGCCAGGCCGAGTGTGCTGATGTTGATGATGCTGATGGAATATGTTGTATGGGTGACCTTATGCAACAAGACGAGGGCAGAGAGCAGCACCTAAACAAGCGAGGGCATTCTGCTTGATGGGACCCATGTTACCATTGTGGGGAGGTGGGGCATATGGCCCGTGATTGCCCCTCAAGTCTGCAGTTTCGGAAAACTAGGAGTGAGCAGTCGGGTGGAGTAACGGCTGCTCCCACCACAGTCTACTCCCCTCCTTGACAATTGTTCACTAGTGGGCCACATCCAGGGGTTTGCATGTGCCCTGTGTTCTGAATGGTCATGCTAGCAGGGCCCTCATCGACACGGAATCCAACATTTCCATTGTCTACCCGGGAACCCTGCCTGGAACAGAAGGGTCAACTTCTACTGTGTGCTCGGCTACTACGATGCAGATGAGAACTGTAACCAGGGAGCGGGAAGCCTTTAAAGGAGGAGGGCACATTCAGGTGATGGTGGGTATGAATGTTTTCATCCATGAGTTTTGGTTGGCTGACATAGAAGGTGTTTGTATTATGGGACTAGATTTTTGACACTGAGTGGGGCCTGTATCAATGTAGCTGGGGCTTACCTTCAGATCGGCTGGGAAGTCCCCTACAGAAGGGGCAAAGGGCAGTTGATGTACCCTAGGGTCAATTAAGGGGGCAAGCAACTGGGCATGTCAGCACCACACCAGGCCTGTTAAGCATGCCGGCACCCTCCCCATCAAAAGAGAATGTGCAGGCCTTTCAGGAGCTGTGGCAACGGAGCGCCGACAGCTGCAGAAAGTGCTTGACCGCAACCGGGACATCTTTGCTGCATGGGAATAAAGACTGTAGACGAATAGGGCTAGTACAGCATGACATTGATACTGGCGTAGCTCCACCCATCTGTCTGCGACAACACCGGTTGGCACTGGCCAAACAGACCGAAGCAGACCAAAGATCCAGGAGATGGAAAGGACTGGAGTAATTGAGCGTTAGTAATCTAACAGCCCATTGGCAGCCCCAGCTGTACTTGTCAACAAGAAGGACTCCTTGTGGCAGTTTTGTGGGGACTATAGTCACTTAAAAGTGGTCACAAAAAAAAGACTCTTACCCACTACCATAAGTTGACAACAGCTTGGACTGTATCTAGCTGGTTCAGCTCCCTTGACCTCCAGAGAGGATACTGGCAAGTGGGGTTGGCTCCAGAGGCCAAACCTAAGACTGCCTTCACCATCAGCCAGGGGCTGTGGCATTTCCAGGTAATGCCATTTGGCCTTTGTAATGCTTCAGCCACCATCCGGTTGATGGAGCAGGTCCTGTGGCAGGTGTCTCCCACCGTTTCTGTGTGGTGTATCTGGATTACCTGGATCACCAGACTTTGAGGTGGCATTGCAGCACCTCCAGTCGGTCTTCGCTGCCATCTACCAAGCTGGGTTAAGACCCAATCCCAAAAAGTGCCACTTATTATGGAGAGAGACTGTCTTCCTGGGGCATGTGGTGAGTGCCGCTGGAGTCACAACTGACCCAGCCAAGGTAGCAGCGGTGAAGAAATGGCCAGTCCCAAAGAACATTGCCAAACAGCGGAGCTTCCTTGGCGTGGTATCCTACTACCGATGCTTCGTCCAGAACTTCTCCATCATCGCCAGTCCACTGCACCAGCTAACGGAAAATGGCCACTCCTTCATCTGGAGGCATGAGTCATGTAAATGAGAACTGCTTTATTGGGCATTTATTTGTATAAACATTTAGTAGGCTACTGAATGAAACAGATCAGAGAGTAAACGCAAGTATGACTTGATGACATCATGAATATGATAATTAGCATATATATTTTGAATTAAGTTTTGTAATAAGTAATTTCAGACATTGATGAGAGTTCAGATTCTGATCTTTCGAGTGTAAACTTTGAGAAGCTGCCGTATAGGCTGATGTTAATTAAACATTGATTCACGAGACTTCAACATCTTCTCCAGTCGTAATGGGACTTCACTGTGAGTGGCCACATTGTTAGGGCGAGGAGTCCAAACTGTAGGCACCAGAGCTTCAGTTTCCCTGGCCAGGAGCATCTTGTTGATCTTATTCAGGCTGTTAAGAATCTCTTGTCTTAATTGTTGCATAATGATAATCTCTCACTGCTCTTGACTAAATCACTTTTGTAACTTTAATGAGAATAAATAACAATAATAATGATATATTTATAATATGTATAGAATCTATACACAATACACATGTTAATTACGCAGATAGATAGATAGATAGATATAATTAATACAGTGAAGACACATTAATTTACACAATGTATGTAGTGTTTCTTATTTATTGTAGTTTTTGTCCTATTGCTTGTAATTAGTTTCTTATCCTTATTTCATCACTGAATGTTTATTTATCTTCAGTGAGGTTGAGTTTCTCTCTTTAGGCTTGTATTAGTTTAATATTGACATTGGTGACAAGGATTATGAAAATTATACGGTATCAAAGATTTTAATATCATAAAAACCTTTTAATAGAAAATAAATCACTATATTGTGATATATATTGTTACCGTGATATAATATTTGTCATATCGTGAAAAACTTTGGTTTCTTTTCCTTAACTTATCCTTGTCTATCTTGTATTACTCTGAACAATGCCTGAAACTTTATTACAGTCACTTCCTGTGTATGTTTGCCCTTTTTATGATGAATATTGCTTCTTGTATTACTCAATTATAAGTCGCTATGGATAAAAGCGTCTGCTAAATGAATAAATGTAAATGTCTCATTTTACCTGGATGGCAATATATTCAGTCATGTCTGATCAATCGGTCAATATGATCTATATGTATGTTGGAGATGGCAGACGACTTTGCATACCATATCCTAATTAAACTAATTAAACTCAAGGCAATACTATAGGCCTATGTGTACCTCTTTAAAGAAATGTTCATTCTTTGGGTGAACTATTCCTTAAACATGAATTGATCATTAATGCGATACAAAGGACAGCATGATAAAATACACTGCAGTAACATGTAAACCTGGGCTAGTCCTTAGTCACATGTGTAACTGACAAAGGGCTAAATCCACATAAATGCTTGTTTCTCTAGCATTAGCTTTCTTTGATGTGATACTTTGCTGACTTTTCTTTTCCAAACTAAACTGTGTGTTATAGTGCAGTGGTTATGCTATTCATTTGGACACATGACTGGGTGCCATTATCATGTAGCGCTTAATTGCACGTATGGTTCATGGCAATATGACATAATTGAATGCTTGTCTTAGCTTTTATTAATTTCTTATTAATTGTTTTTTAGCAGAATGAGTACACATTCACAAGTTCTTCCCAGAATAGTTCAAACATGAGTCTGTCTGAGTCACAGATCAGCGGTGTTCTCCACATCCTTGACCTCAGGTGCTTTCACTCCCTGTTCTCTGGGTGTTCCCGAGAGATTACCAAATACTTTGTCATCTACAAGAATGCTACTGGTTAACAGCTATATCTATTTGATGCATTACAAAATTACGGATAGAAAAGTGTGTGTGTGTGGGTCCTGGTAAACCCTACTTTATGGGAACAAAATGTCCCCACAAACATGGGAATATCCAAAATCCTTGTCCTTGTGAGGACATTTGTTGGGCCTCTTAAGGAAACAAGCTTATAAATCATACAAAATAAAGTTGTTTGAAAAACTAAAAATGCAGAAAGTTTCCTGTGAGGGGTATAGGTTTAGGTGTGGGGCATTAGAAAATACAGTTTGTACAGTAAAAAAAACATTAAGCCTATGGAATATCCCCACAAAACATGGAAACCCAACATGAATGTGTGTTTCAATCTCAAATCAGATTTGACTAAATAAAACTAAAATGATCTGAAGTTGCTTTGAAACGTGCCAAAGCACAAGTTCAGATTTTTTCGGAAAACACATAAATCATGATCATAGCCAAAACATGAAATGCTATTGATCATTATTCAATCAATCAAGACGTAATCCGTTATTTAATGTTTTTTGTGGTCATAAAAATGAATAACACCTTGCAAAGTGCTGTGATTCATTACAGCTGCTGGTGTCACATCTGATTCCTTGTTTTAATTTATTGTATAAAAATAATGGCCATTATCAAATTCATTCTGTTGTGTCGGTGTACTGTCACTAAAATAATTCAAACAAACTCATGAATTAAACCTGTGATCTGTCAATGTTCACTCTGCCTCAGTCCTTATACTGTTATTTCATGTGCAAAGTTCATTTGACCTTAATATATAAATGAGTATAAAAACGCATTATAATGTAATATAATATAAAGGAAACAGTACTGAGGCTCGTTTTTATTAGGGTGTGTACATGCATTCAAGTCTATAAATGGGTTATTTCTTGAAGTATGGGTCTAAAAATGGGGGGTCAATCAATCAATAATTTGGATCACGTTTATTTAAGCGAGAAATATCTGAAGAATAATTAATGTTGAAACTAGGAGTGTTTTCCTCAGATGAGATCATTAGTCATTAGCAGGCATTCTGAGTACTATATCCCACAGTGCAAAGCATGTTTGTGAAATGCAAATTACCAGTTATTTTTCAGATAAAGACACGTTTTTAAATCATATTTAATGGTCATAGTAGTATTAGGTTAGTTTCCCATTCTGAACAGCACAAGTATGATACATGTGAGTGACATCTAAATAATCATTTAAACTGATGTATAGATTTTTGGAGGGTTTAATTGAAAGGAGTCCAAAAAACAGAATTGGTAAAAAGAATTAAGCACCCCCACTAGATAGTGCTGCATTCATGCTTAGTGTTACGCTGTGTTATCTTGTGTTTTAGCTCGATCTGCGCAAATCATTGAGTAGTTTAATACATTCACAAGTTGTAAAATGGTGCTCTTTGAATGGAAATCAAAAGCAAATCACTCAAACATTTTTACAGCTACATTTATTTATATAAAAATACAAAACTTCAACAAAAAAAAAGTTTCCATAGGAAAGCAATTCATAAGCAATCCCATCTCTTTCAAATCCATTTCAAATGCATCAGTGGCAACCATTTCATGTCAATAATACAGATTTCAGGTCAAAAACAATATCAACTTGTCAAGTATAAAAAGGAAATGGTCACGGAGGAGGAAGAAATCTGTGTGAAGAGGAAGGTCTCTTTCTCAAAGATGGCATGAACCTTCCTCAAACACAGAGAACTACACACACACGATTAAACTTCCCTCATACCCTCCAGTCAAGTATATGGCTTCATGATTTAGAAGTATACACATACATAAAAAAATTACTTGCAAAAAGAAACAGACACAGGACCGTGAGCCTTTGTGCGTCTTTCAGGTTTGAGCATTTGCAACTTATACAAACTAAGTGAAAAACATTTTAGAGCTGCATTTAGAAAAGAAATCATATTATATTGTGATATGGTTGAGGTGTAAATCCCTGGAGAACTATGATAGGCCGCTGTCTGAAGGAGAACTGGCTCTGGCAGTCTGCATTGAAGAGCATCACAGCACATGAGCAGGGCACGGCTTGGCGGGCACATCTAGAGTGCTCTGGCGTCCGCAGTGGGATGGCACGTTTCCAGCGCACTGCTCCTCCGCAGGAAGTGGAATCCCCTGAGCACGGATCTGCTGCATACACTGCCTGCGATAAAAGTGACGATGAATTCAGTCAGTCAAAAAAAAAAAAAAAAAAGTGTTTGGACGGTAAAAACATTTCTTACCGTTTTATATTTAATAAAAAATGTTAAGCATAATTTTCTGAAGTTACACATCAACAGATTTAATGTAATAGTATCTTTACTGTAAAAATATATTTACTGTAATTTATCTATCTGCAGTTTATTAGTAATATTGTTGTGTTTGTCACTTTTTATTAGGTTTTGTTGATCCTGCTTGTTTAGTTTATTATAGCTTAATTTTATATCAGTTTTAATACACTCCATTTTGTTCTGATTTGAGTTATCTAAAGTCTGAATAAATTTAAAACGTTATTCTGAATTAAGGATGTCAATACGGTTTATTCAGAGTTTGACATCAGTAAGCCTTTCTGACAGATTCATTGAACAGAACCGGCTTATTTTAGTATGTGTTCGGTCTACTTTGACTAAAGAACTCAAACGTTAAGAGCACTTAACGAAGCTGAACGTAATGAAAATGCCTTACCAGGCTGTGCGGGACATGATGTAATGAATATCGGGTTTCTGGAAGCCATTGAAGGTGGAGGATGCGGCTACAGTGTAGGCACCCATGTTCTCAAACAGCAGCCAGTCGCCCACCTGCATGTCAGGCAGGCTGCACTGCTCCACAATGCGGTCCAGCCCATCACAGGTCGGGCCCCAAATGCTGCAGGGGTACATGCGCTCGTCAGGCTTGGGTTTCTGGGAGAGATTATTGGTTGCAGGTTAGTCTCTGGGAAGAAACACCATCTAACAAACAGGAATCTGATGAAGTCCTCTCCGTACCTTGTGCAGAGTTGGCAAGACATGCGCATGGTCATACAGAATACAGTTGAAGGAACCATAAACCCCATCGTTCACGTAGTACATCAGGGTTCTGTCATTGGCCCCATCCTCTTCTTCTGTAAAAATGACATTAAGTCAGTTAAATCAAATCATTTTTATGTAATGCTTTACACTACAGATTGTGTCAAAGCAGCATCTCAGTGCATAACACTGTTCTTCATTGCGGTTAAATTGATAATATTACTGAATATAGTTATAGTCTGAGAATAATCACTAAGAGCACATTAAAAACAAACATGGTTTTGAATGTTTGCTTTACCGTCTGAGGCTGATTGCTCCTTCATGATGACCTTTTTGGCAATGATGCTGACAGCCAGCGTGTAAGCAGACGCTACATAATACCGGCCAGGTTCAGCAATGACCCTCACGCCGCAGTCAACAGGGAAATATTTATCCAGCGCAGGGTTAATCACAGCAGCGATCTGCCAACCAAAAAACCCACAAGTTAAGTTTGGTACAACCTAAACCTCTTTCACTTGAAGTTAAGATGGCGATTAAGAACAAATACCTCTTCAAATTTCAGTTTGGTGTCATCGGAGCCTGGAAAGCCTCCGCCAATATCAAGCAGGGTCATGTCATATCCCAGTTCCGCCTGGTGGACAATATCATTTACAGACTAAGTATATAATATTGCATAAATGTGTAGTTTAATTTTTTAGAGCAATAAGGCCGCTTACCCCCACGTCAAAAACATAGCGCGCATCTGAGATTGCCTGGCTGTATGTCTCCGGATCGGTGCAACCGCTGCCCACATGGAAACTGACTCCAATCACATCCAGCCCGAGCTCCTTCGCCCTCTCCAGCAACAGCCGACTGCTCTTTAACGTGGCGCCGAACTTCACACTTAACCTGCACACCGCCTTGGAGTCGTCAGTGGCGATACGGAGAACCAGTCTGCAGAAGCAGAAGATGTGTTTAAGTGTCAGAAAACCTTGTAACGAGGCACAAAAGCATTTTTATTAAATATAGAATTTGTCAGACGATAAATTGTTCTGTTCATCATGAGCAGACAAAAATGTGTTTAATGGTCACAAACATCTTGCCACAATGCACAAAAATCACTATTTATTCTCTTTATTTTTTTTACTTTGAAGTGGTCAAACAATAAATCAGCTTATATATTTTTGGGCCATAATAGGTTCACAGAAAGTTTTTTTTTTTCTAAAATAAAAGTGTTTATATCACTGATTCAACAAAGTAAATTTTTAACTGATACATTTCCAAATAATAGTTAATTTTACTAAATGCATGTTAAAATAAAAATATATATTTGCAGTAATTGTTATGCTTGTTTTATTCACTGTTGCTACGGTCTGATATCAAATATAATCTGCTTTATATCAGTCATCAACCATCCCAAAAACACCTTCCTGGTTGATCACTATTATTTAGAGGTGAAACAGGACCTGGTTTTCTAGTGAAGTTACTCACTTGGCATTCTCATGGCTTCGTGCCACCTTCATGAGCTCCACTTCACTGTCAAAGGTCATCATCTGCACTCCGTGAGCAGAGGCGTATTTGATCTGAGACACCTGCTTGCAGGGGTTGGCGTAGATGATCCTGCTGGGCTCCACACCCACAGACTGCACGAGCTGGATCTCGGTCTAGCAGAAGAGACGAGGATTAGAAGTCGGGTTAATACAGGATTAACGCTGCTACATTCTTACCGTTTGATGCTGATGACATGAGACTCATGGAGAAGTCACATTCCTGATTTAAGGGACTTCCACATACCTTGCTCGCACAGTCGAATCCGGCTCCCAGAGACGCCAGTGTGGTGATGACAGCCCTGCTGTCATTGCACTTCACTGCATAGAACGGCGTGACCCGGGGTAACACACGCAACCAACGGAGGTGCTTCTTCAGGACGTCCCCCAGGTCGGCCACATAGAAGGCATCTTTGTCATCCTAAAAGATGATATGCGATCAGAATGGTGGATGGCATATGCAGAGCCATTTAGAGAAAACTATGATGATATAATAGCAAAATCTAAGTTTACATGAATAAAAAAAAGCAACAAGGTATAACACAACATGTTCACTTACTGAGAGTAACGACTCATTGATCTTCTGGTCCACGATATCACGTGCACAGAATCCCTCCTCCAGGAAGGTGAAGTCAAAGTCTGATCCAGTCAGAGAGGTCATGGTGTTTGTTCAAGATTGGATTACAAAAGAAACTGTAAAAGAAAATGTCAAGGGTGTTATAAAACGTGAGCGCTAAGATAACAGCCTCTACTCAGTGGCCGTTTAAGACAAGGAAAGACTGTCTGTCGTGTACGTAAAGTAGTAGCTTATCTTCACACCAATGACTGCTTTAGAGACGTTCATATCAACTCACAGGGAACTGCAGCTCCTGTGCACTGACACATGCTACACATCTGAGCTAGTTTAGCATTATGAGATACTATTATAGTTATTACATTTATTACGTTTGACTTATATTTTCTGGTGTCATTTTAGTTTGGTGTTTTTTATCATTTGTGTTAAGTTTTAAATATATTTATATATTAGTACTTTTTATTTCGGTTTTAATTTTAGTATAAGTTAAATTTAACTTGACACGTAGCATTCCTTTTATAAACATTAACAAATAAATTTTATTTCAAGCAAAAATTTTTTTTGTGCTTGTGTTTTTAGTTTATTAACTATAATAACTGACAAATTTAAGGAAAGCAATCGTATGACATCCACCGCTCTCATTTTACTCTTTCATCAGGGTTTCACAGCTATTAATAGAGATTTCACTGACAAAAAGCTCTCAAGCTTAAGCTCAAATTATTCAAACGGTCTACATTACAACACAAGATTCATTGTACTCTTGCACACATATGAGGGGTAAGTTATGAGTGTTCCGTGTCACCTCACTGGAGCTCAAACGCAGAGACTCACCAGATGAACGGAAGAGATGAATTCTAATGTGGCTGGCAGATGTCGCACAGCCAAGGAGGTTCACCAGTGAAGTTGAATCCTTTCAGATACGCCTCAAGGCCAGGGCCAGTGTGCACGTCTCCCAAGCAAGAATTCTGCAACGATTCAAAGAAGAAAAGATTACGTACAGGAAACAAATCAGTCCAATAAACTAGGTTTGTGTTATTGTGGTAATTTACGTAGCATGTCAAACTCATTACACACAATTTGTTGTTTATCGTAACAGTCCATTTCGTGTAAAATTAGGAAATTGTTTCGAAATGAAGCTGGCACCCGCACACGTTTCTTAACACGAGCAAAGCCGGTGAAATTAGTCCCTCCCCTGCGGAGAGCGCGACTACATAATTTACCCAATAAGGAAAAGCCCTGTTTGGACAAACTACAACAGCCATTCCTGTCAGCCAATCACCGATCAAACACAGCAGGCTTCTGCTTTCGGCTCAGCCAATAGAATGCGCTCATTCGGGCTAGCTAGGCTATGCCGCGTGACGCTTCATTCATTGATCTCGATCTTAAAAATAACTGTTAGCATATTAACCAAAGAATCTAGTAGTAAACATATTAGCAACTCCACGTTTGTCAACACAGCTGGCTCCAGCGATAAATATCTTCGTTATAACACTGATAAAAGTCGAAGTAAAATACGCACAGGGAAGTGTGACACAGCGGCCACGTTGACTCCGAGGCCATAGTGTCATGACATACGACACAACTAACGTTAAACGAGGCTATATTAAACTGCTTCGACAAACATTAAAGCGAATTAACTAACGTTAACGGCTGATCGGTTAGTTTCTTTATTTTTCATTAGACTGTACCATACTGGAATCTTATCCTCACATAACGGATATAAGACAGTTAACGTCAAATTCGCTCAATAATATCGTATAACTCACCTTAAAACGCATTTACAAAGAGTTTTCCCATTAGTCCAGAGTGCTGGAAATGAACAATGTTGGTGTTGTCCCGCACAGGAATGGCAGTGGTAGTATACTAGCGCACAAGTGGAGTAAAAGCCGGCGCTGGGTCGCAGCTCTATATATAGTGAGGTGGTTTCCATGGCGACGCGCCAGCTGAAACTGGCTTCCTCTGAGCGCGCGAGCGAGCGAACCGGTTTGTTCTTGCTTCGCGCGTGAGCGTTTGAAGGCGTGAAGAAAGAACAGATTTCCGCGTCTGACTGAACCAAAGTTACACAATCAACTGCGTCTGCGAGACGATTAATAATCATTATTATGCTAAAACCTGTTAATGGTAATAATGAACATCCGCCTTAACCATGTAAAATATAACAGCTGAACTCTTCTTGATTTCTCGTGGTTTCCTGGACGTTTATAAACTTCCAACTAAACTGTTATCTCTGATTAGAAAGTTAAATATTTGTAGAGGAGTTTGAATACACAGACCGACGTCACACACACACACACATGTTGGTTTTTATGGTTTACGGGGACTCTCCATAGGCGTAATGGTTTTTATACTGTACAAACTGTATGTGCTATTGCCCTACACCTACCCTACACCTAAACTTAGCCCTCACAGGAGACGGTGCATTTCTATTTTCCCTCAAAAAAACTCACTCTGTATGATTTATAAGCGTTTTAAATTATGGGGACACTGAAAATGTCCTCATAAATCACCTTCTCCTTGTAATACCTATGTCATACCCATGTCATTATACAAATTTGTGTCCTCATAAACCACATAAACATGCACACACACACACACACACACACACACACACGTCACACACACTTCGCCACCTTTCATTTGGGGATGGGAGGGAGAATAGAGTATAAAATGTTTGCTGTGTTACATGATAGTTATTCATTGTGTAATCTGTTGTGATATTCAAACTAAAAACGTAAAATATATTTTGTTCAAGAAAACAAAGCAAAGGAATTGGGCCGATGTGGATGAGGTCACGGAGGAGCGTTTCTGTGCTTTTGTAACGTTTCCTTCCTAGTAATTGGGCCATCTGGTTCCAGTTACCTCACGTTCACGACAGCAGCTTTCAGTCAACATGCTGCAAGACCTTGCTGAAGATGCCGGAATGCATGTCCTCACCTTTTGCACAAACGTCCACTTCCGTCTTTTATCTTTGTTCTGCACTCTTTGTTGTCATCCTGCCAGATGTGGTGTAATTACGAGTGGACACTACACCTAAATACATCAGTCCTAAAACTACCCATA
Source organism: Gymnocypris eckloni scoliostomus (assembly GCA_027564155.1). Taxonomy (NCBI): domain Eukaryota; kingdom Metazoa; phylum Chordata; class Actinopteri; order Cypriniformes; family Cyprinidae; genus Gymnocypris; species Gymnocypris eckloni. The sequence goes on along the minus strand of CM050428.1, from coordinate 404,141 downwards.
ATCAAAGGAGCAGACAAATGATATCCTGTGCACCTGGTGATGGAATCAAATACATTTTTCCTCCTTAATAAAAAGTTAAGGCACTTGACTGCATCAAGTGCTGTAGACTTCATTGTGGGCATGTATATTTTGTTCATGAAGTTGAGACATATCAGTCGCCATCACTTTTCTAACTTTATAACAGAGTCAGTTCATCTTTAATCAGCCGAATATCAGACAACAGTTACCTCTGCATGTAGTAAATAGTTAATCACATTTCTTTATAGTCTTTCAGTTGGCCACACACCAATGAAAGTATCTTTACTACCACATACTACCATAAGCTGAAGTCAAATAAGTGCACGTGTAACGGATGTAGCTATGCCAGTAAGGGCTGTGTGTAAAACCTCACTCTCCTGACCTCTGTAGCCTTTGGCGTTCCTTGTTAGAGCGCCCGCCTCCCGCACCGGAATCCCGGGTTCGAGACCCGCTCCGACGAGTTGTGGCAGTGTGGAGTTACATTGGTGCCGTGACCCAGATGGGAGTGAGGTTTAGGGGGGTGAGTGTAACGGATGTATGCCAGTAAGGGCTGTGTGTAAACCTCACTCTCCTGACCTCAAAAGAGGCGCTCTAGCGACTGACGCTAGAGGCTGTAGCCTTTGGCGTTCCTTGTTAGAGCGCCCGCCTCCCGCGCCAGAGTCCCGGGTTCGCGACCCGCTCGGTGAGTTGGTGCGGACCCGTGTCGGGGGGGTTACACACATACAGCCTGGCTCATAACATTGGCAATTATCTCAACATATGCAAATGTAAGTCTCATATGCTCCATTAATCTACCGTTTTAATATAGTCTTAAAATTTCACGATTTGTAAGCAATTACAACACACACTTTTTATTTATAGGATTTTAAGTGCATGTGCAAGCTCATCTGAATGACTGTACTAATGAAGAATCACATATCATGCTTGTGAATGTATACAAACTGCACAAGTTAGAAGTGTTTCAAAAATCATTTAAGAGTCATTCTCAAATGGAAAAGCCTTAAACCTCTGTATTTCCATCTCACATACTCGCTGTGGCTTTTAAAAACTCTATGATCCATGACGACTACATTGCTGTGGTCGGGGATATGTTTCCCAGATGCAAATGAGCCGAGCTTAATTCATCGTCTTGCAGAATCCAGACAGACCTTTCCAGAACTAGGATTTTTCCTTCAGAGGTCAACTAGACCATGAGGTCATTGTTTATATCCTCAAACACCACAAACCACATCACTTTTTCATGAACGCAATGATATTTAACGGGTGAGAAGGTTCCTATGTCAGTTTTTCCCTTCCTTTATATTAAGGCTGCATACAACACTTTTAATGTGGCATCATTTTCCACCCTTATCATGGTTGTAGTCGTATTTCCTAATCTGTTAATCTTGCCTTTTCCACACAATTCCATAGAGAGAGAGAGATCATGGAAATAATTCAGGATTGGCCTATTCATGATGTCTCTCTTATGACTTTACCTCTATATATTAAACAATGCTGGATGTGCAGTTGACAATTATTGTAACAAACTGGTGTTTACAACAGAGAAATATCATTTTATCAATATGATTTATGTATTTGTGTTTCCGAAATAAGATATATACGACACACAGGCCTTGTTATGTGTACAGTACACACTTGAACTTATGACCTCAAAAGCTTTATTTCTAGCAACACGGAGAGTTTCGGGTCAAAGCAGTTTGAAGGATGTGCCTTATTTCATCAAACCCAAACACTGAAAACATGAGGGCCAAATAACTGGGTAAGTGACACAGAGTTTTTCTTTCACTTATCAATATAATCACGGATAGAAACATCTCAAGAGTCCTTGAGATTTTGGCATATCACACAACCAACCCCCCCACCCACACACACACACACATACACACACACACATACACACACACACACACACAAAAATACACACACACACATGTACACACACACAAATGCTGTGTGCATTCGCTCAATTAAGGCAAACATTTTTTTTTGTATTCAATAAGAAATCATACTAGTTTATGGAAACACATTCACCTAATCCATTCCTGGTTGTGTAAGTCGTGTGGCTTTGATTGAATAACTGGACGATAACCAGCTGACCAGTCTCACCCATCTCAAACATTGTTTTAGTCATTCTGAAATAATATATATATATATATATTATAAACATTATTTGGCATAATCACCTCCCAGAAAACACGACAGTGTTCTCAAACATTGTTTTAGTCATTCTAAAATTATTTTCATGTATATAATATAAACATTATTTGGCATAATCACCTCCCAGATATTCTCAAACATCACGTACCCGAATGCTAGATAACATGACAGTGTTTGTTATTGAGTTTCTTCTGTGTGCTCTGAGGTGCAGGTCATTTATTATGTAGCAAAAAAGAGTCACAGGCTTTATTGCAGCAACTTTTCATATTTCTTTATTGATACTTTGCGGCAGTTTCCCGGGAACTGAAGATCATGTTCTCTGGAACATATTGGATGGAAAACAACTGTTTTATCTGTTTAAATTTAATACACAACTTTGGATGTAAACTTAGTGTCAGGCTGTCGTACCCCATCTTTCACAGTTTCCCTGAGACTGCATGATGTGTGTGGAGTGACAGTGATTACAGGAAGGAGGTTTCTATGTCACAGCCATCAGGATAAGCCTGCTTTATTCCCCAGGACTCACCAGGTGACTGTTTTCAGAGACAGCATCTGTGATGGAAACAGACCTAAGAGCATTTAGACACAGTAAGTGTGTCAGCGTGAATGACACGTTCACACACACATGCATGCAAACAAAGAATCAAGCCATTTCATTAATGTATGACTAGGCTGATTAGTTCAACTTTAAACTTTGGTATTTATAATACAAATACATAAAACTTCAATCTGGGCCTTTTTTGTATGTCTCTTTTAGTTTAACATTTTGTCATGTAACTTACCTCATAAAAACTTCATAAAAATACATCCCACCGTACAGTGCTATAGGACAGTTCCCCAAAAATGGAAATTCATTTATTTTTCTGAATGCAAAAGAAGGCATTTTTTGAAGAATGTGGGTAAACAAATTATTGCTGGTAGCCATGATTTATTTTTTTATGGAAGTCAATGGCTTCCAGCGACTGTTTGGTTACCAATATTCTTCCAAATATGTCTACCTTTGTATTCAGCAGGAGTAAGAAATGTATTCAGGTTTGGAACAACATGAGCGTAAGTCAATTATGACAACATTTTCGTTTTGGAGTGAACTATACCTTTAATTTGAAGGATTTGTATTTGATTTATTTTTCTCTATTGACTTTTCACTGGTGTTTACCATACTTTGAATTATTGTTAAAGGAGATGTCCACAAACCTAACAGAAATATATTGATAACTTTCTGCCAGGACAGATTTTTGTTCTTACAGTAAACTTAATCTTAAATCTAATGTATTTTAGATACAAGGGGCAATGCAGGTGTAATTTCAGCACAGGTCATGACACAGATTGACAGCAGTTTAATCCTCCTCAGATCTATAAACCTGGGTCAAGAGATTCTCTCGTCTTTGAGCCAGCAGAGTCTGGATTAAACGTGTTCTTGATCCTGTTACGACTCACACATAAACAATGTGTAAAGTGCTTTTAGAGCTTGCTCTCTCTTTATGCATGTGATGACTGTTAGCTAACACGTTTACATGATTCATCTGGCAGATGCACGTTTTCCAAAACGACTTATAGTATACTCAAACTTTACACTTTACCAAGTGCATTCCCTAGAAACTACAACGTGACCTTTGCATTGCTCAAGAAACTCACACATGACCGCGTTTCCAGGTCGGCAGCATCTGATCCTATAAAATGGTAATGGTGTAAGGAAGCACACTTTAACACACTTTAATCCTTGTGCTAATTCACGATGCCACAGAAGAACCTTATTGTCTAAATGGTTCCATAAAGAACCTTTAACATCTGAATAACCTTTCTGTTTCACAAAAGCTTCTTTGTGGTGAAAGAAGGTTCTTCAGATTATAAAAAGGTAAGAAAGAGATCCTTTGACTGGATGATTCTTTGTGGAATTTAAAATGGTTCTTCAATGGCATCGCTTGAATAACCTTTTAAGGACCTTTATTTTTAAGAGTGTACCATAATGTGGTATTCCCTGTCAAAAAATAAATGAATGCTATATATCCGGGGTGCCCAAACTCGGTCCTGAGGGCCCCAGTTAAACACACATGAAACAGCTAATCAAGCTCTTAGGCATACTAGAAACTTACATGCAGGTGTGTTGAGGCAAGTTGGAGCTAAAGTCTGCAGGACCGAGTTTGGTCACCTCTGCTATATATATACCACCAAATTTGATATTCAGTCTTTTTGTAAAGTTAGGACCTGAGTAAAGTAAGTTGTAGAGGTCCTGAGCATTGTATTTGGTGGCAGGCTTCACTCTAAAGGGTTCAGATTCTGATATTTTAACCCCCGAAGCCTAAGCAATTTCCAGATATTTGATATGCAACAGTTGTATATTCCAAGTAGAGTAATACAGTAGCCTACTGTGAATAAATTGGACAGTTTAGTAATGAGCTGGACAGATGATATATCTCTGTGGACAAGCAGTTAAGTGATCATGTATCTGTGTAACCCCCACGGTTCCACACCATCCTAACTCGTTCTTGCTCCGAGCGGGTCTCGAACCCGGGATTCCGGTGCGGAGGCGGGCGCTCTAACAAAGAACGCCAAAGGCTACAGCCTCTAGTGTCAGTCGCTAGAGCGCCTCTTTTTGAGGTCAGGGGAGTGAGGTTTACACATAGCCCTTACTGGCATACATCCGTTACACCTGCATAAGGAGGAGTTGTGGATGGAGGAGGGTGAGCGCATGTCTGTGCGACAGACTTTGGCAAGTGTGAGTACGGATGAACTTATAGATCTTATTAATTGTAGTGGGAGGAGTTATGATCAGCTGATACTGAAGTCAAGCTGCGGTCTGCCTGAAACATTCATCGCTCAAACTAGATTTGTTTTCCCCCTGTTAGCACAATTGTATTTCTTTTTGGAACTGATTGCATAGGCGTCATTAATCTGAGTTAATTTAAAGATTGAATCCATTATTTCGTATTAATGCAGGTGCATCTCAGAAAATTAGAATAGGGTGAAAAAGTTATATTTTTTTCTTGTAAATTATTTCAAAAAGTAAAACTTTCATATATTTTAGATTCATTACATTTAAAGTAAAACCCTTCAAAAGTGTTTTTTTTGTTTTAATTTTGATGATTAGAGCTTACAGCTCATGAAAGTCAAAAATCAGTATCTCAAAATATTAGAATATTTCCTAAAATCAATCAAAAACAGGATTTGCAAAACAGAAAAGTTCAAGTTCTTTAAAGTATGTTCATTTATGCTCTCAGTACTTGGTCGGGGCGCGTTTAGCACAAACTCCAGCATCAGCGAGATGTGGCATGGAAGTGATCGGCCTGTGGCACAGCCTTCAGCTCGTCTATATCGTTGGATCCACTGTTTCTCATCTTTCTCTAGAAAATATCCCATAGATTCCAGAAGGGGTTAAGGCATGTTGTCTGGCCAATCAAGCACAGTAATATCATGGTCAGCAAACCACTTGGAAGTGGTTTTGGCAGTGTGGGCAGGTGCTAAAGTCCTGCTGGAAAATGAAATCAGCATCTCCATAAAGCCTGTCAGCAGATGTAAGCATAAAGTGCTTCAAAATCTCCTGGTAGATGGCTGCATTGACTTTGTAATTGATAAAACAAAATGGACCAGCACCAGCAGACGTCACGGCACCCCAAATCATCTCTGACTTCGGAAACTTCACACTGGAAAAGTCTTCCTCCAGACTCTGGGACCTTGATTTACAAATGAAATGCAACATATACTTTCATCTGTAAAGAGGACTTTGGACATCTGAGCAACAGTCCAGTTCTTTTTCTCCTTAGCCCAGGTAAGATGCTTCTGACGATGTTTCTGTTTCAGAAGTGGCTTGGTAGCTCTTTTCCTGAAGATGTCTGAGCGCAGGACTCTTGATGCACTGACTCCAGCTTCAGTTCACTCCTTGTGAAGCTCTCCCAAGTGTTTGAATCGGCTTTGCTTGACAGTATTCTCAAGCTTGCGGTCATCCCTGTTGCTTGTCAATCTTTTCCTATCCAATCTCTTTCTTCCAGTCAACTTTATATTTAATATGCTTTGATACAGCACTCCATTGAACAGCCACACCTTTCAGTAATGACCCTCTGTGACTTACTCTCTTTGTGGAGGGTGTCAATGATCGTCTTCTGGACCATTGCCAAGTCAGCAGTCTTCCCCATTATTGTGGTTTCAAAGAACAAGATATACCCACAATGTATACTGTATGGATGGTCATTTATTGAAACTCAAATACAAATATTCTAATATTTTGAGATACTGATTTTTTACTTTCATTAGCTGTAAGCTCTAATCATCAAAATTAAACCAATTTTTTTTTTAAGTGTTTTACTTTACATGTAATGAATCTAAAATATATGAAAGTTTCACTTTTTGAAATAAGTGACAAGAAAAAATGAACTTTTTCACCATATTCAAATTTTCTGAGACGATTGTATAGAATCATAAACAATGTTTAAGCAATTTCTTGCCAGTAATTTTTCTATGCGAACATCAAAAGTGTAACAAGGTGGGGGAAAGTACAAAATATCTGTTTCACCCTGTGTGAGGAAAGTCAGTACGTAAAAAAACAAAGTCAGTAAAAAAAACTCTTGCCCCTTTTAGACTTGCTCTCCATTCATTTACTAACAAGATAAGGCTAGATCTACCTAGCCTTATCTCCAAATGACTATAGCCCCATTGACTCCCTCTGCCAATGCATTGATGAAATTAACAGTTGGATGTGCCAGAACTTTCTTCAGTTAAACAAGGAGAAAACTGAAGTCATTGCATTTGGAAAGAAAGATGAAGTTCTCAAGGTGAATGCATACCTTGACTCTAGGGGTCAAACAACTAAAAATCAAGTCAGAAATCTTGGGGTGATTCTGGAGACAGACCTTAGCTTTAGTAGTCATGTCAAAGCAGTAACTAAATCAGCATACTATCATCTCAAAAACATTGCAAGAATTAGATGTTTTGTTTCCAGTCATGACTTGGAGAAACTTGTTCATGGCTTTATCACCAGCAGGGTGGATTATTGTAATGGTCTCCTTCCAAAGAAGACCATTAGACAGCTGCAGCTTTTTTATTATTATTATTTTATTTCCTTGTTTTTATTATTATGCTTAATGTCTATTTCACTTCCTTTTATGTAAAGTAGTTTAAATGACCACTTTGTATGAAATGTGCTATATAAATACATATATGGCTTGCCTAACTGCTTGCTTTCTTAAAAAAAAGAGGAAATTCCTAACACTAGCTTCTCTATTCTTTTTTTAGTCTATCTGTTTTCTTTTTATTTATTATATAATAATAAAAACCCTACTACATGTACTGCGTTAGACTAACTGAGGCTTGTTATAGCACTGCATATTATTGCTCTTTTGTTGGTTTTGATTGCTTCTATTGTCCTCATTTGTGAGTGGCTTTGGATAAAAGCATCTGCTAAATGACTGAATGTAAATGTAATGTTTTAGTACAATGTGATAACATCAAATGGGAACACTGTGTGTGTCAATCTCGTATGTTCATCTTGAGTACCCCTAGAGTAGTACTGCAACCTTCATTAAACAACAGATGATCTACTTTAACTGATCGTGATCTGAAAATCATGTTCGTGCTCTTGCTCTGATTGATGTGTGCGTGCATGTACAAGAAATCCCGCCCTTTATGACGTCATACACGGCCATACTCGAGAAAGCAATTACTTTCAGACACTCCTAATTTCCTAATTTGAACATTTGGTTACTCTTTATTTTAAGGTGTCGTTGTTAAGGTCTTTGCACTATTTTCGTATTCATCATCCTTTTCTATCAAAATACTTGCCATGGATGCGAAAACAGAAAATCGAACTTGGTCCAAAATTGTTTATTACGGACGAAAGTTTCAGAGGATGTGTGTAAGCGTGATGGACATAACATGAGGTCGTATTTATTTTTTAAAGTGGAAAAATGTCTTACAGTGTAATTATTAATTTAAATCCTAAGTTATATTAATTAAGTACATGTACTTTGGGTTAGGATTAGGGATTGGTTTATTGATATTTGCATGCAATTATGCATACTTAATTGTTATTATGTGACATGTAACAAGTACACCTTAAAATATAATGCTACCGAAAGTTCTTTCTACATGAATCAATGATAATATCTCGTAACAGGATACCAGACTCAGAGACGCCCAAACAGGCATGTTTAATGACATAATTGATGATCTTGATTTGTTGTACTGGGTCTCTGAGTACACACGGCTTGTCTGGTAGAACGAGAATGCATTCCAGGAATTCCCTTCATGTTCTGTGGTTTCTCTGGATTCCATGAATTATGTGTAGTAGATGAAAGTCCTACATTAATTGCAATTTTGCATTGCGAAATATCAAATGTGATACTTGACACTTCTCTCATGAAGTTTGGCCCGAAGTTTGCTTGCAAAGACTGAGACGCTTCTTTTACACCCAAGCATGATACCATCACCTGCTTACTGTGACTGTTTCAAAACAGCTTAACGTGGATATTCTGTAACTGTCACAGTTTGTCTTCCTCTGCCTTTGTCTCCTCACCCTTATATGGTCCTTCCTGTTTCCCAGTCATTATTAGTTCAGTCAGTGTCAGCCTTGTCTTGATTATGTCCCAGGTGTCTCCAGTTATGTCTCCCTATATAAGTCTGTTCTACCCAATGTTACCTGTGGATTATTGTTAATGTCATGTGTCTAAGTCGTAGATGTCCTTACCTGTGTTCCTGTCTCTCCTCCGTTTGTCTCTCATTAAATACCTCGTTTGTCAGAATCCTCGTCTCCTCGTTCCTGGATCCCCGTGTACCGTGACAGTAACCTTATTACTTTTATTTTGCCTCTGTCCCAACGGGTTTGGAATGTGTTGTAGCCATCAAAATCAAAATTTGTTCATATTTACAAAATACATTTACGTTGGTCAAAGAAATCTTTTCTTTGTGCTTTTGTCAATCAAATAAAAGTTAAAGAGAATAAACAAATCACAGATTCTTGATTTTATTTCATTTTTACAAAACGTTCCAACTTCTCTGGAATTGGGGTTGTTGGGGTTTGGGTAACACTGACGTTTGATGACCGCAGCAGCGCGTTCTCAGACCCAAGAGTCTCCTGGTCTTCACTTCTGAGTTCCCAACACCAGTCCCATAAAAATGACAAACGGCCGCGCCCATTTTTACAGCAAGAATACGGTGGATATACATTACAACAAACACACTGTTTTCATATGTGTTCTGTATTTCTCAGGAAACGTCGAACTTTCTCAACTTTTTTGGCAGCAACATCACAAGGTTATGCAATAGGCGTACACGGATGCGTACAAACACGTTGTGTGACGTAAGACATTTAATATTGCCTTACAGACATATACGAGTCATTATTCACTCAATGCTGAAATTATAGATCAAGTAACTGATTTGTACCCTCACTCAAAACAAAAGCAAATCTTCTGGCTCACATCCGTTTGCAGTTGGTCATTTTTTTTCCGAAAAAAGTCTCTTATGCTCAGAAAGGCTGGATTTATTACATCAAAAATACTGTAAAATCTTGAAATATTACAATTTAAAAAAATTGTTTTACTTTTATAATTGTTATAATTGTTTTAATTTTACTATTACTTTAAATGCAATCTATTTCTGTGATCAAAGCTGTATTTTCAGCATCATTACTCCAGTCTTCAGTGTCACATGATCTTCAGAAATCATTATAATACACTGATTTTCTGATAAAGAAACATGTCTGATTATTCTGAGTGTAGAAAACACTTGTGCTGCTTCATATTTTTGTGGGAACCATGATAATTATTTTTCAATGAATAGAATGTTAAAAAGAATAGCATTTAAAAAATGAAATCTGTTGTAAGAGTGTTTTTTCATATATATCTTTTTAAAGATTAAAGAAAGGAATCATGGTTGACATTCGAGTAAATCTAGACACAAACTGCTTCTTACTGTTGCAGGCTGTTCAGACCTGATTACATCACATATCCTCATCACAGACTGAACTAGTTCTTTCTTTCTTTCTCTTTCTGTATTTGCTTCTTCCATTGGATGTGGTTTCTGTCAAATATTTCAAGGTCCTGTCAGGACGTGTGGAGTAAGACATTATTTGGCTTGAGGTTGTTGATAAGTTGCCCTAAAATGAGCTTTATTCAGCAGCACAAATACTTTTTAATTGTGTGTGTAGTACTCATGTAATAAAATGGCACAGTGAATGAATGAATGGCACAGACTAGAATTTTTAACATCAAACCCACCCCACCCCATCTTTTGAAGATCTGCTTGATGAGGACAGTACAGTATATGCTGGACAGGTGTGTTTTGAAGCATGGCAGCTGGTTTGAGCTGGTTTAAACTGGTCCTGAGCAGGAACTAGTTGCTTAGGACCAGCTCAAACCAGCTGCCATGCTTCTAAAACCTAACCAGCATGCTGATTTTCCAACAGCGTATGAACCACCTGCTTGAGACGATACAGTGATTGAAATCTATTTGATATGATTTAAAGCTCTTCTGGAGCTCTTTAAGTAAACTTTTAATAATGTCTACTGTTTCTTTTTTTCAGTTTAAGAAATAGAAGCAAACGATTTAACAAATAAACCACTACTTTGACTATAATTCCACTTTTGATGACTAGCCTGCTCTGTTTTGTCAACTTGTTTAATGATTTAAAAGCATAATGACTTTAACAATCAGTGTTATTAAGTTTAAGTCAAAAGAAGTGGATGGATTTGCATGGCTTTTCTCTCTGTTATATCTTGTCTCAAGAGCTTTGTGACCACAATCTTCTGCGGTCGTATTTAAGCCCCAGTTCAAGACAAAATGCATTAGATTACACATTCCCCTGCTTTTGATCTTTATAGGCTATGGCTTTAGCTGGTGAGCGCTTACCGCAAAGTATAGGCCATTTATTTCAGACTTTTGCTACAAAGAGATGCTGCTGATCTCAATAAATGTCATTTATGAGCTGTTGAGAATTGCGATGGCTGCCAGGAGGCTTCGTTCTAGACAGACAAGAAGGACGAGCGCCAAGACCCGGTGTGGTGAGATCTCTCTGTTCCTCGAGTCAGCACATTTCTCTTTTCAGTTCCTCCAGCAGAAAACCAGGGAGACAAAAGAGGGAGATCAGAAGGAAAGCACAAATGAGAGCAGGATCAAACGAGGATAAACGAGGCCAGACGGAGTGCAAAGAAGAGAAGCTCTCCATGATCGAGACCACTTTTTTACACACATGAGAGGACACTTATAGAGATGACAAAGCACTGGGCTCATGGCCTTGTGAAAAAGAAGTGTGCGTAATTGTAATGAATGTGCACTTGTAGTGTACTTCAAATAGATAGTATATTTTTAAAAACTGGACTTGCAGATAATGTAACAGCAATGAAAAAAGGCCACTTAAGTGGCTTCTCATGACACACGCTTGTGCACTAAAAGTCAGTTTTAAAGTACATTATAAATCAGTTTTAAATAATACTTTATGATATGTGTACTTATTTTAATTTGTTGACTAACTTAATATTACAATTAAATTAAATGTACTAAATTTAAATTGAATTAAATATCTGATAACAAATATATTTAAATACATGACATACAAGTTTCAATAGAAATTCCATTATAGTATATTTTAGTTTACCATAAAATGCTTGTCAGTACATCCAGCAGTTCACTTGAATCAGATTTTTAAGAGAATAGAAGTAGAAATTACATTACATATAATGATGTACCGAAGTCATACATGTAAAAAATTAAAAATAAATAAACAAATTCCATGCTTAAGTTCAACAAGTTGCATTTAAGATAAATTATAATACATTTGAATTTTTCTTAACCATTCCAGATACATTTTCTTAATTCAAGATTCAAGATTTTATTTGTCACATACACAGTTATATAGTGAATATATAACCAGCAGTGAAATGTAAGTCAGGTCCACTCCATGGAGACATTAAATGGAGTCATGTTGATGTTATGAGACCGTGAGTTTAGGAGCCTGATGGCCTGAGGGAAGAAGCTCCTCCTCAGTCTCTCAGTTTTTGCCATCATGCTCCTGAAGCGCTTGCCAGATGGCAGTAAACAGAAAAGATGGTTACCGGGGTGAGTTGAGTCTTTGATGATTTTAGCAGCCCTACTTTTTCAGCGTTTGAAGTAGATGTCCTGCAGAGAGGGGAGAGCAGACCCTGAGATGCGCTCAGATAAGCGCACGACTCTCTCTAGAGCTTTGCAGTCCTGATTTGTGGCGTTACTATACCACACTGAGATGCACTGAGTCAGTACACTTTCTATGGCCCCTGAATAGAAAGTTTTCAGGATAGCTGGTGAGACCCTGAATTTCCTCAGCTGTCGCAGATGGTACAGACTTTGCCTGGCTTTCTTAACCTGTGTTTGGATGTGTGTAGTCCAAGTCAGGTCCTCGGAGATGTTTACACCGAGGTACTTGAAGCTACTCACCCTCTCCACAGGGGTCCCACTGATCATAAGAGGGGTGTAGGGCCGCTGCTGTCTCTTCCTGAAGTCCACAACCAGCTCTTTAGTTTTGCTCACGTTCAGAGAGAGACAGTTGTCCTGGCACCATGATGTGAGTCTCTCCACCTCATCCAAGTATGCGGCCTCGTCATCGTTGGAAATGAGGCCCAGAACCACAGTGAGCCACATCAGCGAATTTGGTGATAGATGTAGAGCTGTGAGAGGACACGCAGTCGTGTGTGTAGAGAGAGTAGAGCAGGAGACTCAGGACACAACCCTGTGGGGCTCCTATGTTCAGGGTGATGGAGTTGGAGGTGAACTGGCCGACTTTCACCACTTGTGGTCTGCCGGTGAGGAAATCTTGAATCCAGTCACAGAGTGAAGAGTTTAGACCGAGGTCTGTGAGTTTAAAAGCTAGATTGATAGGGGACTAAAGTATTGAAAGCTGAGCTATAGTAAGTAAGTAAGTAAGTAAGTTTATTTATATAGCACATTTATCTCAACGAAGCTGACCAAAGTGCTGAACAAAGTCAAAGATAAACATAAAATAAGCAAGACAGATGATACAGTAAAACAATACAACATTGATAAATTCCAATTAAAATGCCTGGAATAAAGATATGTTTTTTTCAAAAGTTGTAATAGAAGGTGCAAGGCGTATGTCCAGTGGCAGTTGATTTCAAAGATGGGGGGCAGCAATTAAAAAAGCCCTATCGCCATTTGTTTTTAAGCGTGAACGCGGGACAGCTAAGAAAACCCTGTCAGAAGATCTTTAAGTGCTTTAAAAACAAACAACAACATTTTAAATTGAATTCTAGAATGGACAGGAAGCCAGTGAAGAGAGGCTAAAATTGGTGTAACGTGATCAGTTTTCTTAGCCCTAGTCAACAGCCTTGCAGCAGCATTTTGTACCATCTGTAAGCGTGCAATGGATGACTGAGGAAGACCCAAATATAATGAATTACAATAATCGAGGCAGGAGGTAATAAAAGCATGTATTACCTTCTCCGGGCCATTAAAAGACAAAAATGATTTCAATCTTGAGATAATCCGTAATTGATAAATGTTTTGTTAATTTGCTTAGTAAAGCATAGTTCAGAGTTCAGAATGACACCAAGATTCCTGACCTTGGAAGAGACTGAGGAGAAATGTTTGCCAAGCTCATTTATTAGACCACTTCTCAACTTTGGGTGGCCAAAGACGATAACTTCCATTTTATCTTCATTTAGTCAAAGAAAACTATTCGACAACCATTTCTCAATGTCCCCAAGGCATGCCAATAAGGGTTCAATGGTATCACCAGCTTTCAATAGTATGTACAACTGGGAATCATCAGCATATTAATGAAATGAAACATTATGTCTCCTAATAATATCTCCCAATGGTCGCATATATAAATTAAAAAGAAGTGGCCCCAAAATGGATCCTTGAGGCACCCCACAGATAATAGGAGCAACAGATTAAGATAACTTACCTAACTCAACAGAAAAAGACCTGTCTCTAATATATGAATTAAACCACTGCAAAGCAATACCCCTGATACCAAACAAACGATCTAACTGGTAGAGGAGAATATTATGATCAACTGTCTCGAAGGCAGCTGTAAGATCGAGAAGCAGCAGTACTGCATTTTTACAACTATCAACTGCAAGTAAAATGTCATTCAGCACTTTAAGCAAAACAGACTCAGTACTATGCTGTGCAGAGAAACCAGATTGGAGAGGTTCTGTTAATTTAGCTTCATTCAAAAAGGAAATCAATTGTGAATATACAACTTTTTCTGAAACTTTTGCATAAAAATTTAAGCTTAGAGACAGGCCGATAATTGTCAAGGCAACCTTCCTCCAAACCCTGTTACTTAAGCAAAGGTTGAACTACAGCATACAACATTTCAGGACTACCTCAGCAGTTAGGGACGAGTTAATCAATGGCTGAATGGAAGTACCGATTTCAGAAAAAGAGGCCTTAATAATCTCAGAAGGAATGACATCAAGTGAAGAGGCAATTGTCTTCATCTTATTGACCAAATCACAAAGTTCCCTCAAAGAAACATTTGAAAACAAGAAAAGGAAGCCGGACTAACCAGCGAAAACAGCGACAGATCTGATAACTACAAGGTAAAAGAGGAGTGAATAGCTAACACTTTATCGGAAAAAAACTTTAAAAATTTTCACAGAGCTCAGTTGAGGGTTCCACATGAAACTGACAACCTGGATTAATGAATGAATTTATTGTGGAAAACAAAATCCTAGGTCTATGAGAGTGTGTAGTAATCAAATCTGAAAAATACCTTGACCTAGCTGATTTTGCTGCATTCTGAAAGTTAACCAAACACTCTTTAAAAAACTCATAGAACACAGTTAAAGATTTCTGTTTCCATTTCCTCTCAGCTCAAGCTCCTCTTAGGCAATCTAACAAAATCCAGTTGGCAAAGATTTAAATATTCCACTCCTCTCCGGCGAAGTCGTAAACGCAGCAACACGGAGATAGATGAATCACCGAAATCTGGGTAGACTGGAAGATGAAAAGCATATCTATAATCCCAAGAGCGTCACGCCAGGTTATGCCCCTCCAAACTTATTGTATCCAGGGAAAACTGGGTCGAAGATTGTATGGTGGAAGCACTTTCCCGTCTAATTCTCACCCGAACACCGCCACAAAACCTCTCTTTTTGCGGCGTTTCCATAGAGGAGGAATGCATTAAGGTAACCGGTGAACGCACTCTGGCACGGGTTGATTAAAAGAGGATTGAGAGCGGGAGTAGAGAACAGGACATCTTCCCAGGTAACCAGCTTCCATACAACATTTGATGTTGAATAGGGCTTGACGATCATAGGTTAGCACTGAGTCTACATGATGTCTACATGAGTCTACCAGTGCAACACCACACAGAGTACAAACAGTACAGGTACAGGTACTAGAGACTGAGACACACGAGAGAGGTGGCATGCCGTGTGCACTGGCGCCATCTCAACAAGATATAGTCAGTGAATAGCAGCCTTATATAGTTCCCATTGTTGCTGTCAATGTGCGTGAGTGGAGGACATAAGAGATGGCATCTTCAGTAGATCTTTTGGGGCGATAGACAAACTGAAGAGTGTCCAAAGAGTCAGGGATGGAGGAGCGAATGTAGTTCTTTACCAGTCTCTCAAAGACCTTCATGACTATTGATGTTAGGGCAACTGGACGATGGTCTTATTTTTTTTTACAGAATAAAAGGTTCCATAAAGAAGCATGCTTTGAAAGTGCTATAGAATCTTAATGGTGTTGTTAAGAATGGACAATGTGAACTCTTCACAGTAAATAGGGTAAGCTTTGATTTCATGTTGACTTTAATAAGTGCTTGTGTTCTCTGGCATCGTTTGATCTGTCTGAACACAAACTATGCAACAGATATGAGATGAAAAATGTGATGAAGTGGACAGAAGCGCACCTCCTTTCCCACTGGACTCTCCAGCACTGAGCCTGTAAATCCCAGCGCAGCCCTCAGACGGTCCTGGGCTCAGACAGTGACGTGTAGAGGGGTGGCTTTTTGACCCGGATCACTGAGGGGGGATTACTCTGAATAAGCACACCCTCTTTTGTCTGGCTGTGTGAAACCCAACCAAAACTCTTCGGTTCTTCCATATCATCCACTAAACACAAAAGAAAAAATCTTGAAGTGAAACATTAATTTTGGTCATCATTTTTGTAAAATAAGCTAACGTAGTTTCACCCGGAATTTTTCGGGACATTTACCCAGGACAGCTTTATATTGAGCCTAAAGACCTGTTCACACCAAAACAAATATTTGGCGCAAAAATTCAGTGCAGTAAACATTTAAATGTTATGTTAATGCATTTGTTAAGAATGCTACAAACATTAACTTTTTTGTCATGCACTGTGAAGAAAACTGGGCAAACTATAAAGTGCTGCAGGGATGACATAATTACATTGTCCCTAAAATCAATGGATGAATGGGTTTTTGGTTAAATGCCTAAAATAAGGTGTACACAAGCTCAAGATATTTTCACGTTTTAATATATTACGTAATACATCGGTAATACCCTCTTGTGATTTTTACATTTAATCATCTATCAGATGCTTCGGTCCAAAGCAATCAGATCAACAAGAGAGCTACAGTAGGCTATACAGAAGCAGTGACAAGTCTCTGTTAGTCCAGCAAAGTACACATAGCAAGTTTTTATTTTTAAATGAATTAGAAAAATAAAATAAGAATAGAATAGAATAGGTAAGTGCTAGTATTAATTAGTCCAGTGATGACGAAAAATGTTTTTAGCCATTTTTGAAAATACTGCTGGAATTGAGATAGGCAGGTCGTTCCTCTAGCTGGAAACAGTCCAGGAAAAGGTCCCTGTAAGAGATTTTGTGCTTCTTTGGGATGCACCACGAGGCATTATTCACTTACAGAATGCAAAATTCTGGCAAACATCAGTACCTTGAATTTGATGCAGGTGGCTATTGGCAGCCAGTGCAAACTGATGAAGAGAGATGTGACATGGTCTTTATTTATCGGCTTGTTGAAGACCACTCTCGCTGCTAAATTCTCTATCAGTCTGATAGGAAGGGTCTAATCTTTCTAATGTTGTAAAAGGCAAATCTGCAGGACCAGGCCATAGTAGCAATATGGTCTGTGAAGCTTAACTGATCATCCCTGGCAGTCCTGGAAGGAGTTATGGTTGATGAATCTAGCTGTATAGAGAAGTTGTGATGAGGTGCTGGGTTGGCTGAGACCATGAGCAGTTCTGTCTTAGCAAGGTTGAGTTGAAGATGATGGTCCTGCATCCATCCAGAAATGTCTGTCAGACAGGCTGCAATGCGAACAGTCACCATTGGATCATCTGGCTGGAATGAGAAGTAGAGTTGAATGTCATCTGCATAGCAGGAAAAGCCATGTTTCTGAATGAGAGATCCTAATGATTACATGTAGATGGAGAAGAGAAGTGGTCCAAGCACTGAGCCCTGAGGAACCCCAGTACAAGAAGTTGTGACTTAGAAACCTCACCCCTCAAAAACACCCTGAAGGACCTGAGAGGTAAGACTTGAACCACTGGAGTGCAGTTACTGAGATGCCTATCTTCATGAGTATGGAAAGGAGGATCTGGTGGTTAACTGTGTCAAAAGCAGCTGACAGATCCAGAATAATTTCTACTGAGGATTTGGAAGCTACTCTTGCCAGTTAGGGCTTCAGTAACTGAGAGCAGGTCAGTCTTATTGGCTGCTGATTGTTCTTGTTATATTTATGAAGAATGTAGAAAAGTTGTCAGCTTTAAAGGATTTTGCACACTGAGTTCGAAATTCGTCTGAAATTTATGCAAGTTAAAAATAAATACGATCTCACATTGTGTCAATCACGTTTACACACTGCCTCCAAAACTTTTGCCCATCATGAATAATATTGGATCAGGTTTGATTTTCTGAATTTTTGCATGCATAGCAAGCATTATAATAGGAAAGGACGATGAATATAACTTTTTTTAATGTATACAAATATTTTGGACTCGGAGTGAGCAAGGACCTTAAGAGTTGATGAAGGAGGAGGGAGGGGGAGAAAGACAAAGAAGAGAGGAGAAGGTTTTGAAAAGTGTGCAAGAGTCCGAACAATTGTTAATTTTGTTGTGGTAGTACATTATTTTACCAGTGGAGACATTTGCATAGACAGAAGAGAGGAGTGACTGATAAGAACTAAGGTCAGTAGAGTTTTTTTGATTTGCACCGCTTCCTCTCTGCAGCCCTGAGCCTAGAAAATAAACATTTTCTGAGACAGCCCTGTTGAAACAAAAACAGCTGGTTTGAGCTGGTTTAAATGGAAGCTGGTCTTTAGTTGGTCATGAGCTGGTTATGAGCTAGTCCTGAGCAGGAGCTAATGGCTCTGGACCAGCTCATGACTAGATAAAGACCAACTAGGACCAGCTTAAACCATCTCAAACCAGCTGCCATGCTTCAAAACATACCTTACCAGCATATACAGGTTTTTCAACAGGGAGGTAAAATGTTTTTAACGGTAGAACTTAATGGTGGTGATGTTGGAGTCATCTACACCATGTAGCTTGTTTGAAGTCTACATTTAGATTTTT
This sequence comes from Gymnocypris eckloni scoliostomus, assembly GCA_027564155.1. Taxonomy (NCBI): domain Eukaryota; kingdom Metazoa; phylum Chordata; class Actinopteri; order Cypriniformes; family Cyprinidae; genus Gymnocypris; species Gymnocypris eckloni. The sequence continues at coordinate 385,476 of CM050428.1, read as the reverse complement.
ATTTTCACCAATTGTATTTAGGCTTTAAATCCATGAAAGTTGTGTTCAGTTATAAAGATGATTCATAATTAGGAAAACATGCAAGAATAATCAACTTATCATCAGCTTATTTTCTACAATAATCCAAAAGCCAATGGAAACATATATATATATTTTTTTAAGTGAACCATGGTGAAGCTAACTTCACTTTTCACTCCATATGGCATAATGACAGTCAAAAACAAAAAAAACGATTTAACTAATTTTAGCAGATTTAGCTAAATGTAGCATTTCATCACTATCTCACCAATGGATCCTCTGCAATAATTTATTTAAACCAATAATCAATAAAAAGTCTTCCTCCATAGAAAAAGTCGTCACATCTGAATAAGGAGAGAGAGATGCACAGATGAAGTTAAACACGTCTTGTGGATTATCGTGCTGTTTTTATCAGCTGTTTGGATTCTCATTCTGGCGGCACCTATTCACTATTCATCTATTGGTGAGCAAGTGATGAAATGTTACATTTCTCCAAATGCCACATGGTTTGATATTTTGAATATCAATGCAATGATAGGGATACGTTTTCAAATGTCCAACTGTGTATTTGTTTTGCATGAGGGAAGAGCTTTTATAGAACAGGTAAATCATTTTGTCATTGCATTAGCTCTTTATAAAGGCTTACAAATTATACAACTCTATTGATTACCCTAGAAGCATGTTTTGGGAGCACAGCATCTGAAACGATCGTCTAATAGCCTGTTGTCTTTTATGTTTTTTGATCACTGGACACTAGTTTATCAGTTGATATTACTGTAAAAACATCTTTTCATAGAAGAGCTCCAGCTGTAAAATGCTCTGTCCCTGTCAATAAATGATAAATATGTCAGAATTACAATATTTAAGACCATATTTCAAATCAAATGTGCCTTGTTGAGTGAAATTCTTGAGAGCGTGCTCCAAACAGTGCAGACACAATTTACATATAGACAGTACATACTTACAGACTTATACAGATGACAATGTGCAAAATACACATACAAAAAAGATTAAGCTCAGTGAAATGTGTTCTCTGCATTTAACCCATCCTTGGAGCAATGGGCTGCTGACGCTGCGGGGAGCAGTCGGGGGTTCGGTGCCTTGCTCAAGGGTCTCACCTCAGTTGTGGACAATTCCTGCCGGAGCCGAGATTCGAACCCACAACCTCGGGTTACAAGTCCAACACTCCATCATTAGAGCCACGACTGCCCATATACTCAGTACACACGGTGTACTATTGGACATAATTACAGTTATCAATAGACAGTAATCTTGAAAGTGGAAGATTTGTGCTCAGCACTTGTTGAAAGTCAATGTAGCAGCAACCCAGCAGCACGTAACCGCACAGCAACAATAGAGAACAACTATTAACTTTACTAATACTGGCATGTCACAACTAGATCTTCTAATGTGATTATTTAAATAGTATTATAAAGAAACTTGTTTTTTTTTTAGGAAAACGTGTTAAAACTCAAGGCTGTGTGTAGTGGAAAATCATGAGCTTTAGTTGTGACTGCATTCAGAATGTATATAGTATGATTTCATGTACCTGATTGCTAAAATAAGGTAATTCAAACAAACTCTGTCAACACTTTTTCTGGATGAGAATGTCTTGGCTATTGTAATCATGTGGTTTGTGCACTGATGATGTCATTCTGCTCTTAAAACAGACATGCTGAAGCATTTAAGGGGAAGTAGAAACAGCACATTTCTAACCTCTTCTAATATTGCTTTGCAGGATTAAAGACCCAAACCCAACTAAACTACATGTGGTCTTTTTCAGGAACGGATGAATGAATGAATGATGCATTTATATAGCGCTTTATTGTGTATTGCTGTACACCCACAGCGCTTTACAATCATGTGGGGGTCTCTGAAACAATGATTTTTCAGTATCATTGAAATAATACTTTTTTTAAGTTGTAGTAATTTTACTATGTATTTTTTCACTGTTATTCTTATTTTTTAAATTTTGGTTTTAGTTATTTTAGTACATAATTAAATTACAGCACATTAAATTAATTATATTGTATTTAAAATGTAAACAAAATGATATTGTATATATATAATCGTTTGTTAGACGTAGTTTAGGCTATTAGAAGGGAATTTGACACCGAGGGCAGGAGGAAGTGACTAACATCAGATCTAACATCAGATGAAATCTTGTGCTTTCACTTCTCTACATTTGTCTCAGTATTCAAATATTGCCAGCTGATAGTTTCATTTTCCATTAAAGCGTATGTTATTTTAACGTCTATAAAATGTGGTGAAGATCTAACTTTCAATTGTCTAAATTATAGTTAACTGAGGGTGCTAGTTCATGTAATGTGAGTTTAAGTTAAATTCAAGAGGATGGAAACATCAGAAGTTTGGTTAGTTTATAAGTCTGCGATGCTGTGTGCCTTCAATCTATGTCTGCGTCTGAATTTGCATCGGTCCTAATGTGCAATATTAGAATTGTCTCTAAAATCATTAGAGACTAAATTATTTTTTAAGTATGCATATATATGTTTTTATCTTGCACATGACACCTTTTTCAAAATACATTTTGTCACAAACAAAATATGAAAAGAAATAATATATAAATTTGTGACAGCAGTTTTTAAATGTATGAACATAAGTAATAATAGTAGCTTCATAACATGATGGTTGAACGACTGACGTCACATGGACCATTTTAACGATGTCCTTACTACCTTTCTGAGCCTTCGATGTGGTAGTTCTGTAATCACGTCGTCAGGTCATACTGGCGAATGCACCATCCACTCCTCAGATTTCTCTGCCTTCACGAAGCGGTCACATTACCCTTCGTTGTTGCGATTTCTGACCCAACTTACCTTTTTGCGATCATCCATCTGCACTTCGGCGACTGCCTCAGTGGATCTTTGTTCTCCTCGCGGTGAAGTGCCATGGAATATCGCCGTTGTCAACCGCCGTGCGCGCGATTCATCGCTCACTATGACCCGCACAGAGAACAAGGGTTACACAAGTAACCCGAGACGTTTTTAAATGTATGACCATAAGAAATAATAGTAGTTTCATAACATGATGGTTGAACGACTGACGTCACATGGACCATTTTAACGATGTCCTTACTACCTTTCTGAGCCTTTGATGTGGTAGTTCTGTTGGTGTCTATGAAGGGTCAGAAAGCTCATGGATTTCATTTGTGTTCAGAAGATAAACAAAGGTCTTGCGGGTTTAGAACAACACAAGGGGGAGTAATTAATGACAGATAATTTTTTTGGGGTTAAATATCCCTTCAAATTCTTCCAGACCAAAATCATGCAACCCTGCCTTTGCGGCCCTTGCTTTGAGCACCGGGTCTCAGTCATGCTGGAATAGAACTTGTTCACACAAAGTTGAATCAATGCATTGTCCAAAATGTCCTGTTATGCTGAAGCATTAAGATTTCCCTTCACTGGACATAAGATGCCTAGCCTGACAAACAGCCCCATTGTCCATTGTCCCTCCTCCACAAGTACAGAGGCAAAGTTCATGTTCTCCTGGCACCAGACTGCAAAACAGAGAAGCGTGATTTGTCACTCCACAGAACAGGTTTCCACTGGTCCAGAGTCCAGTGTCAGTGTGCTTTACTCCACTCCATCCAGCTCGGTGACGTAAGGCTTGCATGCAGCCACTTGGCCATTAAACCCAATTCCATGAAGCTCCTGCCACACAGCTCATACCTTAATATTTTGTCAGTGAATGTTTGGATCAGCAGAGAGCTGGTGACTTTTACACACTCGGTAACCTCGCTCTGTGACATTACATGGTCTTCTGCTTCGAGTTGCTGCGGTTATTACGATCTTCCATTATCCACTTACAGTTGAACGTGGACTATCTAGCAGGAGTGGGATTTCACAAACTGACTCATTTCAAAGGTGGCATCCAATCACACTGCCATGTTTGAATTCACTGAGTTCTCCAGATCGACCCTTGCACGTGTTGGTAAATGCAGATTACTTGGCGAGGTGCTTGATTTTATTCACCTGTGGCAACGCATTTGATTGAATCTTCTGAATTCAACAATTGAAGGGACAGTTCACCCAAAAATGAAATTTTTGACTTTCTCCTTTCAGACGAATCCAATCTGAGTTATATTAAAAATAGTTTAAAAAAGATTTTGAAGCCCCCCAAAAACAGCATCCATCCATCATAAAAAGTGCTCCACATGGCTCCGGGGGGTTCATAAAGGCCCTCTGAGCAGAATGCGTGTGTGTAAGAATGATGTCCATATTTAAAACTTTATAAAGCATAATCTCTATCTACATAGGTGTGGTGTAAGCTCCAGTTTTGTTTTGCTCTTCATCACTTCTCACCGGAGCTTACGCTACCTATTTATCTTGCATCATCCGCAGAAATGCCACTCTCTCATGAACGCTCGAACGACAGTAAGCAGAAGATTAAGGTTTATGAAGTTGTAAATATAGATACTCTTCCAAAAATGCATTGATTCATTTCAGGAGGCCTTTATTAATGCCCTGAGTCATTATAATGACACAGTCATTATAAAGCTGGGAAGAGCAAAGACTATTTTTAATATAACACCGATTGGACTCGTCTGAAGAAGTAAAGGATGGCTTATAGGCAAGTAATTCATGGGGTGATTGTCATAATTGGGTGAACTATCTCTTTAAGAACAATCTTTTTCCATATAGTGCATGTAAAATGGGACATGGCCATGTTTGATTCTCTGTGCTGCGGCTTTGTACGCGTCAAACCATGATTTAGTTGTTAAACCACTATAAAGAATCAAAAGCATTTTAGAAATGATCAGCACTAAAAGTGAATCGATGCTGAATGAGAATTGATATGGGTGTAAATGAAAACAGGACAGAGCAGATGTTGATAAAAATGTTTTATGGTTCTTCACAAAACACAAGGTCCTGTTTAGACTGTACTGAGAGATGTTGTGGAAAAAGGACGTCAGACACACACACAGACAAACGCGCACACACACACACACACGCACACAGACACACAGTCTCTTAATGTGAATCATTCACAGTATCTGTAATGGAACACAAAAGTGGTTCCTGCAGATGTCTATGATCAGACGGTTTTAAAAGTCCTGCATATCAGCATCCATGAGGATGATCAGTCCTGAGTTTAAAAGGGTTTCCTTCCTCTTCCTCCACCTCTTCCTCCGCTGCCTCTTCCTCCGCCACCGCCTCTTCCTCCGCCACCGCCTCTTCCTCCGCCACCGCCTCTTCCTCCGCCACCGCCTCTTCCACCACCTCTTCCTCCGCCTCTTCCTCCCCTGTGAGAATGTAAGTGTCCAGCTGACCGTCTGATCTTCCTCCTCTCCTCATGATGGTCACGTTCAGCCTGCTGCTGAAATCGCTGCCTCTCCGTCTGACAAATACAAGAATTAAAAATAATTAACAGCAAAGCCAAAATAATCCACAACTTCTAAGTTTTTTGGTTTTAGAATTTGTTCAGAAGGATTAAAATATGGCTTGGCTGCATCTAAACAGCATTGAGTAGTGACTAACTAAAAGCAGTGACAGTAGACTCATCTTTCTTATTTTTAAATAGTGTCACTTTTCCACTAAAAGAATATCCTTTTCCAAAAAGATGGGTGTAGCGTAATCAAATGCGTTCGTTCTCTCTGTAAATCTGGATTCATTTAAGCGATTCATCAGCTTTCTTTAGTCATTCTTTGGTGTGTTCAGACTCTTCATGGAAATAAACCAGTTCAAAGAAAGGTCCCTGCATGGCATTGACATTATTTATAGTGAAATACAGCTTTGAAGTTAGCACTGCTGTCCATCAGTATACTTTTGATAGTTTGTATAGTGTAATTCAAGCTTACTGAGGTCAACTTAACTAAAATGGATAGAAAAGCATCTACTGCTTAAACCCGGAGAACTAAATTCAGAACAAATCCACTATGAGAAACATCTAGTGTTTTAATTCTTTGTCCTACAGTGAATGTAACAACCACAGAGAACAAGCAGGTGTTCTCGTGCAGATACACATCTGCTAAAGGAATAGCTTGTACTTTTATTTTAGACTTCAATGCTGTTGTTTTTCCACAAACAGAGAATGCTTGAGACGGTCAAGAACATGTTTTTTGGGGTCACGGATAATTTTTGGATTACCTCTTATGTTTACCAATGTTGCATTTGTGTAATCAAAAATATAGTAAAATATTAATAGTGCAATATTATTACAATTTAAAAGTATCCTTTTATGTGAATATATTGCAAAACTGAATTTCTTTAGTCTTCAGTGTCACATTATCTTCAGAAATAATTATAATATGCTGATTTTCTGCTCAATTATTGATTCTATTGAAGTATTATTGCTCAATTAAATAAAAAACGGTTCTTATTGCAAATGTTGAAAATTATGAAAAGTTTTTTCAGGATTCTCTGAGGAACAGGAAGCTCAAAATAACAGCATTTCTATGAAATATTCCTTATATTACAATCCTAAACATATTTACTGTAATTTATCAAGGGTGAATTAAACTAAAATCAATGTCTTGTACTGAGTCTGACCCCAATCTTTGAATATTGTGTCATACTTCCTTGAGAACTACAGCAGAATGTTATTTAATCACTGAACAATTACACAAGCGATTAAACGACTTCAGAAGACTGGATTATAGTGCATGAGTCATATAGACTACTCTATAACAACCCAACAAACAGTGAAGTGATTTCCCTGAATGATGTGTTGGACAGACAGGAGGAGTATGGGACAGAAAACCACGGAGAGAATTCAGGGCATACAGAAGCCATTCTTCAGTCTTTGCTGTGAGTCAGACGGAAATCTTACCACACCATAACCTTCATTCCACAGAGACCCAGATGTGAAGACAGAACAATATATCGCAGTAAGACACGCGAACCCATTCAGCATTCTTCAGATTCATCAGTAGAGATCCAATGAGTGGAATAACGCCTCAATCTGCAGACTGTGGCAGCTGGGATGGGTTGTCATCAGCATGCTTACCTTTTTGAGAGTGAAAGTGAGATGTTTGCTTCCAACTGCCGAGTCATTGAGGTTTAACATCCCTGAGCTCTGCTCCCGCTCGAGTCGCTCCTCCAGAGACGTCCTGAGTGAGGTCAAACAGTTCAAGTTTGAGTAATTGAGCAAAATAATAACCAACAAATACTGTAATGTGACTTGAACATCTTTAAGAGGAGAAGATAGGCAAGGGTAGGATGTGGAGGACTACAAATGTTCCTCAAAAGCCTGATGATCATGTTAGATTTATATATCTACATATATCATTAATAGATTCATTTAAAAACATATTAGTCTGAAAAGATATTACATTGTGACGAACAAATGTGAAGACAAACTATTGTTCCTTAATATTAATATGCATTCAGGAATCGTTCCCAGTAAGACCACAAACAGGTATTAATAATGCAAAGCAGAGTCCATTTTGATGTGATGTTGACTAACATGGAAAAACCCTGCTAGGTTAAGTGTAACTGATTCACTGTGTAAAACATCAAGTCTGAGCGCATCGGCCAACAAACAGTGAAGTGATTTCCCTGAATGATGTGTTGGACAGACAGGAGGAGTATGGGACAGAAAACCACGGAGAGAATTCAGGGCATACAGAAGCCATTCTTCAGTCTTTGCTGTGAGTCAGACGGAAATCTTACCACACCATAACCTTCATTCCAGAGACCCAGATGTGAAGACAGAACAATATATCGCAGTAAGAAACGCCAACCCATTCAGCATTCTTCAGATTGATCAGTAGAGATCCAATCAATCTGCAGACTGTGGCAGCTGGGATGGGTTGTCATCAGCATGCTTACCTTTTTGAGAGTGAAAGTGAGATGTTTGCTTCCAACTGCCGAGTCATTGAGGTTTAACATCCCTGAGCTCTGCTCCCGCTCGAGTCGCTCCTCCAGAGACGTCCTGAGTGAGGTCAAACAGTTCAAGTTTGAGTAAATGAGCAAAATAATAACCAACAAATACTGTAATGTGACTTGAACATCTTTAAGAGAAGATAGGCAAGGGTAGGATGTGGAGGACTACAAATGTTCCTCAAAAGCCTGATGATCATGTTAGATTTATATATCTACATATATTATTAATAGATTCATTTAAAAACATATTAGTCGGAAAAGCTATTACATTGTGACGAAAATGTGAAGACAAACTATTGTTCCTTAATATTAACATGCATTCAGGAATCGTTCCCAGTAAGACCACAAACACGTATTAATAATGCAAAGTAGAGTCCATTTTGATGTGATGTTGACTAACATGGAAAAACCCTGCTAGGTTAAGTGTAACTGATTCACTGTGTAAAACATCAAGTCTGAGAGCATCGGATGATTGTCTAGCACTTTAAAACCCATTGGGAGGACATGGCATGTTCACTTACACGCGATTCAACCCCGAGTCAACATGTGTTACCTGTCAATAAACCACTCACAGCACGTCAAACAAGGTTAGGTTGACAGGACTACTGACCGCACTACACCGGGCAGCACTGTTCTAACAGCAGCCACAGCAGCCATCATTTACAATGAAAAGATAATATGACCAAAAAAATCTACATCTACCACGGGTTCAGTGGGTTTAAAGGTAATCTCAAAAACTAGAAAGTTCATCATTTTTAATCCCTAATAATTTCAGTAGCACAGGGATGATCATTTTGTGTGTCAGTATAACGCAGCTTTACACACAAGTCTTCAAAGAGTACTCTACTGACGATCCAGTGCAAATTAATGAAGATTCTTAAAGACATTAATTTGAGATGCAAAATTGTTGTTTTCTGAAACATTTATCAAAATGAAGTGAATTTATGATTAAAACAAAAAGTCTTGTTTTCTTGGGGAAAAAAGTACTACATTTTATTAAAATTAACCAAACAAATCTACTAATTTGATTCAGAAAAATCTACTTAATTTATAGAGAAAACTAGTTTTCATACTCCATTGAAAGACATTTTTTATTGTTTAACTCAATTTAGTAATTTTCTTTTTCCCAGAAAACATGCCTTCGTATCTTCAACTTGCATCTCAGTTAAATTGATCTTGACTCAAGGATGTTCAGAAATTGATATTGGTAAAAAACTAAAAGAAACACTGAGAAAGACTTTTTGCATTCAAGGACACAATTTATAATTTTCTATTGAAAGTTTAAGAACTGAATTTGTGGAATGAATGAAGACGCGTTTTAAGCCCCACAGAAGAGTAACTCACTCTTCTGTTTCTGTTTGCGGGCCACATCAAGAGCTTGCGGAACTCCTCTCCTGCTTTGATCTGGTAGAATCTGGGCTGGTTCTGAGGCTGCTGCTTCCTGACTGGATCAGAGCTCTGTAAGCTGGTTTCACGGTCCTGTTGTCTCCTCTCTTTCCTCTGTTTGAAGGTGCTTCCTCCTCCTCCCGCTGCTGCCTCTCTCACCCAGTCACCCAGCCCTTATCATCATCATCTGAGCTCTCCTCTTCCTCTGAGCTGCCACGGCCTTCCACCTCCTCCTCTTCCTCATCCTGCTAGTGAGATCAAGGCAGGTTGAGAGAAATCTCAATGTGACATCTACATGTTGCACTTGTTTCAAAAGTTTCAGGGTGGTATTTGTATCATTTCCACAATCAGAAGACTTTAGCCCTGTTCACAAAACCTTGAGAAGTATCTTCAGAGCGGGTCTAGTAAATGATTACATGTTATCTGGATTACATAATCAGATTCCAAAAAATCATTAGAGTACATTACACTTTTAATGCTCAATAGACTACCTGATTAGTTATTATTCACAGAATGGCAGTAAATCATTCATAATTTACAGATTCTGAAAGCCCTTGAGCGTATAATGTCATTATTGCCGGTCTATTAATGTTTGTTCATGTAATGCAGGGATTCCCAATCATTTTGTCAGCCAATTTTTAGTGTTCAAGTGTTTAAAAATATATTTTATGATTGAATTCATTATTAGCATGTCATCAACTCACAAACCCACTGCAGTTCTTACATTAAGACCAGTTTGGAAAACCCTGGTTTAATATATTTTATGATGTTAATATAAAAAAATATATTTGCTTTTTTATATCAATATGGTACATTTAAAACGAGTTAGATAAAAAGTCATCTAAAAAACAGTTTTCTAGATTACATTATTAACTACAGGTTTCATGTCATCTGTAAGTAATCTACCAGCTCTGTACATCAGTATCAGCGACCTACACAGATTTCATTGATATTTCTGAAGGAGCTTTTATGTTTGGTCTTCATTTGAATTTCAGTTAGAAACGTTAGTTTTTTGTTGCAGTTTTTGTCATTTTTAGTATTTTTATTTACATTTACACATCTCCAGTAGAGTTGTCACGACACTGGACTTTCTAACTTTGGTACAATACCTTGAACACTGTTTATATTTCATACTTTTCAGTTCAGGAAGGAGAAAACTGTACCTGTTCCTCTTGCTGAACCAGCTGGCTGAGTTTCTTCCTCCTCTTTTCGCCCACTTGAGACACGATGGGGTTGAGCAGCCTGAACTCCTCGCCCGCTCATCCACCTGGTAATCAGGGTTCCTATTCAACATCGATGAGCTCGTCCGTCAGGAGATTGGCTACTCATGAGACACAAAAAACACACACACAAAACACTTGACTAATAGTTCAGTATTCATCCGTGTGGAAATGCCCACATTGCCCTTTTTCCTCTTCTTCTTGATTGAAAGCTCACTTTCCTCCATCATTTTCATGGCCAGCTCCTTGTTGACCTTGGGCAGCTTCTGTTAGAGAAAACAAGACAAAGCACTGTTGATAACAGACTATGAGAACACAGAAAATGCTCTGGAGAAAACCGGTTACATTCACTCTACTAGTGGATATGATCAGTGGTGATATGATCTAGTGTCTGTGAATATTGAAGCCCTGAGCTGAAGCACGCACGCCACTTCATCTCAAGATCTTCAGACTCTCTATTACATGAGGAATATATTATACAAGCCACAGTACATACCATAATAACAAACTATTTAAGTGGTTCAGACATATCACAGTATGAATTTTAAATTTAGCACAAATAATAAAATTTGAGATGCAAAATTATTTAAATCTTGTTTTCTGAAACATTTATCAAAATGAAGTGAATTTATGATTAAAACAAAAAGTCTTGTTTTCTTGGGAAAAAAGTACTACATTTTATTAAAATTAAACAAACAAATCTAGTAATTTGATTCAGAAAAATCTACTTAATTTATAGAGAAAACAAGTTTTCATACCCCGTTGAAAGACATTTGTTATTAACTCAATTTAGTAATTTTCTTTTTCCCAGAAAACATGCCTTCGTATCTTTAACTTGCATCTCAGTTAAACTGATCTTGACTCAAGGATGTTCAGATATTTATATTGGTAAAAAACTAAAATAATATATTTTTTTTGCATTCAAGGACACAATTCTATAATTTTCTGTTGGAAGTTTAAGAACTGAATTTGTGGAAGGGTGAATGAAGACGTTTTAAGCCCCACAGAAGAGTAACTCACTTGTGCATCTTCTGTTTGCGGGCCACATCGCCGAAGCTGCGGAACTCCTCTCCTGCTTTGATCTGGTAGAATCTGGGCTGGTTCTGAGGCTGCTGCTGGCGGTTCCTGACTGGATCAGAGCTCTGTAAGCTGGTTTCACGGTCCTGTTGTCTCCTCTCTTTCCTCTGTTTGAAGGTGCGCTCTCGCTCCTCCTCCCGTAGAAGACGCCGCTGCTCTCTCACTTCCGTCACCCAGCCCTTATCATCATCATCAGAGCTCTCCTCTTCCTCTGAGCTGCCACGGCCTTCCACCTCCTCCTCTTCCTCATCCTGCTAGTGAGATCAAGGCAGTTTGAGAGAAATCTCAATGTGACATCTACATGCTGCAGTTGTTTCAATAGTTTCAGGGTGGTATTTTTATCATTTCCACAATCAGAAGACTTTAGCCCTGTTCATAAAACCTTGAGAAGTATCTTCAGAGCGGGTCTAGTGAATGATTACATGTTATCTGGATTACATAATCAGATTCCAAAAAATCATTACATTTTTTTAACGCTCAATAGATTACCTGATTAGTTATTATTCACAGAATGGCAGTAAATCATTCATAATTTACTGATTCTGAAAGCCCTTGAGCGTGTAATGTCATTATTGCCGGTCTATTAATGTTTGTTCATGTAATGCAGGGATTCCCAACTATTTCTTCAGTCAAACACCATTAAAATGATACTTGCAATATTTCTGAAGAAGGTAATATTTAAATAATTAAACAGTCGCATATTTACAGTTCTCGGATGTTGATTAAAGGTCACATTCACATGGTTTTAGTGTTCAAGTGTTTAAAAATATATTTTATGATTGAATTCATTATTAACAACTCACAAACTCACTGCAGTTCTTACATTAAGATTTTTTATTTTATGATTTTTTATATCAATATGGTACATTTAAAACGAGTTAGATAAAAAGTCATCTAAAAGCAGTATCCTAGAGTACGTTATTAACTAGTTTTCATCATGTCATCTGTAATCAGTCATGTGTATGTAATCTACCAGCCTTGCTGTCTGCATCAGTATCAGTGACCTACACAGATTTCATTCATATTTCTGAAGGAGTTATGTTTGGTCTTCATTTGAATTTCAGTTAGAAACGTTAGTTTTTTGTTGCAGTTTTTGTCATTTTTATTGACATTTACACATCTCCAGTAGAGTTGTCACGACACTGGACTTTCTAACTTTGGTACAATACCTTGAACACTGTTTATATTTCATACTTTTTCAGTTCAGGAAGGAGAAAACTGTACCTGTTCCTCTTGCTGAACCAGCTGGCTGAGTTTCTTCCTCCTCTTTTCCCCCACTTGAGACACGATGGGGTTGAGCAGCCTGAACTCCTCGCTCCGCTCATCCACCTGGTAATCAGGGTTCTCGAACATCACCTTGAAACGCTCGTCCGTCAGGAGATTGGCTACGGCCTTGAGACAAGAACAGAGTCAACAGAATTAAAACACTTGACTAATAGTTCAGTATTCCATCGGTGTGGAAATGCGTCACAGGAACATTGCCCACATTGCCCTTTTTCCTCTTCTTCTTGATTGAAAGCTCACTTTCCTCCATCATTTTCATGGCCAGCTCCTTGTTGACCTTGGGCAGCTTCTGTTAGAGAAAACAAGACAAAGCACTGTTGATAACAGACTATGAGAACGCAGAAAATGCTCTGGAGAAAACCGGTTACATTCACTCTATACTAGGGAACCAGTGGTGATATGATCTAGTGTCTGTGAATATTGTTTAAATATGAAGCCTGCATGTCTGTGTGAACGAGTGACGTGTTTAATCTTTGTCACAGATACTGAAGCACATACAAACTTCATCTCCAGAGCTGCCGTCAATTACAGACTCCAAGATCTTCACTACAACACACCATAATAACGGCTTGGTTTAACTTGATAACATTGTGGCAGGAATATATTATACAGTAGAATCTGCTTCTCAAAGTAATACCTAAACTATTTAAGTGGTTACATTTCATGATTTCAAATGAATTTCAAATTTAAATTAACTATTAAAATTGAATAAAATGGAAAACATAGAATTTGGGGAAAAATAAAATTGAATAATGAGGTCCATATATGGTTAAACATTTAATAAAGTGTTGTTAAATTATGTAAGTTTCATAATTTAAATTAATTACACTTGCTTTTTGATACTAAAATTACTAAATGGAAAACTTCCTACCGTAAATATATCAAATCTTCATTTTTGATTAGTAATATGCATGGCTAAGAACTTCATTTCATTTAAATGATATTTTCTCAATATTTAGATTTTTTGCACCCTCAGATGCCAGATTAATATCTCGCCAATTATTGTCCAATCCTAACAAACCATACATCAATGGAAAGCTTATTTATTCAGCTTTCAGATGATTTGTAAATCTCAGATTCAAAAAATGTACTCCTATGACTGGTTTTGTGGTCCAGGGCCACATTTACAAAATGTATATTTCTCTTATAGAAAACATGCAAGTTTTTGTAACAAAATTTATTTTCACCAATATTTCTGTGGTCTTCATCTGCCAGGTTTACTCATAGTTGAGATAAGTGTGCACACACACACACACACACACACACACACACACACAGACAGACAGACAGACAGACAGACAGACAGACAGACAGACAGACAGACAGACAGACAGACAGACAGACACACACACACACAGACACACACACGGTGAACGTGTCCACAGGCATTACCTTGAGCTGCACTCTCTGAGTTCTCGACTCCTCGATCTTCTGCCGGATTTTGTCCTTGCGGTACTCTTCATAGGCAAACGGGTTCGCCATGGTCTTCACCTACGCCAATGCACAGGAATTAAACATGAATCATCATTTAAAAACTAAAAATGTTCAAGCAAACTACAGAACATGCACAAATGCCCAGACACAAATCTGCACCTTGTGGTAGAGCCTGATGTCCATGAAGAAGCCGTGCATGTAGGCCCTGAGCAGAGACGAGCCAATCAGATGCGTCAGACCTTACAGGAGGAAAATAACAAGCCAAACATCAGGAAATGCTACAAAAGTTCAACAATCACAAAGAACAATAGCTTTAGCACAAATAATAGAAGCTGCTCGGTTGGTCCCAATGTTTTGGGTGTATATTCCACCCTCAAGTCGTTTCAAAGCGGTACGAGTTTCTTCCTTCTGTTGAAAGCAAAAGAAGATATTTCCAAACAGTGGTTGGTTCCCATTGACTTCCACAGTATGGAAAATGACTTACTAAGTCAATGGCTACCAGAACCTGTTGCTTTCAAAGGAAATAAGAAACTTGAGGCTGAGTAAATTATGACAATTTTCATTTTTGGGAGAACTATCCCATTAAACCTGATTTCATGTGCAAATGCCATACTATTATAATCTATCAGATGAAGTGGACAAAAATATATAATGTTCTAAATAAAGACAAGTATAGACTGACTGACTGGCACCAGATTAAATGTCGCAAAAAATAAAATGAAATAGAAAAGTTTGTTTTGAGAAAAACTGGTTTGATAATTTGCTCAATACTTTTTGGGGTCATTGGAGCGTTTCTTAAGCATGCACAGTTTATCTGCTGGATAATCTCATTCAACTAAACCCTCAGAGAAGAGACACAACAAGTACACTAAATACACCACACCACAAATAGACACTGAGCACCAAAACACCAGCACCCTCAACCCAATGCGGTACACAACAGACTGCATGACAAACCTGCTTCTATTGCATTTCCACGGATTTAAAATCTCTAGGTTCAATGAAGACATGCTAAAGCATTTCAAGAATTCAGCTGACCTTTGTGTATTGAGCAGGGATCAACTATTCCTTCAGTTAAACTCTGATTACACTGCAGATAAAACCCCAAACTGACCCCAGACCAGCAGTATGACACGTGTGTCTGAACAGACCTGGACCAGAGCATCTCTGCTGCAAACTACAAACATGTCTCTGTGACAGACCAGGCTGCACAATCTCATCCTGGACTACTGTTATTTTATTTCTTCTATTTTTATGGCTGAGAAACAAACCAAAATTGAAAACGTAAAAAAAAAAAATACATTCCATTCATTGAAATGATGCACATAATAAATTAACTCATAAACTGACAAAGCACAGTTTTTATAAATGAACTTTTTTCAAATTAATTTGAAAATTGATTAATGTTCCTTTGGCTCAGTGGTATAGTATTAGTATATAGTATACTATAGTATATAGTATTATAAATGTAAATGTAATGTAATATTTGCAATACATGTATAAACTACCATTTGTTCATTGTTATTCCGTAACCCACTAGCAGTTATAAATTACTGTTAATGATAAAAATGTAGTTAATGTGTGTATGTAGAAACGTTAAAGTGACAGTTCAGCCAAAAATCAACAGAATTTCCATACACACCAGACATTCATTAATATATTTATATAATTCATATATGTTATATTCTCTCATTATTTTCATCTATGCATTGAAAAAGCCCACGTAACCAATATTTTCATGCTTCAAAAATGTCTTTAAGAGATTGAAGACACGATCACTACACATGATGAACAGATTTAATACTCGCTTTTGTGCACACATACATTCACAGAGCTTATCAAATATGGAAAATGGATCAAAGGTGACATAAGAAAAAAGTTTTCTATATTTGTGCACTGCATGTGCATTCATCAATATTTATACATTAAAAACGTATCATAAAGCTA
The DNA here is from genome assembly GCA_027564155.1 of Gymnocypris eckloni scoliostomus. Classification (NCBI taxonomy): domain Eukaryota; kingdom Metazoa; phylum Chordata; class Actinopteri; order Cypriniformes; family Cyprinidae; genus Gymnocypris; species Gymnocypris eckloni. The sequence goes on along the minus strand of CM050428.1, from coordinate 369,266 downwards.
TTGTGCGATCAACGTTCAATGGTTCAATGTCCACTGTGTTAATTTTGAATTAATTGAATTTCTGTACTTGTATTTCAACATCTGTTAAATGAGGGAAAGTTCCAGTTACTACGTCTTTTGCCAGACAGGAGACAAAGTGCTCACTAGCCTCTAGTCCTGTTACATAACCCCGCTGAACCCGTCCCTCCACGTCACATAACCCGCTGCATCACATGCTGATGCCGGCATTCCTCCTCCTCGGCCCACTGAACTGGATCTTATCGTCGCTGTAGGCCTGACTCGGTCTCCTCTGTGATATCAGTCTCTGTTCATTCTTTGAGTTTTGGCAGATCGACTGAGATCACAAGGACTCTGTGTGGCTCAAGGCCTGTAATCACGTCTGCGACTGACTGACGCAACTACTGGAATGTGCTCGTAGTAAATACTTTACCTCAAACTTTGTACAAACCTCGGGTCCTGGGCGATAAAACTACAACTAGACCTGGACTGACTGCAGTTGCAAAACCATTTCCGTTCAAATTAAAACGTACAGAAACAAAGGAAAAAATGTAGAATACTTGTGGCTTTAATTCATTAAAAATTCAAGCCTGAAAAATTGTCCAGAATCTAAATTTGAAGTTAGCTGGGTCCAGTTGGGCCCGGGTTGATTAGCGGACCTCTTATGCATTTAACATTTATGTATTCTAATTTCATATAAAATTTCCATCCATTTGGATTACGGAGCTTTAACAAAAAGAAATTAATGTAATACATATTTGTCAGTCATACATCAGTAAAACAGGTCAGATTCTGTAACAGTACAAATAAACTGATTTAACCGGGCATATTTATACATCCTATTTTATTTCAATATCATACATTTCATTGAATTGAATACTTCTAGTCATTTTTAACCATGTTCATATTTTATAAATGATGTAATTGTTTTCACAAAGATCAGATGTGTGCTGATTATAAGCTATTTGAGTAAAAGCATTATGAAAATATGATTTTTGAATAAAATACAAAATCAAGCAAATAGTTAATAATAAACAATGCATTTACTGCTTAATTTCTGAATGACTAGCAAATATGGTTACAAACCATATTCTGAGTAGATTCTTAGTATGTTGCTTTTAGGGCTGCCACTAACGACAATTTTATTTTGATTAATCTATCGACTAATTTATCGATTAATCTAAACCGGTGCTTCCCAAACCTGCGCTGCACAGTTTGTATGTCTCCCTAATCAGACACACTTTAGTTCTTGCAGTCTCTAGTAACGAGCTGATGAGTGGAATCAGACGTGTTTGATAAAGAGCACATACGGCCCTGTTTACACCTGGCCACTGCATGTGTTTTCTCTGAGCGGATATCTATCGGATTTGTTCAAACGTTTCCATTTTCATTTGGCCACATACACGTGCATTTTATTCATTATCAGCTAATTTCAATATCAGAGACCGCAACAGGAGAGAGTGCAGCATCAGCACTGGAAAGATAGGTTAGTCCCACTACTTTTAATGAAGATGATTGTGTGTTGAGCGTCTGCGTCTTATTTCAGTTTCATTCACGTAGTTTGTGTTTCGGCTTTCTGAAGAGATACTCAACGTTACTCATCCGCGGTGACGCTTGTTGCAATAGCGCTGTCATATCTGACTATATCATGCCATATAGTCTATAAAACGTCTATTATTTGAATATTTTGGGAGGAGTAAAATGATCAAATGTGGTTTCAACAACCAGATGCATTTACACTTGTCCAGTTTCGTGTGTAACGCGGCTCAGTCCACCTCCTGAAGTGGTTTGAGCGATCGGATTTAAATGCGTCTCGAAAGCGCTTCGGAGGGCATTTACACCTGGTCTTTTCAGGATCGTATAGCTATCCAATCAGAAAACACGCATGAAGTGACCAGGTGTAAACAGCCCCAAAAGGTGCAGAGCAGGGGGTCCTCCAGGACAGGTTTGGGAAGCACTGATCTAAACGATTCATTTCCCACAAAAAATCTACAATTTGACTTAAGAATATTTCATTAATCCAAACACGTACATATATTATGTAAACAAAAACTTTTATTTTGGATGCGATTTGATAGCACTAATATATACACACACACTTGTTTATATATATAATTTTTTCTTTAAATCTTACTGGTGATCTTCTGACTTACCCAGGTTATCCAGGTCATTGCGGGTGACAAACTTGTAGTCGTCATAGATGGTGCTCTCTGGGTTCTCCTCGAGCTCCTCTGTCAGGTTATCCAGGAAGGAGCACCAGCGTGGAGCCGGACCAAGAGCCTAAAGACAGCATGACACACCAGAGATAATGGCTTCTTTTGAGGTGGATCATGAACAGCTTCTCGAAACATGGCAGTTTACAGATATTCTGGAGATGAACGTTTAAGGATGAATCTCATTAAAACAGTTGTGATAACTGGTCAGACTTCACAGAGAAGGCTAAAACCATCATCAGAAACCCTTCACACCCAGGTCACAGCACTTTCACCCTTCTGCTATCTGAGAAATGATACAAACATCGTATGCCCACACAACAAGGCTCAAGACTAGCTTACCATATAGCAGCTGCTGTATTGAAAACGGGTCCTAGAGACCTCAATCACTTCCCCTCATACTGACTTTTAGTGCCGTCAACACTTGTCACTTCCTGCTTAATTGCACCTAATGTCTACATTTATGCACATACACAATGCTTATATGCATGCACATTTGTTGTCTTGTGTCCTCTGTTGAATAGCGTATTGTGTATATTGTATTGTACAGAGTATTATGTATAATAGCAGAGTCTTTAGTGTATAATGTACATGGTACATCACTTATATGTATGAATCAAGAAGGCACCCGGAGGTTGCTCCACCAGAGTTTCATTGTACATGTACAGAGACAATAAAGTTCCTTCTTACTTAGAAAGAAGTTACCCAGACAAAGACTGCATTTATGCGCCATTAAGACTGTTTGTATTGTGACATTTTCATGTCAACTAAGCATTGCCAGTTAATGTGAAAAAAGATGCATAATGGCAGTATCTATTGCCACCGACAATAATCTAAGCCCCTCAAAACCCCTCAAAGCGCTTCACTGCAAACCGCCAAATGAATTCTTCATTTATCAGTCAATTATTTGATTACATTTTAAATAACTAAATTACGTTTTGTTAATTCTTCTCATTAGACACTTGAAATTATGTATGTATGATAAATATCAATATCAAATGATAAAGGAAAAAATATTGTTTGGCCATATCGCCCAACCCTAATTTTGTTAGTGAGGGAAAATGTGTTGAAAATAATGTCACAATGTAAAAAGCGTAATGATCCTTAAAACAGGCCTTCTATTTGCAAAGCATTGTTTAACATCGTTTGAGTTTGTTGTGAAATGTGACCAGGACTTTTCCTCATGAGATTCACTGAGCCTTGTTTGTTTGAGAAGCACGTCACTGCTTTCGTGAAGGACATGTCAAATTATCTAGTTATGTTTTAGATCTCCAGTGTTTGGTAATTGTGTGTACTCAACTCACGCGCACACACACACACACACACACACACACACACACACACACACACACACACACACACACACACACACACACTCTCTTTTATTGTCAAACACTCAGAGTTATATCACGTGCAGGTCTAGATCAGAACGTAGTTTCTCAGAAACGTTTCACCTGTCCTTAACTACCATTGCCCTGTTAACTATAAACACTAACAGCCCCGAGAGGGCTTGCTTTTACTTAGAAAGACAGGAAAGGGTGTAGTTGGTTGGCGTATACAGACGTGCTATGACTAATCAAGATATGAGGAACAAAATGTGCTCGAAGCATTGGCTGCTTTTTGCAGCATACTTGAGAGCAGGGCATCTGGTACTTACAGGGATGTAAAAGGTGTTCATCTTGGGATCTTCATTGGCAGTGAAGAGCATACCTGTACATTGGGTCACAGAACAGCAATTAGAAACCAAACACACCCCCTCATGGGACAAAACACCCCCATATACAGAGAGTCAGCTGATAGTGCATGCAGGCCTAAACACTCGAGCTCTGTAAATATAATGCACTCTAATAGACAAAGTACAATGAACAATAATCAGTCTATAACACAGAACTCAGGCATATTTTATTCAGGTCACTACCATACAAAAGAATGAGGTTGGTAGATTTTGGTCTGTAATCCTCTGCATTTATTTTATATATATAAAAAAACATTGTGAAATATTATTATAATTAAAAAAATTATATTGCATTGTTGTCATTCATTTACAATTTTCATTAATAGATAAAGTGGTCTGCAAAATATTAAATGAATGATTTTTTATATATGTGTTACTGTAACATTGTAAGAAGTGTAACTGTATATTGAAATCCATTTTTACAAGAAGTTATATATTTTATAAATATTTATTTGATTATTTTACATATGAAATAGCAATACAAATGAATGATAATTAATATAATTTGCATTACTATTCAAATGTTTAGTGTTTGCAGGATTTTTCATGTTTCTGAATGATGTTTATTTGATCAAAAATATAGTAAAATGGAAATAGAATTATTACAATTGAAAATAATTGGGTCTATGGCAATATATATTTAGTCAATAATATATTCTGATTCTAAAGCTGTATTTTCAGCATCATTCCTCCAGTCGTCAGTGTCACATGATCTTCAGAAATCAGTCTAATATGCTGTCGTAATTATAAACACAGGGTTGTATTGAAAATAGTTTTACAGTTTACTGCACTTTGTTATTCTCCTAATTATTTACAGAGAGTTAATAAATCAGAAGTCTGGCACATTCACAGAATATAGCTTACTTCAGAGTAGCAAAAAAAGGTGAATATTACCTAATAAAATGATTATATTCGTTTTTAAAAGGAGTTTTTAGTGTTTCGTTTAAGACACGCTCTGAATGGACCAAAAGAATCAAACACAAGTTTACACGCCCTGTGAGCAAGATGAGATCGATAATTTTGGTCTGCTTTCCAGTAAGAGAAGGATTATCATTTCTAAATATGCTACAAAGTTTATGTTGGCATCTATCAGTACGAATGCCACGAAACTCAAATTTAGATTTCAAGGGGTCAGTTAGAATTGAACTAGTAGCTTCAGATCTATTTGCGTGAACTAACCGGAGCCGGGGTAGAGACACACATCATTGATGTTGGCCTGCGGTTCGATGGAGGAAAACACTCTTCCCTGAAATTAAGAGATAAAAAAGAAATGATGTTGGTCTTTGAAGGTTCACTGCGGGGCGTCTGGATATAAAGTAGACCAGCAAAGCCGGACTTACACTGTCTTTATTCCACATCTTGATGATTTTGGAGTCGGCGGAGATCACCAGGTCCAGCGAGTCGTGGAAGTGAAGGGATTTGATGGGCAGCCCATAGTAATGATCTTTAACCAGCAGAGGACGTGAAGAACGAAGATCGTAGATGAGAACCTGAGGACACATCACAGCTTAAAGTCAACATGAGCACTGCAAATCTGATTTAAACAGAGTATGTGAGAAATAAAAATGACCTGTCCAGTGCTGGTGCCCACTGCCATGCCCAGAGAGCCATTAAACTTCAGTGCGCTGATGGACGGCAGACCGTCCACCCTTCAAACATGAGGAAAACATGCAAGGATGAGGTGATTACGAACAGTATTCGACTGGAGTAATACACTAAACTGAGCCTCTGAAAGATCACAATCTACTGCATGTCTTCTGATTGATCGTCTAGACTAAATAAAACGTCTTTAGTATAATTGTACGAACGTCTATCTTCAGCTCGTGTCTTCTTGCTGTCAAATATTTTTATAAAGTAAACGTAAGAATAACTTTGGTATTGTTAGTAATATTTCAAGATGAACACTTACTGGACTGAAGCAGCTTCACTTTACTTGATCATCCATAAAATCATGTTCAAATGCGAGTCTCAAATATTATCGTCAGGCTTTTGATGAATGTGTATTTTATTCATCTCTTAATCATCATTGTATTTCATGTTTTGATCATCAAACTATTACTATATTACGTTTACATATCATCATAAGATATAATATTGGAGATATAAAGTAACTGATATTTATATCATTTTATATAAGTATCTACTATCCTGTTATGAGTTACATTACAAGCATCAGAATTGCATCTTACTTTTGCCCATTTATCAACATCTGCACCAAATTTCATTTTTGGAAAAATCTATTTTTCTTAGATATATCATACTATATAAGCAAAGTCAAATGCATCAAGTATAATACTCAACAAAAAACACATATGCAAACTTTTATGTGTATATATATATATATATTTCTTTATATCTTTGTCTAAAGGTTCAATCAATTGTTCCATTTCTAAAAATCAGATTTTTTTTTAGGCTTTACGGGGTTAATCATAATACAATGATTGAATGTTTATGACAGATATTATACGCCTGGATAATTAACCACACATTATACTTATACTGCAAGGTCTTCTGAAGCCATATCAAAGCTATTTGGGACAAAAAGTCTGAAACTTGATTCACAGAAAATCTGGTTTAACAGCATAATTCATCTCCATCGCACAGGAAGAGCTGAATATCTTGTGTGTATGAATAATAAAACATAAAATGGTGAGTAACAAAATGACAGATTGTTCATTCTTGGGTGAACGGTGAAATATTTCTTTAAGCCAGATAGATGCATGTAAACTTACTCTGTCCCGTCAGTGATGCTGCTGAGAGCGCAGTCCAAAACCCCCACTCGACTCCGGACACGAGGGTCCCAGCAGTCCACTCTGCCCTTCACACACACACACACACGCACATTAACACTCAGCACAACAACTCAACACAAACACCAGTCCCGAGATAAACACCTACCTCTATTGTTCCCGCAGCAAATAAATGATGAACAGGATTGATGTCACACACGTTCATTTCTCTGTGAAGACACGAGATCTTTACAATCCAAACACGACTGATCGACTGTGATCAGTGTTTATTACGACGTGTCCAACAGTATCATGCAGTGAAACACACTTCTCAAACTATTCTATAAAGATATTCTATTATAACAGCATTTTATATGCCTTTCTTATGTATTGTGTTAATGCGCATAATTGAGACTACATCAGTATTTTATTAACATTTTATACTATTATAAGGTTAATTTTCATAATTTGTAAAAATATTTTTGGTTTTCACTTTGATTTTAGTAATTTTTCAGAATGCCATTTTTATTAACTTTTGAAAATGATATGTATCTATTAGTCTCAGTTTCAGTTGTTTTAGTAGATAAACTAAATGAAACTAAGAAATGTTCGCTTGACACGTAGCTGAAATAAAAGAAGATACATTTGATTGATTTCAGTTTTAGTGAACTATTAGAACCCTGGACTAATATTTTTCATTTTAAAAATGTACACAGCTAGCTACATTATGCTAAAAAAGCTAAAGGTGCTTAAAACTTGAAATGGTAACCAGCAACTAAAAATGTACAATTTCTTTAAAGTTTTGATACACTAGAAATGTGTTTAAATGAAAGAAATGCGGTCTTTTTCATTGCAAGCTCTCAATGATAACGTGGTTTAATTAACTGCATCACTGTACACACAACACACGTCAAGCAGCAGATGAGAGAAAGAACGGTTTCTATCCCACACTGGAGAAACAGCGCCCTGTGCTGGGCGATACTTACGCTGCATCTGTCTGTAAGGAGTTGAGGAATCTGCCTTGTTCAAGATTCAGTCTGAAGACCTCCGAGCTACAGCGTGAACACAACACATGCACTTCATTTAGAAAACAAACCGCTCACACAAAGTTAGGAGTCAACAGTGTGAGCACAGTGCTGTGTATGTATACTGATACCAAACATGGAAATGAACCGAGATGAAAGATTGAAGTGAGAAAGCGCTCCGGGCATTCGCTTGCATTGATGGGCAGAAAAACAGACGTCACTCGTTCCAGAATAAATCAGCCTAACTCGCCATGCCATGAAAACTTCAACCTCTCATCTGATAATAAATATTTCCCTCGCTTCAGTGCATAATTGACCAAGAACATCACAAGCTTATTACAAAGCTACGTAAATAAAGGGATATTAAATATATTACACAACTGTTCAAAAATCTGGGGTGCATTTATTAGCTTAAAAGCACAGTAAAAACTGTAATATTGTGAAACATTACATTTAAAATAACTATTTAAAATTCTATTCCTGTGATCAAGAGTTTTCAGAATCATTACTTCAGTGCCACGTTCCTTTAGAAAGTATTCAAACATGCTGATTTACTGCTTAAAAAAATCTGATTATCATCAATATTGAAAACAAGATATTTGTGTAAACTGATACGTTTTAAGCATTCTATGATGGATTGAAGGATCGCAAGAACAGCATTTCCTTGAAATGACAACAGTATATGAAATGATCAAGTATTTGCTCTGGGTGTGAATGGACTTCAGCGGAGCGTCTTACCTGGCACCCACGAAGTACAGATCACAGGAAGGGTAGTGGTAGGAAAAGTCTCGGCCAAACTTCGGGATGCGGGTCTTGTAGTAACGGCCGTGCTGAGAGTGGAATTCCACATAGCGGTCTATATGCAGAAATACCAGCTATAAGAGACAAAGACAAAACATGTGATTGGCCTCGTGTCCACAGGTTTTAACTAAGACTTCAGACTTGCACAAATACAATACATAAAGCTATCCACCTTTTTCCTGCTCTTTCCTTAAATTATGGGAGGCACTTCTGGTAAAAAGACTCACTTCAAATCAGAAGATTGTGCTACAAATAATCTGAATCCGTCATGTTGACTAAATGCGCTGTACATTTTCATTTTCAGGAGAATAACTTCACGTTTGGTGTATTAATGTGACACTATTAATAACAACGATATATTACTTTCATGTTTCCGCTGTAAGTAAATGAAAAACTGCACATATACTGTGCATTTGTGGTCAGCTCTCCCAAATAAATTTACGATTATAAACCATAAATTATTTTATGGGAATCTTTCACATTTCTCCCCAAATCTTCACGTCTCGGTCCAGGTTTGTTTCCACACAGATGCTGAAAAATGTCACGAAATATAGACATATAATACTATAATGATGTTTAACACGTCCGTGACATTGCTGCGGATAGGAGGAGGATCTTTAGGAGTTCTTCATGGTACGTTATAAGTATTTTTTTTAAATGATAGTGAGTCAAATACTGCCACCTCATTGTACCCGGTTTTTGAAAATGCTTATTATTGTGTTCATAGAGCGAACCTTTTGCTGATTGTTTACAGTGTAAATGGAAGTAACTTCTATAATTTGTGCAAAGCCTCATGGGGCGGAGGAAAAAGGAGGATAGTTTATTGTGTAACCAAAAAGAAATGAAACAAGCCTGCAATACAACGAGACTGTTATCTCATTCAAAAAGATGAGAGCTGAAATACAACCATCTATAACCTATTACAATACATTCAACACCATAAAGTAAACTCTCATAAATCATCAAAATAGATCATAGGTTTATTGCTCCAAAAACACAGGCCTGTAGAAAGAGTAACAGTGCAGGGTTTGGACTAGTGTTAAAAACCACATTAGATGTACCGCTCTATTCTGTCCCCAGACATCTTCAGAAATCTTACACTTGTTAAAATAACACAAGCGTGCAACACAAACAGCAGACAAACACACAAAGCAGCATGTAAAAGCCGTGTGGGTTTACCTTCGAGTAGTCCTCAGATAGGATGTCAAACGTCACCACTGTGAGAGGAATAAAACATGTGGTGAGTGACAAAGCTTTAATTACAACATCATACCCATCACATTAATGAGAGCTCAGGTTGATTGTGCACTGGGCTTTTATTACAGAGACTAGACTAAACCCTAGACTTCAAACCACTAGAACTAGCATAGATAAAACAGATGCTGATATCATATTTGCATGCATTATAACACTCACCATCAGACTCCAGGCACCTCTCAAATTTCTGAGACAGCTGGTAAGTGTCATAGCATCGGACTCTAGGTTTGTATGAGCCTGAGAGCATTCAAAAACATGTTCAGATGATTTCAAATGAATGTTCAACATCATTCAGCACATGTATCCGGTACAGACACAGACCTGCAGCTAGAATGAACTGGCCATCTCGTGACACTCGGATGGAGGTGCAGACCGTGGGCATCTCAAACTCCTGAATCAGCTCAATCCTCTTCTGGATATCTATTAGAGATATGATTGAACAAATGACCAGGTGTCTTTATTCATGCTCTACAGGAGAGCATATAAGAGAGTGTCCAGCGTTTAGTATGGACAATAAACAAACAGAGGCATAACTAACACATATATATAAAAATAAGTTGATATAATTTCAGTAAGAAAATGAAATAACATGTCTGTACTGTATAAGGCCATAGAAATATGACTTATAATAAAAAAGATTGTACTGTCAAGGGTAAACTGAATCACTGGACACAAAAGTTTCACATTACAAATAAAACTAATGCACATAATTCATATTACAAGAACAAAAACATCACTAAAGTGTGTTACAAATATTAATAACACTCACCAACATCACTCTTCTGTAAGATTCTCTTCTTTCGATCCGACAGCCACTGAAAGAAACCGTCATATCACAATTAAGACTATAGTAATAACAATCATTTCCTCAACTGATTGAATAACACAAATAAAAAAGTAGTATATATAGTTCAAATAAAATGAATACATAATGTGCATAAAAAGAAAGCATTACATTTTAAGCCTAAAACAACCACTTTTTAAAATCACTAGATTAAAACAGCACAAGCAAAATGTTGACATTACACGAGGTACATTCATAATTCACACCTGGTAAAGACAGACGAGAAATACTCACGTGACGTATGACATGAATCTAAAGCAGTAGTAATTAATGTATAGAGGGATGTAAACTTTACATACATGTCAAATTAAACCAATATAATGGCACCAAAGCTATTTGTATGTGCCCTCATCTTAACAGGAGTTATTAAACTAGCTGAAAATGACAGGTAGAGAGGCTGAAGGCTAGAAGTTTACATCACAAGCTTTACTGTCCTTCACTGTATTAACTGTTACCAAGTCTTCGAGAACAACACAAACAGACGCGATTTACCTCCGGAAGAGATTTGCCATGACTCAGATTATAGATCTTCACGTTATTCACACTGGACACCTGCATCTCTAACGCGCTCAGACAGAGCTTTCAATCATAACACACAGCAGCATGGAAAAGAACAAACGATAGTGAACATCAGCACGGGGCCCCACGTGGATACACAACAGGAAGTGAGGAGGCGAGGGAGGAAGTCCGTGTGGAGACACATTCCGCGATGATAGTTCCAAGTACTGAGAATTATTTTCATTTTATTGTTAACATTAATATTTATTAACATAAAAAATGCAGTCGCGCCTAATTTTGAGGTATTATGCTTTAAATATAAGTATTCTACTTATAAATTCCCCTGTGATAGTAAAGTCCCATTTAGTGCAAAGGAATCCAGCAGCGCTAAAAGACCGGTTCTCTGTTCACACCGGGACGCAGGCTAGATTGACGAGCAGCAATGTGACACATGTAACGTTAGTAGGATATTCCCCACAATGTAACATAAACAAGTAAACGCACGCACGCACGCACGCACACACACACACACACACACACACACACACACACACACACACACACACACACACACACACACACAGTATATATTCTTAATCTCAAGCTCAATTTAGCAAAATGTATTTTTTCTGAAATATTTAGAATTTATAAATCAATTTATACAGATTACATTTTTATTTATTATTTGAATTCGAGACATGTTACTTCAAAAACGGACACTGCAAAAAGCACTATTATTTACACCCATCTCTATTTTGAAATAAAATGTATGCATTTATTTTATTGTATGCATATTGTATTTATGTATGCATTTTAAATTATGCATAAATCTGCATTTTCCTAGATATTCTCAGCTGTAAAATGTTTTATTTGCTAGAATGTGATGAGTGCTCTAAATACAAAAATCCACACAAATGTTGTGGGCAGCCTCGTGGGCCTCGTTTTGACATATATAATCCTTGTCTTTCCACCCTCTGCTTTTCTGTCAGACCGTTACTGTCCTATCCAGGATCAGACTTAGTGATTTGGGGGTCCTAAGCTAATTCCAGGCATGGGGCCCCCACACAGTAACAATGTATTCTATTATGCTTAACCCTTATTTTGCTCGATCGCTCTAGTTTATAGTTTTTTTTAATCCCTTCACAACCAGTAATTAGTCAACCTGCTGCTGTTCTAAAGCCACATTTATACCTTATTTTTTTGAGATCACAAATGAAGACATTATAAAATAAAAAACTCATTCCATAGGCCTACTCCAAGTGTTCTGAAGGCATACTGTTGTGTTTGCCGAGAAACAAAATCTTCAGTCATTGCATTCGTGCATTTATACGAGTGTGCCTTGAGAAGCATGTTGAGTCATTCTGAAACATCAAGATAAATGAAATTGTGACATTAAGGTGAATATCTCTGTTCTTAGACAGACAGACAGACTATAATCACTATGTCGTATATATATATATATATATACATACAGTGCTTGAAGTGGAAAAAAAGAAGTCCCGTTACTCACCCCTCCCCCCCTTTTAATTATGTATTTATATTAAATAAAAAAGTGCTTTTTAATAATTCACAGTGTATGTAGTGTAGTATAGTGCCACAATCAATCAATCAATAATTAAATAAACATTTTCAATACAAATTAGCATAAGTCAAGCTGCAATGCCAAACAGGACCACAGACCACTAAACCGCCTGCCTTTAATATACGGTTCTATTCAGAATCACTAAACCTCTGACCACCGCATAATCAGCCTCCATGGCGGGTAGCCCCCCCCCCAAAAAAATTATTGGGGTAACTCCTCATCTCAGGGGGGCGCTCAGGAGGAGCGGATGCCGGGGGACGCTCTGGAGGCGTGGTCGCTCTGGGTTCTGGGGAGCCGGACGGAACCAGCAGGGGCTCAGGAGAGCCGGACAGCCAGCAGGGGCTCTGGAGAGCCGGACGGGACCAGCAGGGGCTCTGGAGAGCCGGACGGGACCAGCAGGGGCTCTGGAGAGCCGGACAGAACCAGCAGGGGCTCTGGAGAGCCGGACGGGACCAGCAGGGGCTCTGGAGAGCTGGACAGAGCAGGCACTGGAGGACGCTGGCGAGGAGCCGGCACTGGAGGGCGCTCGGGAAGCGCAGTGTCTATTCTCTGCAGGCGGGCTTGCCATACTCATTGCCGGCAGGCTTGCCCTAGTCTCTGCAGGCAGGCTGGTCATCTTCACTGCAGGCGGGCCTGCTTTGGCCGCGAACGGCGGTGGGCATTTTCGAAGGCGAGTCTTCTGTCACGGTGCACACGGGGGAGCCAGGAACACGGAACGAGGAGACGAGGAACTTCTGTCTTACATAAACTTTTAATGAACAAACTTTGGAAATCGCTGGAGAATAGGTACACACACCAAAATGACGTTAAGACACGGGGAGAACTGAGGACTTATAAAGGGCAGGATAAAAAAGGGGGGGGGTTATGTCACGGTCCTGCTGGTGTGCCCAGGCTGGCCATCAGATGTCTCTGTGTGTTGAGCACATGGCTTGTTTGTTGGTGCCATGTGCTCCCATGTCGATTGTCTGTCCCCTCCTATCTTGTTACTTAATCATTGTTTCAGTGGCTCCAGCTGTGTCTCCCTCGTTACCCTCGTTTGTCTCCCTATATAGTCTCCTTGTGTCTGCAGTCCTGTGCTGATCCGTTGTCTTACGTCGTGTGAGTGTTTAATGTTTGACTGTGATCCAGTCTTATGCCTACCTGCTTGTTTTTTCCCCCTCTGGGTGGTTTTTGTTGCTCTTTTGTTTCATTTTATTATATTAAAACCTGATTTCCTCTGCACTTGAATCCTCAACCTCATCTCTCATCTGACAGCTTATTGACAGTGTAAGATAATTTACAGTCAGCCTTAACAGAAATACAACCTCGGATTGGCATGTTGTTATCTCAGAAACAGCTCAGCCATCACATTGAAACAGGTAAACTGGTTATATATTTATGTTTCAATATAATTACGCACGCTATACCAGGAGCGGTTCTAAACCATTTTTAGGTGGGTTTCAGCCCCCCTATCCGTCACCTTAGCCCCCCAAAACGCTTGTCCTAAAAGGTTGAAAACCCCTGCTTTAGTAAATGTTTCTAGTTTACAACTGGCAACCAGAGTTATTAAATTTTTTTTTAAGTTTGCAATTTAACCCTGTAAAGTGCATATAAAATAATAGTTAGAAAAGCTATATATGTAGGCCTATATATTTTTAAAAAGTATAACAAATAATAAAAAGCATGTGTTTTATGTTTTGCATTGTAACGGTGCACACAACAGGGAGGAACGAGGAACACGAGGATGTAACTCAAAATAACAGTCTTTAATATAAACAAGGCAGGGCAAGACAAGGAGAGGCTGACACAGACAGGAACACCGGGAGTTACGAGTAGACCAGACAAAATCAAACTGAACAGACAAGACTATAAATACACAGGATAATCACAGATAATAACTAAAACACAGCTGGACTGAATTAACTAATAATCACACTCAACGAGGACAGGAAAATAACCAAATATGGACACAAGAGAGAAACACATGACACACATACAGGGCCGCATTAACCATTGGGCTAGGCAGGGCTGAAGCCCCAGGGCCCGAGCAAGGAGGGGGCCCGTGATTGGCTGTGGAGTAGATTGACTGGTCATTGATAGCGCTGATCGCCAAAGCCACACACACACACACACACACACACATATTAGCGCTATTATAAAGTGGAGCTTTTCCATTAATTTCATTCACGTTTGAATTTGTTTTACCAATCAAATGCATTTATTTTCTATGTTGCGTTTGAACGAGCTGTGTATCTGTCAGGTGACCAATGCGTCCACACTCACCTCTCTTCACATTGTTCTGGAGTAATCTGAAAATGGTCATGCAAAGAACAGTCTTCGATAAGAGAAAATGTCAATGTGAGAAAGGGGCTATTCTAAAGCAAAACAAATGAGGAGATAGGGAAAAACACAAGTTAGTCTGTAAACTTCCCAGCTATCAGGTTATTTTACTAAAGCTGACGATGAAGTTGTGGAACAGCAAGTCGACCGAACACATGGAGTAGATAAAAAACAGCGTCATCGTTTGATTATTAATTTGATGGATGTATATTGCTTGTTTTTGAACAAACTCTATAGGTGTCACAAACTTGGTCTCTGTGGCTCTCCCCGAACACCACCGGAGGGCACCATCACCGGAGTATTAACTATGAACTGCATCTCTCTGAGACTGATTGCTGCACAGGTGTTTCTCATCTCTGTGGCCTATATTAGCTGCCACCCATCAGGCACTCTTTGCAAAGTCTTGTTTTGCCCCGGCTAACACTTCTGAGCGTTATCCTGACATTATTGATCTTCTGTGTACGACCTAGGACTGTTTATCTGACCCTGTGATTCTCTGCCGCCTGCCCTTGTGATCTGATCTCTGGACTGTCTATTACTTCTCCTGTCTGCCGCCTGCCTCGACCTAAGCCTGGTGAAACGTTTATGAGTTTGGACCTGTCTCTATCACCCCTGTCGCTGTTATCTGATCTTCGCCTGTTTAACGTTGTCGTTTAATAAAAGCTGCAAATGGATCCCCATGCCTCAGACCCTTCGTTACAATAGGCCTATATTCGCTTTTGGGTTGAGAAATAATCCGGTATAGAAATATGTCAATTGTTTTGCGCTTCATAATGTTAGCTTATCATTTAAACTAATTTTAAACATTGTGGTTTATAAACAAATGTAACTGTTCAGGGACATTAAGAAGCGGGGCAGAATTAATTTTGGCAAATGCACGCGTTACAGCCTAAAACAACACCTGCGCTTAAAGCACCTGCCTTGAATTGAGTTATTTTTCACGCCTTGAGCTCAAACGTTCAAATACACATAGTCGTGTTTCAAAATGCCCGTCCTTGACGAGTATCCTCGTAAACAGTCATTTGTGTCTTACATGAACATTATAGTTAAAGATTAAGCATGCATATGAAGTGTAGTAGGCTATTTGAGTTGCTGGAATTGTATCATGAGATTTTAATGGGATAGATCACCCAATCATGAAAATACTGTCATCATTTGCTCAGCCTTGAGTTGTTCTGAACCTGGTATGAATTTCTTTGTTCACCTCAACATAAAAGAAGATATTGTTCATAACCAGAAGGTTTCTGGTCCCCATTGACTCAATAGTGTATTTTTTTTTGTCTTTCTTTTTTTTTTTACAATGAAAGTCATGCAGCAGCTGTTTGGTTACCAGTATTGTTCCCAATATATTATTTTGCGTTCAACAGCAGAAGGAAACTCATACTGGTTAAGTATTAAATAAATATTTTTGGGTGAAATATTCCTCTAAAGCAGCCTAATATAGCTGATGTTGCCATTTGGATCAATAATGTAAATCAAACATCAGAAAGAAAATCACTCACTGTCCTTGACTGAATCACTTTTGTAAAATAAGAATGAATCCATATTGAATTTATACAGTGAAGACTATCCAGTCTATTTGTACATTTACTTTTTACAATATAATGTTTTTTATTCAGTGCTTTAAGTTTTTCCAAGTAGGTCGATTTATGTATCTTTGTTCTCTTGTCATTCGTGACGATCTACTTGTCTTCAGTAAGCTTGGTTTTATTTAGGCTAGTATTACTTGTTTGTGATATTGCAATTAGTAACAAGAATTATGACATTTCAGTGCATCAAAAATGTTGATAGGATAAAAATCCTATTTAAAGCTATATATTGTCAGGGATCTGCAAGAAATGGGAGCCAGATGCAAATGAGCGGACAATTGTGGTTTATTGACAGGACATTGACTAGAAACAGCAGGGAGATTGGATAGTGAATCAGTCCAAACAGAGGGGCAGGGCAGACAACACAATATGGGGATGACCACTGAGCCTGTCCGAGGTGGTAGCGGACTCGAGCACGGAGGCGGTAGCTCCAGAGGAAGGGATAGGCAGGACAACAGGTTGAAGTGAATCTCAGAAGTCGCACCAGTCTAGCTGCCAGGTAGGGACTCACAGAACCAGAGACTTGACTCGTGAGAGTGGAGAGCTGCTTCCAGGTAGTAGGGGTCAGAGGCCAGGGAATCTGGGTAAAGGGCAACAGAGGGCAAAACACGATAACAAACAAGACAAGACTAAAGACAACACAAAGACACAGACAGACTAAAGTAAACAAAAACAAATAATCAAAGAGCAAAAACAAAAAGCTAAGATCCAAAAACGAACTTGAACTGCAAAACAAGGGTAAAAGAAAATCTAAATAAAAGAGAAAACAAAACTAGATAAAAATATACAAAATCAAAAAACAAGAACAAGAGAAAACCAAAAGGAAACGAGGATATAAAATAACAAGAGATCAAAAAAATCACTTGAGCAAGATCAAAATAAGTAGTGTAAGACCAAAGTTTAACTCTAAGACCAAGAACCAGGTAAACACCAAAACGAACCAGCCAAGACACAAGGGAAAGGAACAATATAAAGCAGCAGAGCACACAAGGATCAGGTGAACACAATCAAGCAAACAAGGACTAAACAAGGGGCGTGACCAGGGGAAACAGGGAGGTGGGACAAGAGGAACACATGGCAAACACAAACAGAGATAGAGCCATGTGCTCAGACACAAAACAAACAAAGAAACATTGAACAGAGACAAGACAGACAAGACAGTCAGGGCAGGATCCTGACAATATATATAATTATTGTGATGGGGGGGCCTGCAGTAAGTCATAGCCCCGGGGCCCAGTGAGGCCTTGATGCGGCCCTGCACACACGACAGAGGACTGACCAATGTTCCCTCTAATTTTTTTTCTTACTGTGCAAAACTTTTCTCTATTGGGCGGACATTTCGGTCACCTGAGCAAAAACTTTCTTTATACCAGATCTGTACAGCGTGCACACAATTTTTTGAAACTTTTAACTTTAATGTGCAATTTTTATTTGATTTGACCCTTGAACTTAACTTGTCTGAAGCTTAATATATATTTTTAAACAACATGTAATATAGATATGAGGATGGGCTCTAGTGAGAGGATGTTTTGGGGGGATAGTGGAGAAGTGAGAGACAAAAAAAGTGATCATCTGTGATTCATTTCCAAATGAATGGCTAGTAAAAGTTGTATTCAATGTCTCAAAGAATCAGTGCAATGATAACATTTGTGTACTGGCTAAAGCTACGTTTCAGTGAGATCACATCAAGGTCCTCCGTACATTCGTTGAGTCAGTTCTCAGGTACAGTGTCCACTTGAAGAAGTAAACTAAATAAATCATACATAAAAACGGATAAACACAAAACTCATTGCAATTGCTCTGCTGTTGGTTAGGTACGGTCTGCCGGTCAGTTTCCAAGCTATTTTGCTACAACCCACTAAGAAGAGTATGCAGCATCTCAACTCTTTATTCAAACACCTCGACCCAGCAGCGGCAACCAGTAAACCAGACGTAAGACTTGTTTTCATTCTCTTTTTGTACCTGCATTCCCATTTCCAAAGCAACACACGATTAAAGGATTGGTGCACCCATAAATTAATTTATATTATAAAATATGAAACGTTTAAATTTTGCTTGAAAAAATATTGGCTGCATATAGAAACATTTTTGAATAGTCATCAATGGAAAAAGATTTTATTTAATACCAGATGGTGAAGTTACTACATCTACTAGCATTTAAGTGACTCACCCTCATGTAATTCAAAGCCGTGTGATTTTTATTTATATTCTAACATGAAGCACAAAAAGGAAAATTCCAAAGAATTAAACACCTGCTACTCGCTCTTTTGTATAGAATGGGGACTAAAGTGTTGAAACTTCAAAAATTACATAATAACACCCTAGAAATATTGGGACATTGGGTTTGGGATATTGCATAAAAAAACACTAAGATGCTCATAAAATCATCTTGCAGATTTAAATAAACCCTGACAAGCAGATGAAGACATGGTTATTGAGTGTGAACTTAATGACCTGCAGTATGTGAAGTTGTGAAGACATTTACTTGGGAACTATACTGGTTTTTATTAAATGACTATTCAAATGACTATTTTTGTTGCCAATTTACAGAATCGTCTGCATTTTAGATTAGTTGTAACATTGACCCCAGGTGTTATATTCTGGAAATTTATCATTTTTTTACACTGGAAGTGTAAAAAAACCCCAAAAAAAACATAATTTAAATACATAATAAAAATGTATAACAAAATGTTTTTTTCAACATCCAACATACAGTTGTCATGAATCTGGTTGCCTTTCCACCACATGGTGGAACTCTTGCATTACACTCACTGATGCACTCCACCTCAGACTACATTTCCCATCATTCACTGCACCGACCACACACACACACTCACACACACCCAGCTGATTGCACTAATCACACGCTGCACTGATCACACAGCTGTCTCCAATCACACACTCACCTGAGAGCCATCACACACACCATACAAAAGACATTAATTTCCTCTTCCTCCCGGCCGAGTATTGTTTAGCGATTAGCATTTTCCTATGTTAGTTACTACCAAGCCATTCCGTGGTTTGTTTTGTGTTCAGTCTCCTGTATTGTTCTGCGTTTTTCACTCTCCTAGTGTTAGCTGCTTTACGGAGCCATTTCTGTTTTCTGTTTCTTATTTTAGTTTCAGTCTAGTCTTACCATGTTGCCTGGTTGTCTGATTCCTGACCTTCTGCTTGTGACCTGATCATCTCTCTGCCTTGCCCTCTGGATATTGTTCGCCGATCGTAGACCATGGCCGTTTACTTGATTACTCTTTTGCCGTGCCTCATCTGTACCTGTTTGCCATTTGTTCGACCCTGCCTGTGTTTTGACCATGTCTAGCAATAAAAGCCTGCAAATGGATCCGCACACCTCTCGTCTTGTCGGCTCCGTTACAACAGTATCTGTATTTTCTATAAATATGTATGTATGTTTGTATAAGCAGAGCTGGGTAGATTACTTACAAATTGTAATCTGTTACTGATTCCAGATTACATGACAAAAAACTGTAGTCGGTAACGTAATCCGTTACATTGTACACTTTAGGTATTATAATCAGATTACTTTTGATTTAACTAATTTATCACATTGATATAAATAGCATTATCTTGTAGCATAATGAAATAAAAAACAATGCAAAGAGTAAGAACTTGTTCCATTCATTGTACTGTACTTCATGAAGTGCATTAAACATTATATTACACCAAGGTTTCCCAAACTAGGGTTCATAAAGGAACTGCGGTGGTTGTGAGTTTAATGAAAAGCTGACAATTAATTAAATCATACATTTTATTTATGATTTAAATTTTATTTATGATTTAATTTTTTTTAAAATTTTATTTATGATTTTCTGTTCCATTCATTGTACTTGTGTTCCATTCATTGTTAAATGTTATTTATGATGATTTTTCTTTTTTTAATTTTATTTATGATTTTCTGTTCCATTCATTGTACTTGTGTTCCATTCATTGTTAAATGTTATTTATGATGAATTCTTTTTTTTATTTTTTTATTTATGATTTTCTGTTCCATTCATTGTACTTGTGTTCCATTCATTGTTAAATGTTATTTATGATTATTTTTTTTAAATTTTATTTATGATTTTGTGTTCCATTCATTGTACTGTACTTCATGAAGTGCATTAAACATTATATTACACCAAGGTTTCCCAAACTAGGGTTCATAAAGGAACTGCGGTGGTTGTGAGTTTAATGAAAAGCTGACAATTAATTAAATCATAAATTTTATGAAAATAAATAATTTAATAATAATCTTCCTTTCGAGGAAAGTCTCTTCACTCAGCGGCCATATTTGCAACGCCTCCGGACAGCTTGTACAAGACCTATCTTAATGAATGAATCCTGAAATCTCAAAAACTGCTCGCTGAACTCACAATTAAATTACACGTCAAATCAGCAACAAAAAAAATCTAAAATTAGTTGCCCCATGAATTTTGTTTCTTATGCTCAAATAGCGTTTAAAAAACTTTTTCAGCCAATGTGGATGCGGAGTCATAACGTGCTTATACTGCGCATGTGCATTGACTGGTCTACTCAGGTTTCTATGGGAAATTAGGCTCTTTCATTTAGAAGGTGGGACTAATCGACTATGTAGACTATATATATGTTGCACGTTGCAGTTTCTCCCATTCGTAAGTATACGAGTGAACCGTCTTTGTACTTCTATAGTCATTGCTTTAAATAAAACACTTACTAAAAAATATGAAATATTTTTATTTACCTGCACGCCATGTGATCATTAATCAACATCAAATAAACCGTGAACATACAAATGTATAACTTAATCATTGAAATATATATTTTTAATCTCAGGGTTACTTAAAGCACATTTGGTGAATAAGGTTTAGATGACAAAAAGCTTTGGAATGCCTGCATGACATGTAACTAAGAAATAACGTGAATATGTGCATTTAAATTAGTTATAATGAATAATGCATGAAACCTTCATACAAAACCTACAGAGTAATAATTCAAATAAAAATGAATGTGTTCATCAGTAGTTGATGCAATATTGAAACCCTTCTTAAACCTGAAAAGTTTTTTGTAAATGCAGTTGTATTTCAAATTCTTTCGCACCCTGACTAATGACTGATCTTTGTGTGAATGTTCACAAAACTGGACTATATATAAATATATAATATGTATATAATCGGTATATTATAATATATGCTATTTTATAAAGGAAAATTTAAAAGATGAAAAAGAGAAATTAGGGAGAATCAATGAATGATGAATAATATATTGCTAGTGTGTGATGTAATCATGTAATCCATAAAAAAGTTACTGTAATCTGATAACGAGTATTTTAAAATGTAACTTACTCTAATTACATGTAATATTACTATTTTTGGAATCTGATTACGTAATCTAGATTACATGTAATCAGTTACTACCCAGCTCTGTATGTATATATATATATATATATATATATATATGTAATTGCATTGTCGGTCCCACTTTATATTAGGTGGGCTTAAATACTATGCACTTACATTAAAATTAATAATTTGATACAATGCACTTTTTGTGTACATACATGTTTTTACATTGTACTAATATATATAAAAAACTGCATATAATTACATCTGTAATTCATTTCTGTAATACATTTATAATTACACCGTTGACCCATCCCTTACACCTACAACACCACCAAACCAGTCCCTAACTGTAAGGAAGAGGTAGGCCTAGTGGATTCCATATGTGGGTCTTTATTCAATGATCTGTGATCCAAGTTCAAACAATAATCACAGCTCCTAGTCAGGTCACAGGCTTGAGACAAAATATTGAGAAAACAATCCAGTGGTCGACGAATCCAAAACGGTAATCCAGAAACGGGAGTCAAGAGAAAAAAAGCAATGGTCATAACCATAAACATCAGCAATGGCATGGAAGAACGCTTAGTAAGACAGTGGAACTGGCAATACTTCGCAAAATGGTGGTGGAAACACATGGCTTAAATACATTGTGACAGGAAATGACAAGACAGGAACAGGAAATGGACAGAGTTCAATATTCAGGTAAGGGCTCCCTCTGCAGGATGGGAGCCTGATCAGATGTTACACTAACCTTACCCATATAGCAATAGCAACAGAAGTGTTTTGCAATATAAAATGAACACAATAAATACATTGTACTTATTATTTTTTATGTAAGTATATAGTAAGGCCACCTAATATAAAGTGGAATAATCAGAATAATCATAGCAATAACATTTATGCCACCATATATACAAGTTGGCATAGTTCGTAAAGCATTACAAAAATATATAAAAGCATTAAACATAAATAGTTCATTTTCTTGGAGTGTATAATACCTCAATGGAAAATAGCAAACCAGTGAAAAAAGACACTCAAACAGAGCAACATATTATCAAGTAGAGTTTTCTAGAAAATGTTTATGTATTATATTGATGTTGATTCCACCACATTACAACAAGATATATAAAACTAGTTATTGGTGATTGGTGGGATTATTCGACGGACAGCACTAATTTATTTTCAAGGTGATATAGATGTTGACTTGCATTTGGGATGCAACTATGGACTATGGACTATGGACTATGCTGAACATATTCTTTACTGTTCTACTAAAGAAGAAAAGTCACGCACATCTTTAGTGGCCTTTAGTGTCAATTTTGGGGGAAATTTCCCTTAAAGGGGATCCACTGTCACCACGTCAACCACACCATGCAATGGTAGGCAAGTTTTCATTCTTTAGATCAGGCCGTGTGATTGGATCGATGCAAGATTCTGTGTATCGTACATGAGCACAAAACCTCTACTATGTTTAACACTGCAAGTCTGGCATAAAGAAATATAACTATATGTAACATGTTATGTTATATAACCTTGAAAACAACATCTAATGATTTGTGTGTGTGTGTGTGTGTGTGTGTGTGTGTGTTTGATACTTTATTTGTTTTTATGCATGTGACATTTAGAAATAGGCTGATGTCTGAGTATTAGTCAAATCTAGGATCCATTCCTTCACCAAAGGCATCCACTTGCAGCATACAACAGCAGCCTGAAAGTATAAATCAAGAAGATGTCTTGGCTGGCGATTTGATGTAGGTTCAAAGTGTAATGAAATGCTTTATTATTTGTTTTGTAGGTCAGGAAATTTGCATATCAAAAGTTGGCATCAACATGATAAAATGTCAAACGCCTACACAAGCATACACACACACTGACATGAACACCCATTGCTCATTACAATGCAACTGTATAATGTGGACGCAGTTCTAGCTTTTCCCAGATATTGTTATAAAAAAGCCGAACTGTTATTTATTGACTTAGGATGGTAACCAATTCAGTTGCAAAAACTGAACTAAACTAACCAGGCAACAGCTCAAAAACAAGAGGCTAGTTAGTAGAACGGATAAAATATACAAATTAAATTAAATTAAATTCAGTTAAAATCTCTAACTTTGGATAATAAGCAGGAAAACAAGACAAAGTCACACTGTCACTGCAGACAAGTTCCTTGTTAACTGTCAGAATAAATATTCAATCTGCCACAGGACAAAAAAACAAGAGGGGAATAAAAAGAGCGATGAATAAACTAAAACAGGTGTGAGCCCTGTGATCCAGACAAACAAAGCACACAACATTAACACAAAGCTGATCAAACGGCCACCCTAACAATGTACTCCGGTATTATAGTCAAACTGGAACTCTTCATATATTACAACTGTTACTGGGCTTCATTGAAAAAAGATAACCAAAATTAATTTATGCAGAAATTACTTTCAGTTTGTCTATTATTCATTATTTCATGCATGCATGTATGAGTGTATTTATTTATTACTAACTATTTACATTTGCACTTTGGTTTTAAAATGTTAAAGCTTTGTGACTTTAAAAGGAGGACTGTCAAATCAGAGTATGGTTGTAAATATTAGGGCTGGCTCGATACCACTTTTTCAGAACCGATAACGATCCGATACCAAAATTCTGAGTATCTGCTGATATCGATATCGATCCGATACCAGCACCGTGTTTTTTTTCTATATGTCAGTGTGTGTTGACCTGCTCATCACTCTTTTGTGTTTTACACACAATCTACTAAATATAGACAACTTTACTGAAAAGAAAACAACAAATGAATGGATATGTAATTATAATCTATGACAAAAACACTGATAAACTAGGTTAGTGGATAATTCAGTAGCAAAGGTTACTCTAGAAAAATCATGAGTGCACAATAATTTTGTAAAATCAAACATTTGTGAAAAACTAATTATTGGGGGACAAAAGAAAAGTGAATAAGTGTAGGACTAAATCTGGTAAAACATTATATATTGCTCTCTGTATTGTTGTAAAATACATTAATGGAAAACAAGTAATATATTTATATAGAAATATATATGCTGTAAAATGAATAGTGTGTAAATGAATTAACATTTCTTTTAAACATACTGCACAGTACTGAGGCATCACCATATAACAGATGAGACGAACAAGAAAGGCTATTAATAATCTTTCATTGCGCAAAAAGGCACAAAGCGCTTATGAGCATCTTGTGCGCAGAATGATGTGCTTGAAGCAACACGGAGTCACAGCGCAGGCACAGTTTTATCGTCTTGACTCTAGTAACCGAATGCGGCACGCAGTTTGAAAGCTGAATGGAGGATGAAGGACAGCTGCAGCGGAGAGAAGTGTTTACGTGAACTTGACTTAAATATTCATCTATAGCCCACAGAGTCCGCTCCGGCCCGGGAGCCCAGTGAGTCCGCTCCGGTCCGGGAGCTCACAGAGTCCGCTCCGGCCCGGGAGCCCAGTGAGTCCGCTCCGGTCCGGGAGCTCACAGAGTCCGCTCTGGCCCGGGAGCCCAGTGAGTCTGCTCCGGTCCGGGAGCCCAGTGAGTCCGCTCCGGTCCGGGAGCTCACAGAGTCCGCCTGCCCGGGAGCCTAGTGAGTCCGCCCGTCCGGGAGCTCACAGAGTCGCTCTGGCCCGGGAGCCCAGTGAGTCCGCCCGTCCGGGAGCCCAGTGAGTCCGCCTGCCCGGGAGCCCAGTGAGTCCGCCCGTCCGGGAGCTCACAGAGTCCGCTCTGGCCCGGGAGCCCAGTGAGTCTGCTCCGGTCCGGGAGCCCAGAGAGTCCGCCGCCGGGAGCCTAGTGAGTCCGCTGAGCTCACAGAGTCCGCTCCGGCCCGGGAGCCCAGTGAGTCCGCTCCGGTCCGGGAGCTCAGTGAGTCCGCTCCGGTCCGGGAGCCCAGTGAGTCCGCTCCGGTCCGGGAGCTCACAGAGTCCGCTCCGGCCCGGGAGCCCAGTGAGTCCGCTCCGGTCCGGGAGCTCACAGTCAAACTCCCTGCTCTGCCGGCCACGCCCTGGCCTCCTGCTCTGCCTCTGTGTCTGGGCCCTCTTCCGTTGCATGGACCTGGCCCGCCGTCCCTCCCCCTTGTCCACCTCCTCTTCGTCATCCTCCTGGACTCTTGTTTTGTGCCACGGACTGTGGAGCGTCTGGAATCCGCTCCTTGTTGCCTTAGATGGCCACCAGAGGTCACTGTGTCTGTGTTGAGCACATGGCTTGTTGTGTTTGTGTTGTGCCATGTGCTATCTCCTGTCTATTGTCTGTCCCCTCCCATCTTGTTATCAAATCATTGTTTCAGTGGCTCCACCTGTGTCTCCCTCGTTACCCTCGTTTGTCTCCCTATTTAGCCTCCTGGTGTCTGTAGTCCTGTGCTGATCCGTTGTCTTTCGTCCAGTGTGTGTTATGTTTGACTGTGTATCAGTCCTTTGCCTGCCTGCCTGTTTTTCCCCTTCGGGAGGTTTTTGTTCATTTTATTATTAAAAAGACCCATTCTTCATGCACTTGAGTCCTCGCCTCATCTCTCCCATCTCATACCGTGACACCCAGTCTCATTTAAAGGCATGCACATTAAAATAGGTAAGAGGAATAAGACATCATGCAAATCCATAAAACTCAACTATATATAAAACAATCATAATAAATATTGACTGGATTAAAACATGAGTCCCATGTAACAGTGTCACAAGACAATTCAGCAATTCTCTCTGTTCCTCTGTTTACTTCTCAGTTTTTGTTTGTTGAGGTCAGCTGATCCATGTGTCATCTACTTATAGAGATATCAGATGTTTTTAAAAGAACAGTCCCTAAACTTTGTTTTCTATATATTTAAGAGATCAAAGCTTTTCCTGGAGGTGGTAAAAAGCCAAATGAACAAAAATGAACACAATTGTCATCGGTGTAGGAGGAAAAAAGGACATCAAAGAAGAAGCCTCATCAGATAGCAGAGCCGGGTAACAACATTTGATCAACACTGTATTTGTGACAGCACCTGCAGCATGATCTCACACGTGGGCCGGTCTATAGAAGCATAAAGGAATACATTGAAGCAGGTGCATCACATTCACATGTGAACTGTTGAAATATCCCTCTCCTCTCAAATCAGCCAGAGAAAGAGTCGGAAGGAAGGACTTTAAACAAGAGGCTGCTTTGAGGTACAGTATTAAATACAGATATTCATTTGAGGAAAGTGAATTTGTTTGCAAGAGGAAAAATGTGCTTTATTTGTCATAGTTTTGACATAACTGACTGAATGTTAGAATTATGTCAAGTCACATTTATTTCTATTGCACTGTATACAGATTATTTCAAAGCAGCTTCACAGGAATAAACAGGAAAATACATTTGCAATAATCTTGAAAAATCTATCAGTTATGAAAATAATTAATTTGAATTACAAGCAGCCTTACAGCAGTCATTATTCAGCTCAGTTCAAGTTTTGTTCTCATCCGTTTGTGTCAGTGCAGTTATATTAATAATATATAAAACAATCGTTTAATGCTTAAATACTGTTGGATATGAATTGTGCCTGAGCGAGGCTTTCTTAAGAGAAAACAAACATTTTATTTTCCCTTTATTATTATTTTAATGAATGAGTTGGAGTGGTCTTTATCTAAACATCCCCTCCTTTAATACAAGTAAATGCAGTCAGAGGTTTGAATGTGCAGAAATACTCCTGCAGTACTGTGTAGGGTTTACAGTGTGTACAGCAAGCTGCTGAAACAAAGACACACACGCCTTTCATTTTTAGTAAAGATCCCTGTGGTATTATTATCTTATCTTCTATCTATACACAAGCAGCCATGATGCAGAATCATTTACATAACTTCCCTCTTACACACGCAGCTAGGCAAAGTTTAGCATACTTTTCAAAAGAGTTCTTATTATGGTAATATACTAATATTGCAAAACTACAGTAACTGTAATGTTTTCTGATACTTTGCATGGATGCACATCAATTGCTACTAAATTAAAATGTATTATGCTTTATATGAAATTAAGTCAGCTGAACTTATAATTTCACAATTACTTCTGTTTTCTTTAAAATATGGTTAAAATGATTACTAAATTGAATTTCTATTGACATTATATGAAATTGAATTGCATTGTATTAGCCAACATCGAAATAAGTGTACTTAAAAGCATGAAAAAAGATGATTAAAACATAGTGAATTAAAATGAACTTTGAATTTGACATTGTTACAAAGTGCACTTTTTAAAAGACAGACGGTTATGAAAGTCATAGTGGCCTTTTATTTCATTAATATTACATTTGTAAGTACGGTTTCTATTTCAAGTACACTTGTTTTCAAAGGGGATGAGCTTTTGAGTTTTGAAATGCAAATGTGATGTTTGTCTTCTCTTAAAAACATTGGAAGTACTGTGTGGGTGTTTTCATTTTAGATGTTCAGATCTGAATTCTTTCCCTCGCTCTTCTGTCAAGGTCAGTCACACAGTCATGAATGAGTCCATGGATTATTACACAATTGATCCTGATTATGATGATGAGGAGCCTTGTAACCTGGGACAGATCAACGAACAGCAAGTGACCATCCCAACATTCATCTACTCTCTAATTTGCACACTCGGCCTGCTGGGCAATGTTTTGGTCCTCCTAACGTACGCCTTCTACAAGAAAGCAAAAACCATGACCGATATCTACCTGGTTAACATGGCACTGGCAGATCTGCTCTTCGTCATCGCCCTTCCACTGATCATCTACAACGAACAGCATGACTGGAGCATGGGCACGTGGGCTTGTAAGTTTCTGAGAGCAGCCTACAGCATCAATGTGTACAGCAGCACGCTCCTGCTGGCCTGCATCAGCGGCGACCGCTACATCGCCATCGTGCAAGCCAGACGATCGGTTCGAATTCGACTGCAAGCTCAGGGGTACAGCCGTCTCATCTGCTTGGTCATATGGCTGCTCGCTTTTATCTTGTCTCTGCCTACGCTTATATATTACCAGGAGGAAAACAAGGAATGCATCCTTAACTTTGAGGTGAAAAACCTTGCCAGAATCATGAAAATCCTGATTCCGAGCACGCAGATGGTCCTCGGGTTCTTGGTGCCGTTGATGGTCATGATATTCTGCTACTCGTGCACCATGGTGACTCTACTCAAAGCACAAAACTTCCAGAAGCACAAGGCGATCCGCGTGGTCCTGGCCGTGGTCTTCGTCTTCGTCCTTTGCCATCTGCCTTACAACGTGGCGCTTCTCATCCACACCAGTAAACGGTTCAGGGAGAGAGTCTGCGAGGAAGAACGGGTGATTCTGATGATTTTGTCCATCAGCAGGAGTGTGGCCTACCTTCACTGCTGCTTGAATCCCATTCTGTACGCCTTCATCGGGGTTAAATTCAGGAGCCACTTTTGTCAGATCTTCCTAGACTTGCGGTGCCGGGGGAAACGGTACATTTTGGGACGCTCCTCTCAGCAGACATCTGAGCTGAACATATCAACAAACAAAACCGTTGTTGGCCAGAACCATGAGAACCCATCTTCATTTACAATCTGACAGAACTTTTGAGTGTTTGTTCTCAAGGAAGCAGTGATCTGTGGGTTGTTTGGTGCTTGGTTTGTGTTTTAGTTTCATGGATTACCGAAACTTTTGGTAAACTTTTTGGCTTCAAAATAAGGTTCCATTAATGCATTAACTGACATTGACTAACAACCAGCAATGCATTTATTACAGCATTTATGAATTACATGTCATCTCAGGTCCATTAAATAATATTAATATATTACATTTTTTAGTAATGAATTAGTTGGTCAAATGTTGAAAAAGGCAATTATTTTCATGTTAACTAATGTAGTTAACTCGTGTTAATAAATGGAACTTCATTGTAGTGTCACCACTTGTTTTGAAAGTACTGATGTGGAAAATATGGTCAATATTTTTGTTTTCTAAATGTTGTCCTATTCAAATGCTTGTTCACAGTAACTTTATTGTGGGCCTGTTACTACAACCCATACCTGATTTGCAAGGCAAATGCTTATCGGAAAATGTAAATCAGTCTTGTCAACAAATATGGTATTAAACCATATGAGTGTTAAGATAAAAAAAATATTTATCTTGTAAAAGGCTCAGTATAATGCATCATATAAATATTAAAAACAAGCTTTAATAAGAAAACCAAAGCATTTAACCATCATCCGCCTACTGAATCATTGTGCATTGCATCATATATTTTGATAATAAAACTAAGCATCTAAATCTCATCTTACTAAGACATGTTATTGGAGATATATATAGAGTGATGACTGATATTTATATAATTTAAAGCAAATATTTGCTATACTGTTATACAGATATCATTGATTTACATTACAAGCTAATAAAATTGAATTTGGCGAAAGAGCATTGCAGCAAAACACAGGTGTGTGTGTGTGTGTGTGTATACACTGTTAACTATAATAAACTGTTTCAATAAACTTTTGAAAATTTCAAAACTTTCAAAGATTGATTTTTCTGACTATTACCTCATATGTCAGGCTTTACAGGGTGAACATAAAACCTTTAAATATTAAGAAACGATGTGTAACGCTCCACTGTGCCAGTGCTCAATGAGATCTGCTGGACAGGTTTATGAAGTGATAAAACAGGGTTGTATCGTGCAGTATATCGTGGAGTGCTACACAGGGACTTTTGGCTTTGTGGTTGGAAAGGAGGCTCTCTATCTAAGTATATCTTTGCTAACTGTAGACAGTGACACGCTTCTTCTTCCTCTGAATATAAATGGGCAAACACAAGTTACTGAAAGTAGTTGGATGTTTATCTAAATCAAACCAAATGGGTCACAGAGCAACACACTTCCAGATAATGGTTAAACAGAAAAGCAGAAATGAAACATTTGATAATTAAAACGTCATAACTTGACCTGGATTAACATCAGATCCACGAAAGCAGGAGAAAACACTACAGGAGGAAAAGCCGACTGGTGAAAGAGGCGTTCAATCATTTCATCAAAACACCGTCCCTCCAGGAGTTAACTATTTTAATGATGCTTATCTCAGTTCCTCGTTCTACATCTGTGAACAACACATTGAGTTTGCATAAAACGCCCTACATTTACATTATATATTCAACAACCAGTTTAATGAATTGTACGTTTCTAGGTCATTTTATTATTATTATGCTTTTGAAATATATTTAAAATGTAATTTAGTACTGTGATGCAAAGCTGAATTTTCACCACATGATCTTTGGGGAATTATTCTATGATGCTGATTTGCTGCTCAAGATTCATTGCTTCATATTTCTGTGGAAACCATGAGACAGTACTTTCAAGGATGCTTTGATGAATATGAAGCTCAAAATAACAATATTTCTTTAAAAAAATATAATCTTTCAATCAATTTCACTTGCCCAAACTTTTCAGGTTAACCGGTCACCTTTTTTCCTAGTCTTCCAGTCTTTTACCTTCAATAGTTTTAGTGGTCACGTGGTGTTGCGAATGCATTTTTATAACACAAATGTTTCATATCTCAACCCATACATCTATAATAGCAGTAACAATTCAGGACAACTCGTGTACAAATAAAAAGGAGGATGAATTGGAAGATTTTCTTGACTAGAAGTCAAGATAAAATCTTCAGCAATATTATCTGTGATAAATACTCAGAAAGAAACGGGAAATGATTACATAACACAGCTTTATAATAAAGAATGTTTCAGCATACATTTCAGTATTTTTGTCCAGGAAAAATGTGTAATGTCTCATGATCCAGCAGTCTTACAGCAACACTTGGGACTTGAGTCATCTACGTAAAGCAAGCTATCTTATTCTTATTATGAATAAATCAATTATGAGTAAAGCATTACTTTACGCTTGTGATACATGGAACTTACATAAAACACAGAATCAGTGATACACGTAGGGAGAAAAGGGCATATGTAGAAAAAACACATATCTCTCCAGGATACGAGCAGGTATCGGGTTTGAGGTTTGGGAGCAGTGAGAGCGTGTAACATGGCATTGATAACCATAGAGCAATCCTTAAATCCTGTAGTACACAATAAGTCAAAATATTCACATGCCATCTCAATGTATTTTTGGTTGAATGTTAGTTTACGTGCGTCATCAAACTCATCCCATATGTCTTGCGATGTTTTCTTAGGCAGAATTTGTGTGGCTATGCCAAAATCTCCAGGTTGAATAATACTGACCTACAAGAACAGAACAACAGAAATATTAAATATTGCACTGTCTTCAAATCAATGTCCTATAATAATAATAATAGTTAAAAAACAAAACAAAAACGACCACTTAGGCATTTAAATATCAATGAAAATGTGAATTTCCCTTTAAAAGGGACTTAGGACTAAGGCCTTACCTTAACTCCAAAACTGGCCATCTCTACTCTCAAGCAGTCTGCGAATGCTTCCAGTCCCCGTTTGGATACACAGTATGCTCCCATGTTCAGACAGTTGAAGAAAGAAAAGATACTTGACACATATAACATACGACCTAAGAATGAATGAGGAAATAAAAGAAGTGGTAAGTAAAATTCTCAGTAAGGAAAAGGCTACAACCGCTGTCACTGGTGCAGTCGTACCCGTCCAAAAGAGTACACTTTCTGCCTTTTTAACTCTAACATATTAGTACCTAAATGGCACATATAAGCGGTCAACTGAAATTGTCAAGGCATTTTTAAATGATCTGCACCACTCGATAAGCTTTTGTTTGGCCGATCAGTGTCTGAAACAGCTTTTATTTGGACCGTGCTAAGAACACGTGACCTGAGCGCAGATGAGAGCATAATCTCAAAATCATTTGCACTATATACCATCAGCTGCTATGTCATACGACAGATTACTGTATGCAAACTTAGTATTACCTGGAGTTTATTTAAGTCAATATGATTCCCAGATCACACAAACTTACCAGATAACTGGGTCGGTTAGTGTTTACTTTCTTTTTAGTCATGTTTTTAACTATTTGTTACAAACACTAATAATAGGATTACATAATCAAGATGCATTTGTTTGTTTAACAGATTTATCAAATTTAAATGATTTTTTCATAGATTAATTTTAGAATTATTTACTTCTGCTTTCATAAATATGTGAAATATAAATTTCATTGTAGCAATTGTTGTGCATTTTATTTAAATGAAATACTGTAATATCATATATATCGGGGCATTAGGCCACCATGCCCTCAAAGCTCAACAGAAAATACAAATCATTTGACCACTTGTAAATATAGGCTTTTAAAAGAGTGCTACCCCAGTGACCGTGTACAGTCAAAGAATAAATGCCCCTGTTATGCCATTTTGAATACTGCCTTTCATGCAGTGTAATATAGCTGTATGTGAATGTAAATGATCTGCAAAGTTGTAGAGCCAAAAGTGCATGATAAATAATATTCTATCATGACTACTCTCTGAGCGTTTGGCATGGTAATGTATATGACAATGTTAATGCTTGGGTTAAACATCATTTTTGTATTATTTGTTTCGTTTTTCTTTTATTCGTGTTTGAGCACAATGGGCAATATTAGCCGTTAGAGTGTGCACGGATCCACGCTTAAAAAATCCTGAAATAGCAGACCATCCGGGGACTTTTGGCAAACTCCTTTCAACAGCCCAGCAGTCACACAGCGTCATGAGATGTTGATATTTGGTTCAATTTCGGTTGCGATATATAATGTCAATTTGATGTCGAGTACCGAATGCGGACGTTCATATTTGTTGTTTATAGGTAGTGTAACCAAAATCCAATGTTAAGTCAAAGTCAAATACTGACATTAACCCGATTTTCATTCTCAACCAGAATTCAACGTCTGTCCAATGTCAATCTGACCTTATATTGACGTCCTGTGCCTGCTGGGATACTATGCTTTGGGATAATCTCACATTCTAGTTAGGATGGACAGTATGAACACTGGGATGCACAGTGCATCTTAGAACTGCTTCGAACAAATCGTTTGAGAATCGATGGAAAATGAGGAAAAAGTAAATGCATTTTATGAGGAAAAAACTAAAATAGTTTTTTTATGTTGCATGCATGTAAACCTATTGTAGGAGACTTCCAAAACAATATTAGGAACCTTAAAAATGGCATTGATTTGAATCAACGATGGCTTTAGTACATCATACGGAAGTTAGAATAGACAGCACCATTGACCTTTGGATGCTCGGACAAGTGGCAAGAATGGGATGGTGACCCTGATGGCACCAAACAGGTTAACGTCAGCCATCTTCTGGAAGTCCTTGGCAGTGCTCCACTCGGTCTCTCCCCAGTCACTGATTCCAGCATTATTTACCACAGCATAGAGGCCTGAAAAAATGACAACAATATACAGAACAAGAGGGATTTCATCCTTAAAATGTGAAATACTATAAACAAGACACTTTGAAGTGTTTAAGTTACCCTTCTCTGGCAAATTTGCTTGCACAAAATCTTTGGCCAAGCTGACATCTTCATCTTTGGTCACATCCAGCTGGAGCACCTTCATACGGTCAGAGCCTTCTTCAACCAGACTCTGAGCCCCGGGACCCTCAGGACATAAACATCCGGCAAACACTGTGAAGCCCATGCAGTCCAGTTTCTTTGCAAGGTGATGTCCAAATCCACTATCACAACCTGTAATCAACACCGCCCGTCCAAATCCATCCGACAAGCCCTTTTCTGCACGGAATACCACTTTAGCCCAGAGCATGAAGCAGATGACCAGACCGATATATGTGTAAATGTGTGCGTCACTCAAACAGCTGTAGCAAATGAGCAAGACGGTCATGCTGAACAACACTGGCTTCATTGTGAAGCTCTGATTGAGGAACCTTTAATTGATGAAACAGAAAAATGACAAAATGAACAATTAAAATACAAGTGGGTTAAGGGTCGTCACAATATTAGCAGTTAAGACATCATGTAATATCATGCATTGATACAGCATTATTTTATCTTGTTTTTTCCTAGTGGAATCTGTTGACATGCTAAAAGATGAATAAGATCGCACTCTACTGCAACCAGGTCATGCACAAAGACAGATTGATCAAGTGATTAAGAGCTGGTATCAGTTTTACTGTAAGCTACAGGCGGTAAATTAAGATAATCAAGAGATATACAGACAAACACATTCTGTGGTTTAGTCACAATAGCAGATGCAGGAGATTTGTATTGATAATTTTTTTCAAGGTAGAATGGCACAAGGTTTCACACGCCACATATGAATACGCCACATGTATATTAACACAATAAGACTGTAATTTGCTAAAATGCTTGTCCAATTTACACTAAAAAGACATACATATACATAAATATAAACATACATACATATATATATATACACACACATACATATATATTGTGGCATAAAAAAGTTTTTAACATCTTGTCACACGTAAAAGATTCAGACCTTCAAACTAATTTTAATATCACACAAAGATAATGCAAGTAAATACACAATGCAGTTTTTGACCCATGATGACCCATGCAGCAGTCAGCTCACAATTAACACACAATACTCAACAAACACAAACAATAAAAACAAACAATAACAGCAGAATAAACACTGCGATAAATAAACAAAGACAAAAGAAATATATAAATACTCCTAATACCATGTGAGAGAGAGAGAGAGAGTGAGAGAGATAGAGAGAGATTAAAAGCTTAATTACAGGTCCATACGGCCACTATTTAACAGCTTTATAGACACGGGAATAAAGTTTTAAATCTATTCAATCTGCAACGGGGTACTCTAAACCTCCTCCCAGAAGACAATAACTCATACTCGGTATACAAAACATGAGATAGATTACAGACCATCTTATTAGCTTGCCTTAAAGTACCCTGTTCTTAAATAATCTGCAATGATGCCTGTCCTTTAACACTAATAATTTTCCAAGCAGTGTGAATCATCCGGAACAACTTAGTTCTCAGCTGCACAGCCAGATCACCAAACCAGACTGTACCTAATTAAGCTCTCAAGAACTGCCTGATTGAAGATTATCATAAACTTTGATCAACACCATGAAATCTCAGACGACGTAAACAATGCACCCATTGTTGTAACCTATTACAGAGATGATCTATTTGGACATTCTCTGTCAGTGCATTATCAAAACAGACTCAAAGATATTTATATGATGGGACCTGTATGACAGTTTGATTGCGGATGATCACAGGCCTGTATGCAAATTGAAATGGGTCTGAAAGACAGCTGACCTCTGTTTTTACAAAGTTGATCATTTATTAAGGAAAAAGCTGTTCAAACCTACCTTGTCCAACATGAAAGATTAATTGCCCCCTGTTAAATCATGAAAGAACTGTGATTAATCACCTTATTTTATAAAGCCGAGTTAAATTTCACTAGCCACACCCAGGCCTGATTACTGCCAGACCTGTTGAATCAAGAAATCACTTAAAGGGATGGTTCACCCAAAAATGTATATTCTGTCATCATTTACTCACCCTCAAGTAGGTCCAAAGCTGTATGAATGTGTTTGTTCTGCTGAACACAAAGGAAGATATTCTGAAGAATGTGGGAAACAGAGCAGTTCTGGGGCACCATTGACTTCCACAGTATTTTTTTTCCTACTACTGAAGTCAATGGTGCCCCAAAACAGCCTGGTTACAAACTTTCTTCAAAATGTATTACTTTGTGTTCAGCGAAACAAAAACATTCATCCACATTTGGAACTACTTGAGGGTGAGTAAATGATGAACTATCGCTTTAAAGTGAAGCACACTTAAAGAGCAACACATCATGCTACGATCTAAAGAAATTCAAGAACAGATGAGCTACAAAATAGTTGAAGTATCAGTTTGGAAAAGGTTATGCAGCCATTTCTAAGGTTTGGGACTCCAGCGAACCACGGTCAGAGCCATTATCCACAAATGGAGAAAACTTGGAACATTGGTGAACCTTCCCATGATTGGCTGGTCTACCTAAATTACTTCAAGAACGCAACGACGACTCCTCCAGGAGGTCATAAAATAACCTAGAACAACATCCAAAGCACTGCAGGCCTCACTTGCCTCAGTTAAGGTCAGTGTTCACGATTCAACAATAAGAAAGAGACTGGGCACAAATGGCATCCATGGGAGAGTTCCAAGGCAAAAGCCACTGCTGACCAAAAAGAACACAAAGGCTCATCTCATATTTTGCAAAAATATCTTGATTATCCCCAAGACTTTTGGGCAAATATTCTGTGGACTGAGGCGACAAAAGTTTAACTTTTTGGAAGGTGTGTGTCCCGTTACATCATAATTGATGGAACCATGAATTCTGCACTTTATCAGAAAATCCTGAAGGAGAATGTCCGGCCGTCAGTTTGTGACCTCAGGCTCAAGCGCACTTTGGTTATGCACAGGGCTTAATTTGTGCCGGCACCTCATTTTGGCAGATCCCCCTCCTCACGTGCCAATGAAAGACGTTTGTGCTGACCTATAGTCTGCATATATGAAAAATCCTCTATAATGACCAAGCTTGCAGCACATTTGAAATAAAGAACCTGAGCACACAATAGATGCAACATGTTAACTGTTCTGCTCTCACAAGACATAATGCAGGGATCCAATAGCCTTTACACATGGTTTTCTTTCTCAGCTGTTCTCATTTACTTAAGAAAAAACCTGGATACTCGCCAGGACGGTTAATATTGCATACTTTATTGTATATTTGGTCACATAAGCTCAACAACAAACTACGAAAAATAACTCCATATGATACTTGCCAGGTTTTGGATGTGACTGTGAGCGCTCAGCCTTGAATCCGCTCTGGAGCACGCGGGTACCGATGAACTCTTGCACTCCACCTCAGACTACAATTCCCATCACCCATTGCACTGACGACACACAGCTGATTGCACTGATCACACAGCTTACTTAAGCCATGGACTTCCTCTCTGTCATTGCCGAGTTTTGTTGAACGTTTAGCATTCCCCAGATGTTAGCCACATACCAAGCCTTTCCGTATTTTGTTATAGTTTCTGTCTAGTCCTTCTATGTTGCCTTGTTGTCTGGTTCCTGACCTGCTGCTTGTTACCTGGATCATCTCTCTGGATATTGTTCGCCGATCGTAGACCACGCCCGTTTACTTGATTACTCTCCTGCCTTGCCCTCTATATACCTGTTTGCCATTTGCTCGACCCTGCCTGTGTTTTGACCATGTCTTCTAATAAAA
Source organism: Gymnocypris eckloni scoliostomus (assembly GCA_027564155.1). NCBI lineage: Eukaryota > Metazoa > Chordata > Actinopteri > Cypriniformes > Cyprinidae > Gymnocypris > Gymnocypris eckloni. The sequence continues at coordinate 331,237 of CM050428.1, read as the reverse complement.
GCCTGCATATGGATCCGCACTCTCGTCTAGTCGGTCCCGTTACACCTTCACATCGAATTTCTGAATAGGAAACTCGTATTTACGATAATTCCGATCGCATATGAAGGTAGTTTTTTATCATACTGTGAACACGTTACCTTTATATTGCTCTTCAGGACACTTACTCACCCACTCCTAGTTAGCTCTGCTGTTTTACCATGTCTGTGCTTCATTTACAGACTTAAACTAATCATATACGGATATTGCTTTAGAGTAAGTCTTGAAAGAAGTATTTAACAGACTATTAATTTCAGCTGAACACCTGGTTTCCTCTTCTCTCCTCCCAAGTGCCAACTAAAATCAAACACTAGAGAGCCAGCGTTCGCAAGTCGACACATTCAAAATGATTCAATGTGATTTGTTCAATCAGACTCATAATGAACCACTCATTTGAACTGCTTGAATGATTAACTAATTTTCCCCATAAGATCGAGCGTGGACATTTGTACATTTAATGTGTCTGGCTTCCGGTGTCAGCCACTTCCAGATATTTGTAGCTGTACAAAACAGCTTGATATTGGAAACTGGTGTTTCTTACCATAATATTTGTATGCATTGTCTTAATTATAAACACACCGGATTGTAGCACAAACAAGTTATAGTTTATTGTATTTTGTTATTCTTCTCGTTATTTCTCTTCCGGGGATAATGAAGCGGAAGTCTCGCAGATTCACAGAAAACAGATTACTTACACGCTGAAAAATAAGGTGGATACAAAGAGAAAGTTTTCACATACAAGCATGGACATTAAGTATTTGGTTATTATAGGAAATAAATTGTGATTATTTAGGGCTGTTAACTCTCATACGTTTGACATGAGACACAATCACAGTCTCTGTTTCGGTCTGCCTAAACAATGTCATGCCACATTACAAGCAAAGTTATGATCAGCTTTGATCTGCATCTCAATCTGTTGCATGTGATGAATGAATGATGCATTTATTGTATTTATTGTTGCATGTTGAACACAAACCTTTCTCAGAGGAATAATAACATTAGAATCTTTTTCAAAATGGTTTTCTGGTTTAGCTGATTCTCCTCAGTGATGGAAAATGTAAACATTTCAAATTAAACACTGTTGTCGTAAAGTAGTTCCAGTTAGGACAAAGTTAATGACATATATCAATTTAAAAAGATTTCTGATTGCTAATACATAACTCATCTTAAATTTTGAATATATTAGATTACATATATTAAATAATATCCTGTATGGTATTAGATTGTTGATAGATTATATAAATAATATTTCATATCGAATGTAATATCAAAAAATCATTACGTTTATTGGGAGTTCTGGTTTATGTGACAATAAACTATTATATTTTCTTCAAGCAGCTGACCTTAGCTGGTGATCCTGGGCTATGGAAGTGGACATGTGCTGTCCTGAAAGAAAAAGGCCATTCATAGAGCACAAAGGCTCAATGAAAACACACCATCTGTTTTTATGGAAATAATTAATGGGGTTTTTGATGGGATTCCAGAACTGTTGAACTCTATTTTTCTTTTATGTTTTCGAAATAAGCTTTTAAAGTAATTTATAGAAATCGCACCTAACACAATCTTAGAGGGAGAGTTTCAAATCTGCTTTTACATTTGTAGTGTTTCATTTGAACTATTTCCTTGTTTCTTTGTTCAGTATTGTAGAGTCATGCTTACTGATGTGTATTCAGGATATGAGTCCAAGCACTGGAAACAGTAAGTCAAAATAGCTTGAAATGTTGTTCAGTGTGACAGCAGTGTTCTGAGGCATTACACACTATTGGAAGCTTCATCAAAAACTAATTCAAACAGCACTTGTATTATAATTGTTATTCATACTGTTTTTAATCACCATTTACTAATTGAGACTCAGACTGAATGTATTTGTGGATTTTCTCATCACAAGACTGTTAAATTAAATTACTGAAACCATGAGATGATGACTAACCAAGATATCTAAAACGTATGCTTTCTCCACAGTTATTAACCCAAAATGTTTTTAGCATTTTTGTACACAATGTAATGCATCCCTCCCCAAACTTACTTTTGGCTCTCGTGATGAATATCCAGGTAAAAGTTAAATCACAAACACCAAGCGTTTGTTTTTCATGGATGGAGAAGTTGCCGTCAGTCTCAGAAGAGGTTTCTGCAGCTGTAAGATGGTAGGGAAACCTTCATTTATTCGACCTAACCAAATATAATGACATCATGACACTCGTGATTGCAGTGGGAAATGCCACGGTGGATGCATGAGTTTGGATATAAGGATAAAGAACTACATTATGTATCTAACAAAAGATTAGGAACCTGATAATCTGATTTCATGTCTTTAATCAATAAGCCACGAGAAAACAGAAGTCATTCATTCACTCAAAAACATTCAAATGCAAAATAGCCATTCGATAACAGCATAACAATGTTTTTAGAGTAAAATTATACAATTATATAAAAATTATTTGTAATTCATTTACTTATCTGATAAAAGCCTTAATAGTGCATTATTGGAGGAATAACATTTCAATATTTTCTACTCAGTATGTCTAATAACAAATAATATGTAGAAATAACAGCAAAACATACAAAGAAAACAAATGATGCTTATTCACTGACAACATGTTTTATGAGCTGACTGTCATGGGAAAGATGTGTAATAATAGTCACATGATATATGTACAAATGTTTTATTAATTATTTAGAAAATGTTCTAAGAACCACCAGTAAAAGCCACATAGACATTTACATAAAAAAGAAAAAGATTAATATCTGGAGAAAGAGTAATCCGTTTTGTTTTTGTACATCAAGCATGTTACAGAATACGCATTCATGTAAACTCCGAAACAGAATTAATACATAAATACAATAGGCTGATAAGTTTTCCTGTGTGGTCTTTCAGTGTCAGAAGCAGGATTTTTATTTTAATGCCACACAAAAGCCCCACAGACAACTGTCCCAATAGCAGAAGAGGATGACAGTGGTAACATGAACAACTAGAGCCTTCTTTGTTCTGTGTTCAGGGGCTGGAGCAATCACTAGACTAATTTCAGGGGCTGGAGCCAACACTGGGCTGTGGTTAGGGGCAGAAACACATACTGGACTGTGGGCTCGGGAGCTGGATCTCTTTATAATGTATTGCTTATTGTATTCCTCAATTGTAAGTCGCTTTGGATAAAAGCTTCTGCTAAATTAATACATGTAATGTAAATATGTGTTTTTAGCCGTTTCGTGAAGATGGGTAAGGATTCAGCTGCTTGGATTGAGTTAGGCCGGTCATTCCACCAGATGGGAACAGTTACAGAAAAAGTCTGTGAAAGTGATTTTGTGCCTCTTTGGGATGGTACAGTAATGCATCGTTCACTTGCAGAATGCAAGCTTCTAGAGGGCATATAAGTCTGAAGTAATGCCTTTAGGTAAAGGGAGCATAGCAAGAGGTGGTTCTGTAGGCAAACATTAATGCCTTGAATTTAATGCAAGCAGCTATTGGTAGCCAGTGAAAATTGATGAACAGATGTGTGACGTACGTTCATTTCGGCTCATTAAAGATTAATCTTGCAGCAGCATTTTGAATTAATTGTAAAGGTTTGATGGAACTGGCTGGAAGACCTGCCAAGAGAGCATTACAATAGTCAAGTCTGGACAGAACAAGAGCCTGAACAAGGAGTTGTGTTGCATGTTCCGAGAGAAAGGGCCTGATCTTCTTAATATTATTTAATGCAAATCTACAGGACCGAGCAGTTTTAGTAATGTTGAAGGTGGCTCTCCCGTTCGGATTGCAGTGTGAGCCCTCCCATCCGAACAAGTGGACTGGAGGTACCAGGATCATCCGTCCCTCGGGTGCAGAGGGCCCTCACATCCTTACGCCTTCTAAACCCTCGTTTCGGAAGCACGGTAACCCTACGTTTATCTGTACTCCGTAGGCTGCCTCTTTCTGTGGCGGGGGTCGCTTTGGACATCAGCGTCTGCCTCCCTCAGGACCAGGGCACCCTGCCCCATCCGTGACATCTGGGGCCCCTTGTTATTTGACTTCATAGGGCTCTATGGTGCAGATGTGCGGCGGGGTGTTCTCCAGCCCCGCACTCAAACCTCCAATCCTGAGATACTCCCGCAGGAGTTCTTTCAGAAAGTCACTGCCGCAGCAGTGCAATGGCGAGACGCACCCTAACTAAACTTCCAAGCGCAGGTATCTCACCATCATCCTTTCTTAGCTTAAATTCCATTTCTTTTGGGGGCATCACCATTAGCCTTCAAATATTTGAGTATCCTAGATACCTTAATCTTCAAATATCTCATCATCCTTGTCCAACTTGTTGTCCCAATTCTTTCTGCTATTTTGGGGTATATCAAAGCTCGAGCTGAAGCTGCTTCATCGAGCCCCTCATCAGCGGACAGCAAGCCAAACAAGTTTACTCGATTACTCTAATGATTATATGGGCAAACGAACTCATTAAATGAAATTTTAAAGTTAGGGAGAGCGAGCCCATCTAATCATTCAATCAACAGCCAAAGTATATAAGCAGCTGCTTACCTCTCTAGTCCCAGCTGTTTCAGCATCCCTCCACCTCCCCAATCTCCACATTCTTCTTAGGTACCTTCCCTTCGTAATCACCTTTTATCAAGTCCCTGGGGGTATATCAGCTGCTCGAGCTGCTTCATCGAGCCCCTCATCAGCGGACAGCAAGCCAAACAAGTTTACTCGATTACTCTAATGATTATATGGGCAAACAAACTCGTTAACTGAGAGCAAGGCAGTTTCGGTGGAATGTCCACTTCTGAAGCCAGATTGGCTACTGTCTAGGAGGTTGTTCTGTGTGAGAAAGGCTGTGACTTGGTTGAACACAAGGTCAAGGTTTCTTTATTTGTCACATAATAAATTATACAGGGTATAATCAGAAGTGAAATGTAAAACAAATCAGGTCCACTCAGTGGACAGTGCAAAAGAATACAAATAAAAATATATAAAAGTAACACAACACAAGAGCAGTGGGGCAAAAAAGTATTTAGTCAGCCACCAATTGTGCAAGTTCTCCCACTTAAAAAGATGAGAGAGGCCTGTAATTTTCATCATAGGTAGACCTCAACTATGAGAGACAAAATAAGAAAAGAAATCCAGAAAATCACATTGTATGATTTTTAAAGAATTTATTTGCAAATTATGGTGGAAATTAAGTATTTGGTCAATAACAAAATTTCATCTCAATACTTTGTTATATACCCTTTGTTGGCAATGACAGAGGTCAAACGTTTTCTGTAAGTCTTCACAAGGTTTTCACACACTGTTGCTGGTATTTTGGCCCATTCCTCCATGCAGATCTCCTCTAGAGCAGTGATGTTTTGGGGCTCGCTACAACACGGACTTTCAACTCTCCAAAGATTTTCTATGGGGTTGAGATCTGGAGACTGGCTAGCCACTCCAGGACCTTTGAAATGCTTCACGAAGCCACTCCTTCATTGCCCGGGCGGTGTGTTTGGGATCATTGTCATGCTGTAAGACCCAGCCACGTTTCATCTTCAATGCCCTTGCTGATGGAAGGAGGTTTTCACTCAAAATCTCACGATACATGGCCCCATTCATTCTTTCCTTTACACAGATCAGACGTCCTGTTCCCTTTGCAGAAAACAGCCTAAAGCATGATGTTTCCACCCCATGCTTCACAGTAGGTATGGTGTTCTTTGATGCAACTCAGCATTCTTTCTCCTCCAAACGCGACAAGTTGAGTTTTTACCAAAAAGTTATATTTTGGTTTCATCTGATCATATGACATTCTCCCAATCCTCTTCTGGATCATCCAAATGCTCTCTAGCAAACTTCAGACGGGCCTGGACATGTACTGGTTTAAGCAGGGGACACGCCTGGCACTGCAGGATTTGAGTCCCTGGCGGCGCAGTGTGTTACTGATGGTAGCCTTTGTTACTTTGGTCCCAGCTCTCTGCAGGTCATTCACTAGGTCACCCGTGTGGTTCTGGGATTTTTGCTCACAGTTCTTGTGATCATTTTGACCACGGGTGAGATCTTGTGGAGCCCCAGATCGAGGGAGATTATCAGTGGTCTTGTATGTCTTCCATTTTCTAATAATTGCTCCCACAGTCGATTTCTTCACACCAAGCTGCTTACCTATTGCAGATTCAGTCTTCCCAGCCTGGTGCAGGTCTACAATTTTGTTTCTGGTGTCCTTTGACAGCTATTTGGTCTTGGCCATAGTGGAGTTTGGAGTGTGACTGTTTGAGGTTGTGGACAGGTGTCTTTTATACTGATAACTAGTTCAAACAGAATCTTGCTTGTTTGTAGGTGACCAAATACTTATTTTCCACCATAATTTGCAAATAAATTCTTGAAAAATCCTACAATGTGATTTTCTGGATTTTTTTTCTTATTTTGTCTCTCATAGTTGAGGTATACCTATGATGAAAATTACAGGCCTCTCTCATCTTTTTAAGCAGAAGAACTTGCACAATTGGTGGCTGACTAAATACTTTTTGCCCCACTGTATATAGGTAAAAAGAGAAATAAAGAGTAAAATGTGCAATAGAATAACAAGTGCAAAACAAAACAAATAAGATGTGCAAAACAGTATATTGGGACTTAATAAATAGTAATATGAACAAGAGGGTGTGCAAGAGGGATGTGCAAACGGGTTGTACCGGTATGTACACATAGCAGCACACGGATGATGAGAATATTAATGTTTTACAGTTAACAATAAGTCTTGTAAGTGTTTATGAGACTGGGTTTGTGTTAAGGAGCCTGATGGCCTGAGGGAAGAAGCTCTTCTCAGTCTCACAGTTTTGCCATCATGCTCCTGGAAGCGCTTTGCCAGATGGCAGTAAACAGAAAAGATGGTTACCGGGTGATTTGAGTCTTTGAGGATTTTAGCAGCTCTGCTTTTACAGCTTTGAATTAGATGTCCTGCAGAGAGGAGAGCAGACCCTGAGATGCGCTCAGCTAAGCGACGACTCTCTGCAGAGCTTGCAGTCCTGGTTTGAGGAATTACCATACAGTCAATACACTTTCTATGGCTCCTGAATAGAAAAGTTTTCAGGATAGCTGGTGAGACCCTGAATTTTCTCAGCTGTCGAGATGGTACAGTCTTTGCCTGGCTTTCTTAACCTGAGTCTGAATGTGTGTAGTCGATGTCAGGTCCTCGGAGATGTTTACACCGAGGTACTTGAAGCTACTCACCCTCTCCACAGGGGTCCCACTGATCATAAGAGGGTGTGGGGCCGCTGTCTCTTCCTGAAGTCCACGATCAGCTCTTTAGTTTTGCTCACGTTCAGAGAGAGACAGTTGTCCTGGCACCATGATGTGAGTCTCTCCACCTCATCCAAGTATGCAGCCTCATCATTGTTGTTAATGAGGCCCAGAACCACAGTATCATCAGCTAATTTAATGATAGAAGTGGAGCTGTGAGAGGACACGCAGTCATGGGTGTATAGAGAGTAGAGCATGGGGCTCAGGACATAGCCCTGTGGGGCTTCTATGTTCAGGGTGATGGAGTTGCAGGTGAACTGGCCGACTTTCACCACTTGAGGTCTGGCGGTGAGGAAATCTTGAATCCAGTCACAGAGTGAAGTGTTTAGGCCGAGGTCTGAGAGTTTGACAGCTAGCTTGGTGGGGACTATAGTGTTGAAAGCTGAGCTATAGTCAATAAATAGCAGCCTGACATAGTTGCCATTTGTGCTGTCAATGTGTGTGAGGGAGGAGTGCAGGACCTGGGAGATGGCATCATCAGTAGACCTATTTGGCCGAACTGAAGAGGGTCCAAAGTAGCAGGAATGGAGGAGCAAATGTGTTTCTTTAAAAGTCTCTCAAAAACCATCATGACTGTCGATGTGAGGGCAACTGGACGATAGTCATTCAGGCAAGAGGGTTTACTGTTCTTAGGCACAGGGATTATGACAGATTTTTTAAAGGAGGTGGGAACAACAGAGGTAGCGAGGGACTATGGATGTAAACATGGATGTAAACAAACCAGCAAGCTGATCAGCACAGGACCTCAGAACGCGGCCAGTAATCCCATCAGGTCCTGCTGCTTTCCTGACGTTCACTCTCCTTAGTTCCCTCCGAACCTCATCCTCTGACAGGGTGAATACATGATCGCTGCTCTGTCTGCTGCTTCCTGATAGGCTGATCGGCAGAGTCGCGCCGCCATTGCATTCAAAGCGGCCGTAGAAGGTGTTTAGCTCTTCGGCGAGCAACGGATCCGCTCTCACCTCTGCGGAGGAGTTATTTCCAGCGGAACATATGGTCTTCAGTCCCTGCCACATGCGTCGAGAGTCATTGAGCTGGAAATGTGACTCAATTCTCTCCCTGTACCGGCGTTTAGCGGCTCTTACTGCCCGTCTGAGAGTGTAGCACGATGTCTTGTACTCACTCATGTTTCCTGACAAAATACCGGCGTTGTATGCGGCAGTATGATGGTTAACCACATCACAGATTGTTCTGTCCACCCACGGTTTCTGATTTGAGAATGTCCTTATTCTTACCGTTTCAGTGGCCTGTTCGGTTAGCGTGTTGATAAAGCTTACTGCTACATCTGTGAATTCGCTGAAGTCAGATGAACTCGCCCGGAACATGTCCCAGTCGACGTCATCAAGAGACGCCTGTAGCATAGCTTCAGAGTGGGAGGACCAGCGCGTCACTTCCCTCTCCACCGGCGGTTCTTGAACGATCCTTTGTTTGTATTCCGGTGTGAGGAAAATGGCTGCATGGTCCGATTTGCCAAAAGCCGGCAGTGAGTGGTCTTTGTAGGCATTTTTGAGCGGAGTGTAGCAATGATCGAGTGTATTCAGTCCTCTGGTTGGACAGGATATATGCTGATGAAAGTTCGGCATGACCTTCTTGAGGTTGGCTTTGTTAAAGTCCCCGGCGATGATGAAGGCAGCGTCAGGATGTTTGTTGATATATCCGCTGAGCACATCGTGGAGATTGGACAAAGCCAAGCTAGTGTCTGCCTGTGGTGGAATGTAGACAGAAGTAACGACGATTGATGAAAATTCCCGGGGCAGATAGAATGGGGAGCAGATAATGGAGAGATGTTCTAGATGAGGCGAGCAGGAGCACGACAGAATGGAGATATTTCTGGGGTCACACCATTTCTTGTTAATCATGAAACACACCCCACCACGTATCTCCAATGGCCATGCTGGGTCCGTGGATAAAGTGTCCTGAATCAGGTTAGTGTAGCGCTGTCCAATGTCCAAAAGTGTCGTACATAATCATTGCAATAAAAAGAAAAGTAAAAAAGTAAAAATAGGTTAAAAAAAACACATAAAAGCACAATTCTGAGCGGAGCTAATTCACAGGCGACTGAACTCAGCAGCGCCACTGGAAGTTGTTTAAGGCAACACCACTCATTCAAGTGTTTTTGCAATGAAAGGTAGAAGGGAAACCGGTCTATAGTTCCCTAAAAGAGTTGGGTTAAGACTGGGTTTTTTAAGAAGTGGTTATACGAGCCTGTTTAAATGCAGAGGAAAAAATTCCAGTGTGAAGGGATGATTAAAGATATGATATGTAGATATCATATGATATTAAAAGATATGTAGGTGCAACATTACTTATAGTCAAAAGAATGTGTTAAAGGGACCATCAAAATAAAGTGAAATCCAAAACTTAACTATAAATGTCTATTTACACTAACCACAAAGATATTATAGGTTCCAGTGTTCTGTGAGGACAAACAGATGAAAGTCCTTCCAACCAATGCCTCCATTCTTCTAAAGGCAAGCTTGATGGCAAGTAATTTGCCCTGTAAACAAGCCTGCACTGGCCCTTTATGGGCCCACTTACGGCTAGGGCCCCCAGCAGGCTGCCAGTGCAGGGCCTCTGAGATTTTGCTCATTGGCAAAATGTTGGCTCCTTAGTGCTGGCCCTGCATGGTCAGCCCTCACTTAGCCACCAGGAAGTCCACACGGGCCTGCACTATTAATCTACAACAGGGGTGCTGGAGATCTACCTTCCTGCAGAGTTCAGTTCCAGCCCTGATCAAACACACCTGTCTGTAATTATCAAGTGCTCCTTCAGATTCTAATTAGTTGGTTCAGTTGTGTTTGATCAGGGTTGGAGCTGAACTCTCAAATAAATCTTTCACTTTAAATACTTTTCAGCTACTATAACTAAGTCTTTAGGAAAAACAGTTATTATTGTTATTGATGCAACATGGCACAGAGGTGTTAAAAAAATAAATGCATAGTGACATTGCTTGATAATGTCAGGAGCCGATGAATCTGCTTTTTGAACTGGTTCAATGAGCCGAACTGTCTGAAAAGAACCGGAAATGAATCTGACTTTGCATCACTTCTTTAGACTGGGCTTGATTTGACATTTCCCAACCAGGACACAGCATAATGTGTTCAGCACGTGAGCCATGCTGGCTACTGCTGCTTGCTATTGCTAGCTCCCTCTACCACATGGCATTTACTTAAGGAAATCTAAAACACCCTAGCACCTCTAGTGGTAAGGAAGAAAACTGCCCACAAAATGTTTGGCTGCGTTTCAGTACGTTTTTTTATGCCCTTCACTTACAAACTTCCCTCCGTCTCATTTACTCGGATGCACATCATTGATTATGTTGCATGAGTGCCCACTTCTGGTGGAACCCTTGCAATGGGCTGAATTGGAACGTCCTAAGCCCTTGATCACTTAGAATCCACTATGGAGTTGGTTTATTGTTTACATTTTTTCCCCTTACAAATTTGTTTGGTGCAGCATTCTATATGTACAGTATATAGGTATACTTGGGCTGTTATATACAGGTGCATCTCAATAAATTAGAATGTTGTGGAAAAGTTCAACTCAAATTGTGAAACTCGTGGTCTGGTGAGTTTGCTGGCCAGTCAAGCATACCAACACCATGGTCATTTAACTCACTTCTGGTGCTTTTGGCAGAGTGGGCAGGTGCCAAATCCTGCTGGAAAATGAAATCAGCATCTTTAAAAAGCTGGTCAGCAGAAGGAAGCATGAAGTGCTCCAAAATGTATTGGTAAACGGGTACAATGACGTTGATTTTCAAAAAACACAATGAACCAACACCAGCAGATGACATTGCACCCCAAATCATCACAGACTGTGGAAACTTAACACTGGACTTCAAGCAACCTGTGCTATGAGCTTCTCCACCCTTCCTCCAGACTCTAGGACCTTGGTTTCCAAATGAAATACAAAACTTGCTCTCATCTGAAAAGAGGACTATGGACCACTGGGCAACAGTCCAGTTCTTTTACTCCTTAGCCCAGGTAAGACGCCTCTGACGACAACTGACTGTAGCCAATCCTCATAAGGATTCGCAGTGGGGATTCCCCCGAGGGGAAAAGCTTAGGGAAGTTCACGAGTGGGTGTCTAAAAGTGGAGTGGAACTCAGTCCTTGTTAACAGGCTCATGTCTGTTACACCTCAAATATGGCTCATAAGATCCACTTTCCTGCAGAGTTTAGCTCCAACTTTGATCAAACTCACCCACCTGTGATTTTCTAACGATGAAGACATGCTCAGGTGTGTTTGATTAAGGTTAGAACTAAACACTGCTGGAACGTGGATCTTGTGAGCCAGATTTGAGGATCCCTGGCCTGTATGAAATGGTCTCTTTTGGTTTGAGGCATTCCAGTTCAATTAAATGGCTAAAGAATGGCGAGTCAATGTTGTTTGTATTCTGCTAGTTAAATTAGAGGGCTGCCTACACAAAACCTGCATGGCCCAAAGGATACAAAAGTTGCTCTGGGCCCAAATGGGCTGGCCCATTAGGCCATCAGGGGATTAATGTGGACTGTCCGCTAGTGTGGGCTGCCCATAGAGAGCGTGCGGTAAGCCTAAAGCTGTAAGCCTCGCCTGGGCAAGACCGCACTCAACCTGTTTAAGGTTTGGTGTAGGCTGGCCCTAGCCAACTGTGCCCGCAAAAAGCCAGTATGGGCCCCGCAAGGACATATTTGCAGGGTCAGGGTTCCCAATGTCATAATTTTGCTCCACCAAGGTGAGTTTCTTGGAGAAGGCAGTGCATGCAGTTTGTAGAGGCATCCACTTCAACAACAAAAGGAGGGAAGTGAATGGAGCCTTAATGGAGCTTTGGTTCCTGAGGAATCACCTTTAGAAGCTGGATAAGCCAACAAAACTCTGAAGTTCTTTGTTGATAGGTGTTGACCAGTTACATACTGCGTCTACCTTCCCCTTGTCCATCTTGATGCCTTCTGCACTGATGTGGTAATCTAGGAACTGGGTGGAAGACTCTTGAAAGGTCTGTTTCTCTGCCTTGAGGAAGAACTGGTACTCAGAGATGTTCGGCCATGTTCCTGGAGTATACCAAGATGTCATGCAGATCAGCAGGAATCAGTGGAGGTAGACCAGGAAAAAACTTAGTCATGAAGTCATGGAATAAGGAGGGGATGTTGACCAGTACCCAGTAATTGTAGAGGCCAGTAGGTGTCACAAAAAAGGTCTTCTACTCATTCCGCTCATGTATCCAGATGATGTTAAATATGCTTCAGATGTCCAGTTCGGTTAAGGTGGTTGCACTGTGGAGCTGTTCATAAGCTGCTGGGACGAGGGAAGTGTGTAACAGAACTTGACTGTATTTTTTTGAGAGCCCACTTATCTATGCAAGGCCGCAAGACTCCTCCTTTGCCACAAAGAAAAAGATGGAAAGCAGTAGGGGCAGTAGCCTTGCTGGAAGTACTTCCACATTCTCATACATCGCCTTCTGTTCTGGAGAGTGGATAAATCTTTGCATGTGGGCACTGGCTCACCCGGAAGGGCACAGTCCCATGGTCAGTGTGGCAGTAACTGAGATGCTTGTTTAGGGCAGAAGGCATCTTAGGTGAAGTAACATGATGAGATCTCAACTGACTGTTGTTCTATCTAGAGGACTTTCAAAGGAAGTGGAATTGATGGAGATTTTCTTGCAATGTGGAGATGTATTATAAGACAACTAGGAAAACAATCTGGATAACAGAGATTACCCCACTTCAAGACTTCTCCGGTTGACCAGGAAAGAACAGGATGGTACTTAATGAGTAGGGTCGCCCTAGTATAATGCAGCAGATTTCTACACTCTTTTCACTCCTGTGTGTGAACTTCAAATTAAGTCTGGATACCGTCTTCAGACCACTGGGCAAACAAGGAGGAAGATCTAGGAAGACGAGTGCTTGCTTCACACCTTTTCCCACAGCCACCTCACCTCACCTCACCGGCACCGGTTCCTATTGTGGACCAGGTATGCTCAAAATTCTCTCTGTCAACCAGAAAACTGGATTAACACCATTCCAATGTATCCTTGGATGCCAGCCACCTCTGTTCCCCCGGGATGGGGAATCACTGAACATTTCAGCAGGGAATCATTGGTTCTGAACTCCCGGGAAAGCAAGAGTGTGCACAACTTACAATCAGTTATTTTAGCTGTTATGCTGCTTGATAATGTAAACTGGTATAAAAATCTGTTTATTCTGTGTGGGTCTGAAGTGTAAATGTTGTGAGATGGTCTGTCCATGCAAAGGCCAAGAGAGGTGGTCAAGAGATCTCTGCTGACAAGGGACATTCGAATAGGTGAACTGTGTTAAAACTCCCTTTAACTGTGTTAAAATTGAAAATGTAACAACAGTTGTTTCTTCCTTCAACAATCCAAACCTCTGTTGAATTGATTTGTCCTGTATTAGTATCTAGCAGGTGTAGGACAACAGATACATAACTGTAAACTGGTGCCTTGGTTCAAAAACCATAACTTTAGTTCTTTGCCCTTTGAAGGCAAAGGTAGAAATCTGCCAGTCAGTAAAGATTCAAGATATTCATATTCAAGCAATTTACCCGTATTAGTACTAAAGCTTTTTAAAATGACAACTTACTTCTGTCACATTTTTTTTATCATTGGCAGTATTGAAAAAAAAATATCTAAACATTTTACAATAACCTAATTACATCTTTTTCTTTTTTATCTGAAGTTATTTTTTGTTTTTCAGCAGTCGGCAAACAAAAAACTACACGTCCTCAAACCTGAGACATTATCCCTGTAAAGCATGACATTTGTAATGACTGGTCAAAGGCGTGTGGATCCATTTGCAGCAAAAGGTTTATTAGACAGAGGCAGAATCAAACAGGCAAAGGTCGGCAGGCAAAACCAGGAATATCAGAGGCAGGGCAGAGACGTAAACAATACCAGGCAGAAGTCGGGGTCACAGGCACAGGTTCAGAGTTCCGAGGTCGGGCAGTCCGGGGTCAAACACAGAGATCACAACTAGCAGGATGAATAACGCTCAGAAATGTCAGCCAGGGCAAGAACAAGACTTCGCGGTGAGTGCATGTGAGAGTGCTGCTTAAATGTGTGTGAGTGAATGAGGTGCAGGTGGGGTGAGACAATCAAGGCTAATGAGTGAATGGTGACAGCTGTGTGATTGGTGTAATGGTGGATGGGAAGGAGAGCTGACCAGCGGAGAGAGAGCTGGGCGGGACCAGCAGAGAAAGGAGAGCTGGGCGGAACCGGCTGGAGCGAGCTCCTGGGACGGAGCGGCCTCGCCTCTGGAGCGGACTCTGCGCGCTCCTGGCACGGAGCGCCTGGAGCGAGCGCGCCTCCTGGCACGGAGCGGCCTCTGGAGCGGACTCTGCGCCCTGGCACGGAGCGGCCTCTGGAGCGGACTCGCGCGCTCCTGGCACGGAGCGGCCTCTGGAGCGGACTCTCGCGCTCCTGGCACGGAGCGGCCTCTGGAGCGGACTCTGCGCGCTCCTGGCACGGAGCGGCCTCTGGAGCGGACTCTGCGATTCCCACGGTAAAAGGAGAGCCCCTCAGCTGTAGTGCTACATCAATATAACTCTCCAACATCCAGTTAGGATCATGCAGCGGCATGATTGAACTGAGAGGTTCTGATAAGCCCCCTCGAAAAAAGATCATTAAACATAATTCATCTAAATGAGTCAGGTGTGCCAGTTCAAGAAAATCCACAACATAGTCCTCAATGGAACGTGTACCTTGACGAAGAAACATCATCCTCACTGCTGGATCCATTTTTGGCGAAGTCTTCTGTAATGACTGGTCAAAGGCGTGTGGATCCATTTGCAGCAAAAAGGTTTATTAGACAGAGGCAGAATCAAACAGGCAAAGGTCGGCAGGCAAAACCAGGAATATCAGAGGCAGGGCAGAGACGTAAACAATACCAGGCAGAAGTCGGGGTCACAGGCACAGGTTCAGAGTTCCGAGGTCGGGCAGTCCGGGGTCAAACACAGAGATCACAACTAGCAGGATGAATAACGCTCAGAAATGTCAGCCGGGGCAAGAACAAGACTTTGCGGTGAGTGCATGTGAGAGTGCTGCTTAAATGTGTGTGAGTGAATGAGGTGCAGGTGTGGTGAGACAATCAAGGCTAATGAGTGAATGGTGACAGCTGTGTGATTGGTGTAATGGTGGATGGGAATGTGTGAGTGCAGTGCATGATGGGAGATGTAGTCCATGGGTGATGTGCAGTTGTAGTGAGTGGCAACCAGATTCATGACAACATTAAATTATACTTTGATTTTTTTGTGGAAGATTTTTTTTTATAATTTAGGCACAATTTTATAAAATGTGTTTTATAAAAATATATATTTTTTTTTTATTGTAGACTTTTTTTGACTCACCAAGTATGTAGTATGAAAATATGAAGCTCAAACTCAAGGAGGAAAGAACACCTCAATTTTATTCAGAGGCATAAACTGAGAGCAAATTTAGCAATTTGACGCAGATGCTGATATTTATATAATCAAAAATGAATATGAAATTCTACAATACATTAATGATTGAGAGATGAAGAAATAATAATCCGTATTGCTGCTATGTGTACATACCCGGTACAACCCGTTTGCACATCCCTGTTCATATTACTATTTATTAAGTCCCAGTATACTGTTTAGCACTTCTTATTTGTTTTGCACTTTTTATTCTATTGCATCTTTTACTCTTTATTTCTCTTCTTTTTTTAACTTATATTTATATATATGCTCTTGTGTTGTGTTACTTTTATTTAAAAATTTTTATTTTTTTTGCACTGTCCACTGAGCGGACCTGACTTGATTTACATTTCACTTCTGATTATACCCTGTATAATTTAGTATGTGACGAATAAACAAACCTTGAACCTTGAAACCTTACCCAAAAGCCGGATGATCATATTTGAAACTCACATTTGAACATGATTAAAAAAGAGATGCCTGGATATTCAAGTAAAGCTACATTTCTTTAATCCAGCAAGTTCATCTTGAAATATTACTAACAATATAACAGTTATTACATTTATTTGATACAAATCAGTCAAGATTTCATATTAAATAGACACGTGAAGCACGAGCTGATGGTGGACATATGTACAATTATATTAAAAGACCTTTTAATTGATAAAAAGTCTAAACGACAAGACATGTAGTATAGATTGTGTTCAACAGATTTCAGCAGTTTTGATGACGTTGAGCATTTAGAGGCTTTATACATTTTAACATCAAATATGATACAGTAGGGTTACAGAGCAAAACATGAGAATGTATCTTCTGCAAGTGGGTCAACAGCTGCAAGCGTCTAAGATACAGGCAAGCCAACAGTGACTCACACAGTATGTTCTTGATGGTGTGGATTTGCATTTTCTCACAGTACTCTAAAATCTACGGAACAAGCTAAACTATGCATGAACATGTTTGACTGTAATTTGTATTTTTGAATCTACAGCTTCATATGAGATCCAAAAACATGATTGCTGACTAATCAACACGATTGCTAACAATGTAAGCATTTACAATTATGCATGTACTAGTATACTATTGTGCCAGACATTTGCTGATTATGCTAGATTTAAATTAGATCTAACCTTCATTCCTCCATCCAAGTAATCAAACCTTAACCACAACCCTAATGAGGAAAAGACCAAAGACAAGGCAAAAGAACATGACATAATGTATGTACAAAAGTCCAAACCTACAAGTCTCACTTCTGACATATGGACATCAATGCATACAGATGCACATCTGGTCATGACACGTTATTATAAACGGCAATGTAGCTTACATTTACATTATGCATTTGGCAGATACTT
Organism: Gymnocypris eckloni scoliostomus; assembly: GCA_027564155.1. Taxonomy (NCBI): domain Eukaryota; kingdom Metazoa; phylum Chordata; class Actinopteri; order Cypriniformes; family Cyprinidae; genus Gymnocypris; species Gymnocypris eckloni. The sequence goes on along the minus strand of CM050428.1, from coordinate 314,198 downwards.
TTATCTGAAGCAAATTACATTGCATTCCAGGTGCTTTTTATTAGTTCATGCATTCCCTGCGAATTGAACCCATGACCGGCCTTGCAACCAGCCCATATTATTCTTATTGTGTATGTGTGTGTGTTTGGACTTTATTATATTTTAATGCTTGCATTGCAAGGCACATCTATAATTCACTTTGCACTTAAAACATTTTGGTTTGGTTATTTTTGTTGGGTAAAGGTCCATTGGTACCTCAGTGCAAAGCGTAAATGTAAACGTTAAAGGGATTACCTTGAATGCAATATAAGTTGCTTTGGATAAATGTCTCCCAGATGTGCAAATGTAAATTAATATGGCTTTGTGTATGAAAGAACTGCTTTTCTATCCCCTCGACCACCAGATGGCACTCATATGCACAGTTTTGATAAGCTTTGATGCTCAGATTCAGATATAAAATATGCAGATCTTGGAGATATACAATGGCAAAAAAGGTACTGACCTTAGATTACAGAATTGCAATTATGTTGAGTCCATTGAAAATAAAGCAGTATTATATATTTATTTATTATAAAACAGTTATGGGTAAAACGAAAAAATCAGTATCATGGTGGACAGATTAGTGTTGTATTACTGTAAAAAACAATAATAAAAAGTGTTTACGTAGGGTAAGAATGATATTTTGAGCAGCTAAAAAAGGAAATACTGGAAAGATTCTGAAATCATGCGTCACTTTTTCTGGGTCCAAACACTCCTTCAGAGCCCAGAAACAAACAATAAACAGTGCAAATATACACTGTAATTTTAGCACAAATCCTCCATACCGAATCTCAGATGACCAGACAGTGATTCATCTTTTCTGAATCGTTAACATTTTGTTGTCTGGGACACTGTCCCTCCAGAGACTGTAGTGAACTCAAAGACTGAAAGCTTAACTTTACTGAAGCAACATCACCTCATTCCCTTCACATTTGAAATTACTGTAGAAAATGAGCTCCTTGACCAACACAAGTTTATGATTCTTACTCATCGTGATAATCTTCACAAATGAACACAATCCTATGGATTATGAAGCCCATTCAATCACCAGAAGTAAAAAGCTAAACTATAAACGTGTGAGGCTGTGAAGTGACTTGGGATCTCCTGAAGACCTCCCCTTGGACACATTGATTCTCTGCATGGTTCGATTGGGTTTGGAGCTGACATGTGCTGGATGGAGCAGGGATGATGACCCCTAGAGACTAGTGAGTAGATGAGTTTACCTGTCTGCTGTAATAGTCCTCTGTAGGCATTTAACCAAAAACTCATCAAAAATACACAGGAACCAGAAGTATTAAAATACAACCTTGCTTCCAGAATTTGGACAACAAAAATATGTCTCCAGTGCAGCACTCCAGCGCACACCTTACAATGTTCATCAGCTAATCAGAATTAAAAAAGATGCAAATAATATCCAGTCGCAGCAGTGGGATGGTTACATTAAAGACAATAAATGAAATAAAATGTGCTCAATAATACACAAGTAATCCAAATGACTGCAGTCCATCAGTTAACGTCTTGTGGAGCAACAAGCGGCATGTTTGTAATAGACGTTAGGTGAAGTTAAAACCGTTGCTACTGGCCATAATACAAGTCCATAATATTGCTTCCTCCAGTGAAAAAATTCTGAATCAGGAGAGAAATCTGCACAGATCAAGCACTAAAACACTCCAAACAGTTTGGGTGGATTTTGATGCGAGAACTAAACGGATGAACTTTTTCACCAGAGGAAGCGTTATTATGGATCATGGATTTATTGTGGATGTTCTCAAGGTATTTTATACAGAAGCAACACTTTAAAGTTAAAACATCTTAATGATGGATACCCAGCTTTTAGCTTCACAAGATGTTCACTGATGGACTGGAGTGGTGTCGATGCTGTTTGGACTCTCATTCTGACGGCACCCATTCACTGCAGAGCATCCACTGCTGAGTCACCGATGCAATGCTACATTTCTCCAAATCTGATGAAGAAACAAACTCCTCTACATCTTGGGTGGCCTGAGGGGGAGTACATTTGCAGCACATTTTCATTTTTGGTAAACTATTCCTGGGCCCCTTAAATCCCTCACCTGTCACCCCAGTTCTGAACATATACGTGAAAGTGCATTATCCAAACTTAAACTCTTATAATTCATGAATACTTTGGAATACAGACATAAGGTTGGACTCCTCTTAAAGACAATCAGCAGATTACTGTGGAATTATTCTAAAATATGACGGTAAAAAAAGTTATAGAAGTTTACATTTACTGCAAAGAAAATAGGCCTAAACAGAATTTTTTTAATATATTTTATATAAACTAATAATTGTACATAACAGGTTTTACTCTAAAATCGATATAAAATAAGATTCCAAATGATATATAATTTATGATGATTACTAAAATATTTGATAGGGAAAAAAAGACAACAAAAAAAAGAGCGCCAAGCTTTGGTGACAGTGTTCAAAAGGGGTTTTAAATCAGTGGTTAAAGACTTTTATTTGTAAATGATGACAGAATTTGATGTACAAATCATACTAATATAAGTTCAAAAAATAGAAATGCAATTCATGGCCCCATTAACTTTCCTTCAATATTGGGTGGTGTGTGCACCCTCTGAAAACATTCATTCATACCTCACCGCCTCTCTGTTCAGATGTGTAATTCATCATGCTCTAGATTCTGGGCTGGGAGGGAAATCTCGGAGCATGTGCAATTCAGGACAGCTTTTTTCTCTCCTGTATCCACTTAGAGACGTTTCTGAGAGTTGGGAGTCCCCACGGAGAGATAAGCCTCGCTGAAGTCAGGGGCCACATTACGGGGACCGACATACGCATATATACAAGCCCAGATGACGGGGAGCCTTTGTGGCCTGATTGTGCAGCTTGGCTCTACTCCCAGGCTGAACCCTGAAAAGAAAACAGCTCATGTGAAGAGAATGTGTTCTCCTCTGGGCCAACAAAACATTCGCACAGATTGCTCAAAAAGATAATGCTGGTCTTTCAACCCCACACTATATCTGACCTTAGTCAATGCTAACTTTAAACTAATGAGACCTTATTGTAAAGTGTTGCAAACCTCCCACATACATTTCTAGGTTGCAAACTAGTTCAGAACTGCTGTCTACATACATGATTTTCTTGACACATTTTGCTTTTACTTCTCACATTTTCCAAAAGGGGTTAAATGACTAAATTGAATGATATTACTGTTTTAACTGCACTGATAATATCAGATGAGAACACAACATGAACCAAATTGAGCTTGATAATAAGACTGTCTTCTCTAGACAAGTTGTTTCCTAGCTGATTCATTTGACTAAATAACAATGCTAATGTGAAGATGCTTTGCAACAATTTGTCCCATAAAAAGCATTATATAAATGTGACTCATATATATCTGCTGTTTCATATGTGGCCATTTTTATTGTTGAAAGGCATACGTTGCAGTGCAAACAGTCTTTGGCAAAAATACAATACAAAATATAAGAATCATTTTGACCACTTGAGCATGTTCAGTCTTGCAGGGCAGTGCAGGCAATGTGTGCACAGTTTGGTTTGGGGGAAGATCTTCAAGAGGTTGTTAGATCATTTAGGAAGGAAGGAAGGAAGGAAGGCCGTTTGGGAGTAATAAACACTGACAGAGAGTCACACGCCAGAGATAAAAGAGTTGAATGCAGTCACAAACACTAAAACAAGTAACATTCAGTCATCTGCTCTCAACACAATAGCAGTCCCTTTCCCAATCACTAACCAGCACGACTGCAACCGTACATGCAGACCGTGATTGAACTGGTGATTCGTCAGGAGACCGTGGGATGTTTAGAGAGGCTCTGGGTTACACTATTTTAACAGTCCACTTTAGATATTACTATAAGTGATTACTAACTCTCAGAGTAACCTGTTAGATTAGGTTTAGGGTTAATAATGTGTTACCCAGCTCTCCAGCTCAGGACATGGCTTTCAATTTCAGTGAAACAAACGTCTTACCAGTCCTCTAAACAACACACACGTGTTTGGCCTTTAGTACAAGGTGTGTGATAGTGCTGGGAAACTTGACATTCAGCAAAACAAGTGTTGGAGAATTCCCAGGGTTGGGAATTGAGGACCAGTTCCTTTAATAATAATACACACATTATAGCCTACACTACTGGTCAAAAGTTTGGAATAAATACGTTTTAAAGGTAGTCTCTTCTGCTCACCAAGGCTGCATTTATTTGATCAAAATTCAGTAATATTGTGAACTGTCATTACAGATTAAGATAAAATAGATACAGATAAAAATGCAATTTTCTCAGCTTTTTGCTCAAAATGTAGCTTTTTATGAAACCTACCAACATTCAAGTGTTGATAAAAATCAATGCTTGAAGCTAGAATAAAAGAGATGAAAGTAGAGAAAGTCTGATCTTTATTTTGTTGTATTGTATCTGCAGATATTCATAGGGAGCCATGACATTTTTGTGAAAATCAGCAAAGACGCTGGCGGTGGCTGGCAACTTTTTTACAAAACGCTGGTTAATAGTTGATCACAAATAACTAAGAAACCAATCAGCGCATCAGAATGATTTCTGACAGATCAAGTGACACTAAAGTAAAAACTGGAGTAATGATGCCAAGAATTCAGTTTCCTATCACAGGAATAAATGACATTACAACATATTCAAATAGAAAATAGTTATTTTAATTGTACTAATATTTCTAAATGTTACTGTTTTTACTGTATTTTGATCAAATAAATGCAGTCTTGCTAATTGTTACAAAAAATGTAATCATTCCAAACTTTTGACCAGCAGTATGTGTGTATATATAATTTTCATTATGTTTAAATTCTAATAATGGTTCTTTATGTTCAATATACTTCTACCGATATGATTGGAACATAATACTAAGCTACTGAACAAGATTTTCCACACAGCATCAAAACAAAACTTGAGTCTTCAGTCCGAACTGAACATGACAGATAGCAAACACAGACAACACGGTGAACTAACAAACATACAGCACGAGCAGTGTGGTCCGACTCACGAACAAATGACTGATTCAGATGGTACAACATCATTTAGTGATTCCTTAAAAGTTAATGGAGTCAGAACACCAATGCAATTCTCATCTCAAATATAGCTCTTCTGCTGGACAAAAGCGTCTGCTAAGTGAATATAATTGAACACTGGATGCTGTGTGTGTGTGTTTCACGTGATGATCTCTCTGAACACTGTTTGAAAAGGAAGGAAACATCATTCATGACAAGAATATAAACACTGGACCGGTAGAACAGAGCATTATAGAACAGTGCTGCACTTCCCAAACGCTTCACCTCAGTCGCTCCCAAACCAAAAACATCAATAACAGCTTTCTGTCAAGATGAAGCAAAGAACACCAGGTCTCAGAAAACCCAGTTGCCAAGGGAAACAAACATTTGGTGATCAGTAGAGTTTATCCCCATTGCAAAGATTGATTTCAAGGTATTCACATTTTTCTCCACGTGAGAGGAAGATAAAAGCGGGAACTAATATTCTACATATGTTAGAATATGATACTATGACCATAAACAAAATAACGTATGAGTAAGGTTTAAAATGTCTTTAGTGTGACTACAAAACGAAGGATATTCGCTCAAGTGTGGTTTTAAAAAGCACATAATGAGTGTATATACTGTATGGTGCAGTGTATATTGCAAAACAAATAAATGCATAAACAACACTCTTAAGACTCGGGTAAATCACTTAAATGAGTAAGATAGCACCAGTTCTTCAGGATCTCAAACCTGAGAATGCTTCTTCTGTAAAACACGCAGAAATGAGGAACTCTGGTCCTGGAGAGTTCAGCTCCGGCCCCAGTCAAACTAACACATTTAGGATTTATGCATTTGAATTGCATGTAATATTTCCATCCAGTTGTTTTATACAGTTGTAACATTAAGTGATGCAAATTTGTCAGTTACACATTAATGAAACAAGCCAGATTTTGGCACTCAAAAAATGTATTTACCCAGTTTATTTTTAACTCTTTGCATCTATTTGATTTGATCTAAATATGAATATTTTCAAAATGCATTCATTTATATTGCTCAGATGGTTAAAATATGATTATCTCTGGAACAAGCAATAATCAGTTTGAAACAAATGAAATGTAATGATGATAAATATATAAACCTGGTTACTGTGCATTTAAACCAGTTTAGAAATCTCACCCGTTTCATTGACGTATAACTGACAAACATGTATCGCATTGACTCCACTAGTTGATGTTAAAACCGTGCAGTCCAAATGGACAGAAGTTTATATGCAGTTCAAATGCGTAAATCTCAAATTTAAGCCTAAATATTTTTTGATTAGTTTTGTTGTGTTTGATTAGTTTTGTTGTGTTTGATTAGTGATGGAGCTGAACTCTGCTCATCCTCGGTCTCGTAAATGAACACGGAGTAGTTGTCTCCTGATTAACATGCCTGAGGAGGAAAACCGGGCCCCAACATTCATCTGTTCAAATACTTTTTAAGGCAGTGTATTTTTGGTTGTAGAGGGCATCTGAGGATATGCAAACAAAAATACCAATACATGACAAACAACAAAAACCCTGAAACGCAACCATGGAACAAATGGAGGCCTGAGCTCAAGGTCACACTGGTTAAGTGTCCTGAGGTTATACGTGGCGCTCGTTCTCCTGTGGTTGTGACGGCTGGTTGAGGCACACGGGGCAGCACGATCCTTTAGGCGTCACTGGCTTCAGACATGCTGCCTGCGGACACTTTTCCACGAAACACGTCACCTGGGCCTCCTAACAGAGACAGAGACACAGGAACACCTGAGCTGAAATGGGACTGTATTTCTGCAGGAATCATCACAGGTCCTTTCCTTTACTTGTGATGTTTTTATCAGCTGTTTGGACTCTCATTCTGGTGGCACCCATTCACTGCAGAGCATCCATTGCGGAGCAAGAGATGCAATGCTACATTACAAATCGGATGAAGAAAGAAACAAACTCATCTACATCTTGGTGGTCTGAGGATGGGTTAATTGTTAGCAAATTCTCATTTTTGGGTGAACTATTCCTTTAAACTACTGCAGATTCTATCCCAGATTGAGTAATAATGTTAGAATAACACAGTGCCATGTGAGGGCATTTTTCAGTTTTTGACAGATTAAGTTCCCCTAGGAATCAGTCTGTCTACTGATCCATCTATCAACAATAATAAGTACACGAGAGTGCTAGAATCCTGCACATTCATGTCCAGTGAGATAAATCAAACGAAGTGCCAAAAGTGAGTAGAATTTGACATTGTTGAGTAAATAAAATCATCTCAATGAGTCATTTGGTAAATCATAAATAAACTATTCTAAATGATTTTCAACAGCCTAGTGAAACTTAAAAGTGTGTAAAACAAACAGTTCAATCATGTTGTATAAATTATTTTAATAACCAGTGGGTTTCTAGATTTAAAAAACAAATATTAACGCTTGAGTCTCTGAAGGTGTGCTCCAAATACAGTGCATACTCCACTTTCCTTTAATTCAGAATTGAAGTTTGCATTTTTTTTGTAATGAACCACATGGTCAAGACTGATACAGTCAGAAAAAACAATGGTACTGTACAAACAAATTACAATATATATATCATGATAATATTCAATATATGTATATCAAATACATCATTGTGCATAATAATAATAATAGCAAAATTAACTTGTAATATTTAAGAATGGGAAAATGCTTCTCATATAAAGGTACATCTAAATAAAATAGAATATCATGAAAAAGGTCAATATTTTTTGTCACTCATTTCAGAAAGTGAAACTCATATATTATATAGATTCATTACACAGAGTGAAATATTTCAAGTCTTTATTTCTTGAAATTTTGATGATTATGGCTTACAGATAATGAAAACCCCAAATTCAGTGTCTCAGAAAATTATAATATTACATAAACCGAAATATCAGGCTTCTGAAAAGAATGTTCATCTCTGTGCACTCAATACTTGGTTGGGCCTCCTTTTGCATGAATTACTGCATCAATGCGGCGTGGCATGGAGGCGATCAGCCTGTGACACTGCTCAGGTGTAATGAAGCCCAGGTTCTTCAGGTCATCTGCATTGATGGGTCTGGTGTCTCTCATCTAGATTCTCGATGGGCTTCAGGTCATCTGCATTGTTGGTTCTGGTGTCTCTCATCTAGATTCTCTATGGGCTTCAGGTCATCTGCATTGATGGGTCTGGTGTCTCTCATCTAGATTCTCGATGGGCTTCAGGTCATCTGCATTGTTGGGTCTGGTGTCTCTCATCTAGATTCTCGATGGGCTTCAGGTCATCTGCATTGATGGGTCTGGTGTCTCTCATCTAGATTCTCTATGGGCTTCAGGTCATCTGCATTGTTGGGTCTGGTGTCTCTCATCTAGATTCTCTATGGGCTTCAGGTCATCTGCATTGTTGGGTCTGGTGTCTCTCATCTAGATTCTATATGGGCTTCAGGTCATCTGCATTGTTGGGTCTGGTGTCTCTCATCTAGATTCTCGATGGGCTTCAGGTCATCTGCATTGATGGGTCTGGTGTCTCTCATCTAGATTCTCTATGGGCTTCAGGTCATCTGCATTGTTGGGTTCTGGTGTCTCTCATCTAGATTCTCTGGGCTTCAGGTCATCTGCATTGTTGGGTCTGGTGTCTCTCATCTAGATTCTCGATGGGCTTCAGGTCATCTGCATTGTTGGGTCTGGTGTCTCTCATCTAGATTCTCGATGGGCTTCAGGTCATCTGCATTGTTGGGTCTGGTGTCTCTCATCTAGATTCTCTATGGGCTTCAGGTCATCTGCATTGATGGGTCTGGTGTCTCTCATCTAGATTCTCGATGGGCTTCAGGTCATCTGCATTGATGGGTCTGGTGTCTCTCATCTAGATTCTCTGGGCTTCAGGTCATCTGCATTGATGGGTCTGGTGTCTCTCATCTAGATTCTCTATGGGCTTCAGGTCATCTGCATTGTTGGGTCTGGTGTCTCTCATCTAGATTCTCTATGGGCTTCAGGTCATCTGCATTGTTGGGTCTGGTGTCTCTCATCTAGATTCTCTATGGGCTTCAGGTCATCTGCATTGATGGGTCTGGTGTCTCTCATCTAGATTCTCGATGGGCTTCAGGTCATCTGCATTGTTGGGTCTGGTGTCTCTCATCTAGATTCTCTGGGCTTCAGGTCATCTGCATTGTTGGGTCTGGTGTCTCTCATCTAGATTCTCGATGGGCTTCAGGTCATCTGCATTGTTGGGTCTGGTGTCTCTCATCTAGATTCTCTATGGGCTTCAGGTCATCTGCATTGTTGGGTCTGGTGTCTCTCATCTAGATTCTCTATGGGCTTCAGGTCATCTGCATTGATGGGTCTGGTGTCTCTCATCTAGATTCTCTATGGGCTTCAGGTCATCTGCATTGTTGGGTCTGGTGTCTCTCATCTAGATTCTCTATGGGCTTCAGGTCATCTGCATTGTTGGGTCTGGTGTCTCTCATCTAGATTCTCGATGGGCTTCAGGTCATCTGCATTGATGGGTCTGGTGTCTCTCATCTAGATTCTCTATGGGCTTCAGGTCATCTGCATTGATGGGTCTGGTGTCTCTCATCTAGATTCTCGATGGGCTTCAGGTCATCTGCATTGATGGGTCTGGTGTCTCTCATCTAGATTCTCGATGGGCTTCAGGTCATCTGCATTGTTGGGTCTGGTGTCTCTCATCTAGATTCTATGGGCTTCAGGTCATCTGCATTGTTGGGTCTGGTGTCTCTCATCTAGATTCTCGATGGGCTTCAGGTCATCTGCATTGATGGGTCTGGTGTCTCTCATCTAGATTCTCTATGGGCTTCAGGTCATCTGCATTGTTGGGTCTGGTGTCTCTCATCTAGATTCTCTATGGGCTTCAGGTCATCTGCATTGTTGGGTCTGGTGTCTCTCATCTAGATTCTCGATGGGCTTCAGGTCATCTGCATTGATGGGTCTGGTGTCTCTCATCTAGATTCTCGATGGGCTTCAGGTCATCTGCATTGTTGGGTCTGGTGTCTCTCATCTAGATTCTCTATGGGCTTCAGGTCATCTGCATTGTTGGGTCTGGTGTCTCTCATCTAGATTCTCTATGGGCTTCAGGTCATCTGCATTGTTGGGTCTGGTGTCTCTCATCTAGATTCTCGATGGGCTTCAGGTCATCTGCATTGATTGGGTCTGGTGTCTCTCATCTAGATTCTCGATGGGCTTCAGGTCATCTGCATTGATGGGTCTGGTGTCTCTCATCTAGATTCTCGATGGGCTTCAGGTCATCTGCATTGATGGGTCTGGTGTCTCTCATCTAGATTCTCTATGGGCTTCAGGTCATCTGCATTGTTGGGTCTGGTGTCTCTCATCTAGATTCTCTATGGGCTTCAGGTCATCTGCATTGTTGGGTCTGGTGTCTCTCATCTAGATTCTATGGGCTTCAGGTCATCTGCATTGATGGGTCTGGTGTCTCTCATCTAGATTCTCGATGGGGTTCAGGTCATCTGCATTGATGGTCTGGTGTCTCTCATCTAGATTCTCGATGGGCTTCAGGTCATCTGCATTGTTGGGTCTGGTGTCTCTCATCTAGATTCTCTATGGGCTTCAGGTCAGGTGAGTTTGCTGGCCAATCAAGCACAGTAACACCATGGTCACTGAACCAGCTTTTGGTACCTTTGGCAGTGTGGGCAGGTGCCAAGTCCTGCTGGAAAATGAAATCAGCATCTCCAAAAAGCTTGTCAGCAGAAGGAAGCATAAAGTGCTCTAAAATTTCCTTGTAGATGCTGCGTTGACTGTGGACTTCAGAAAGTGGACCAACACCAGCAGATAACATGGCAGCCCAAATCATCACTGACTGTGGAAATTCACACTGGACTTCAAGCAACATGTATTCTGTGTCTCTACACTCTTCCTCCAGACTCTGGGACCTTGATTTACAAATGAAATGCAAACATTTACTTTCATCTGAAAAGAGGACTTTGGACCTCTGAGCAACAGTCCAGTTCTTTTTCTCCTTAGTCCAGGTAAGATGCTTCTGACAATATTTCTGTTTCAGAAGTGGCTTGGTAGCCCTTTTCCTGAAGATGTCTGAGTGGTGACTCTTGATGCACTGACTCCAGCTTCAGTTCACTCCTTGTGAAGCTCTCCCAAGTGTTTGAATCGGCTTTGCTTGACAGTATTCTCAAGCTTGCGGTCATCCCTGTTGCTTGTGAACCTTTTCCTATCCAATCTCTTCCTTCCAGTCAACTTTGCATTTAATATGCTTTGATACAGCACTCCATTGAACAGCCACCCATTTCAGTAATGACCCTCTGTGACTTACCCTCTTTGTGGAGGGTGTCAATGATCGTCTTCTGGACCATTGCCAAGTCAGCAGTCTTCCCCATTATTGTGGTTTCAAAGAACAAGATATACCCACAATGTATACTGTATGGATGGTTATTTATTGAAACTCAAATGTAAATATTCAAATATTTTGAGATACTGATTTTTGACTTTCATTAGCTGTAAGCTCTAATCATAAAAATCAAAACAAAAAAACATTTAAAATGGTTTACTTTACATGTAATGAATCTAAAATATATGAAAGTTTCACTTTTTGAAATAAGTTACAAGAAAAAACTTTTTCACCATATTCAAATTTTCTGAGATGCACCTGTATTACATTGTTTGTTTGTGTTTAACGCCATGCCAGCTTCTGTGGCTATTTTCATGGCGAGATAAATGTATTTCATATATGTGACCCTGGACCACAAAAGTGTTAAGTGTCAATTTTTCAAAACTAAGATTTATATAAAAGAATACATAATATTTCCATTGATGTATTTGGTTTGTTGGGATAGGACAATATTTGGCTGAGATACAACTTTATGAAAATCTGGAATCTGAGGGTGCAAAAAAAAATCTAAATATCGATAAAATCATCTTTAAAGTTGTCCAAACGAAGTTCTTAGCAATGCATATTACTAATCAAAAATTACATTTTGATAGATTTACGGTTAGAAATTTACAAATTATCTTCATGGAACATGATCTTTACTTAATATCCTAATGATTTTTGCCATAAAAGACAAATGTATCATTTTGACCCATACAATGTATTTTTGGCTATTGCTACAAATATACCCCAGCGACTAAAGACTGCTTTTGTGCTCCAGGGTCACAAATTACATCAAAGGTTGTGTATCACAGCTTATTGCAGTTACACATTTTAATGTTTGATTTTAACTACATTGATATTTGCTTTTGGTCCATAGACAATTATGTAATCCTGAACAAAAACCAGCTGAGAATCACTGCTTGAAATAAGTCAAATGTTTCCGTGTCCAGAGTTCACATACCCATGAATGCAAGTAAAACTGCAGCACAGTCTACATGTGAATGCACCTGAAGAATGCACCTGAAGATACACTTACATGACACTGACAGGTGGTGCAGGGGTTCTTCTTCCAGCTCTCTCCATCTACTCGCCCTCTCCCGTCCTCATCTGCACAGTCTGTCCTGCTCAGACGGCCTTCAAGTCTTTTTATCTGTCAGTTCCAACAGAGAATGCTTTTGAACTCTTTGCATTACAATAAATCCTATACTGATTCATATTATAAAATAGGATTACTGATTCAGGACATTGAACTCAAACAAATCTTGATTCTGAATCAAAAAGAATGGCAGTCAACAGGAAGTGTTTGGCTGTAGTGACTGAAGGTACAGTATAATCAGTTATTAATTGTGAAGGAGCCGTTACCTTTTACAAACAGGTGATATACAGTACAATTAGGATGTGTTTTTAGATCAACACCTTTTGTTTTGCTAATTCACTGAGGATTGCTTTATCGGATAGACTTGAAAATATCTATTTAAGTGGAAGAAGAAAATATGGCAGCTATTTTTTATATCACTGTGACTGCCTTGTGTTATTAATCAAAAGAATGTTGTTACACATTTTCAGCATCACTGCCAAACACTTGTGCCTGAGCAGATGGCAAGCGTCCTTATCTATTCAGTTTACCAACAAGAGTCAATTCATTCACAAATATCTGCGACTGGATGTTCTCAAGGTTTATATAAACAGATCAAGTATATAGTGCAGCTTGGCATTGCATTGCACCAATTGAATCATGAGTCCTAACCTGTTTTCGTAAACTTGTGATAGTTTTCTGCATGTCAGCAACAAAGTCTTGGAAATCCTTAATGGAGGGTTCAGTGCTTGACTTTGGTAAAACAGTTATGTTTACTGCAGTTTGAGCTTCTTCCAAAGAGCTGAAAAACAAAAATCATTTAAAGTATGATTGAATGATAAAAAAGCATTGACAAATTGAATTATGCATTGTGTGTTATTACGACTCTTTTCACAGACATGTGATAACGTTATCCAGTTATTAACATAACTGTAAATGTATCAGTTTTTTCTTCTTAAATTTAAAAAAAAATGTAGATTTAATATAGTAAAACACTATACTTTGGGTTTAATCACCTTGATATTAAATTTCAGAAAACTGGTTGACGCTGCCGAGGGAGTGGCCAACATAATCAGTCTCTTGATATTTTTCATAGTCTAGTTTCTGTTCACCACTATAGTCGATTACCTGACTATTGCCTTGTCCAAATACCCACACTTACAGTCTTGGCCACTTGAGAGCGTGTGAGCGCAACAGGAAGTATGTACACTTCAGGTCTTCAAAACATCTAAGCACACTACTTAATGTATCCCATCATGCATCATGTTCTGGAAATAAGTCGTGAGACTTCTCGTGAGAGGTCACGGAAACCTTTCCAATGCAAGTTAAATATTAATATAATAATTAGATATTGCATAAAAATGGTTAGAAAAGACAAATTGTTGCATGTTTTATTGGTCTAAAGAGGAGTAGTGGTGAGATTTACTTTGTACAACATTTGCAACTGCTTTTTATCATTAGAAGCACCACGAATGAATAGTCATTTTATAGGGACTACTTAACAGACATTTAGAAGTTGATTTTAATAAAAAAAAATAAAGGTATGTAAACACTTGCATTTTTATAACACTATATGTGTGTCCCATCAGGTAATGAATAGTTCGACACACACTTGTGGTCTTCATGCTCATTTGAACACTTGGGCCAAATACAGAAAATACACCATGCAAGTAGTTAAGTGCAAAGATCGCAAGTGTGGGTATATGACTTTTGTTTCTGACAACCCTGGAAATGTGAAAAAGGGTCCATTATCAGTAATGTTATGAGAATTGACAAGAAATGAAACGGAGCATGTGAGTTGTACCTGCTGTTGCCGGTGAGGTTGCTGGCAGGTTTCTCCTCTGCATAGCTGTGCTCCGCTGACCGGCGGCCTCTGAAGTGGAACGACAGGGCGTTGAACTGACCTTTAGTACGGCAGTCTGCAGGTGCAAGAAATTCAGCCTTTACTTGATGCAGAAAAAACAGCTGTACAAAGACTAATTAAAGCTGTCAATGATTGCGAAATTTGACTGGACAGACAAGAATAACAGTTCATTTATCTAGAAAACATTATTATGAAGCTGAGAGTTTAATTTAATTATTAATTAATTTCTGAGAGTGGTTTTGTGTGTGCTATGAATGATGAAGAGAGCGTATTAATATAGAACAGTGTTTAGCTACCTGTGCATTACAGAGTTTTAATAAACACCTTCCAGCCAATCAGAGTATTCAGATAGAAAATGGTATAATTATTTAAATCTTACATTTTACACAATGAAAAATTAAACTAAATAATAAGAAATGAATAAAGAGGAATAGGAAAATGAAGAAAATAGAGCAGTAATGTCAAAGACATTCTGTAAAAAACATACAATCACAAAAGTATAAATAATTCAGTGTATATGTGCATATACAAGCAAGTCTAGCTAACATTATTCAAATCATTTCAAAGGATTTATAACATAGAATAAATCAAAAGCAACAAAACGTATTATAAGGCCGTAGTGGAAATACTGCAGCTGAAACAGAGATTTGATGCTGATTATGGTTTACTTTGGGTTTTAAATGTCTTTTCTACCTAAATAATCGGGTGTTAAAATTCAAAAACATATTCCTATCCTAGATTTAAATAAATAGAAATGTTTCTTGAGCTGAAAATGAAGATCATGTGACACTGATCATGATGCTGAAAATTCTGCTTTGATAACAGCAAGAAATTACATTTCAACATACATATTTACATAGAAAACAGTTGTAATAGTTTTTCACAATATTACAGTTTTTTATATACCGTATTGACCCGAATATAATATGACCCCCCTTTTCCAGATGCACCTCTTGGAAAAAGGCTTTTTAAAAACCAAATCTTGTGTTTTGTGTTTTTTTCTTAAATTATTTTTATATTGGATATCTTTCATATCTAAATTTTAGTTTTGAAAGTATGATAAATACTGGTATAATGTACCAACAATTACATTTAAAAATATACACTTTTTGATATACATAAAAATAACATGTAGCCCATCTGAATTCTATAACATTTAGTCTATCCATCTCATAGTAGCCTAGTCAAATTTGATTACCAGTAGAAGATAAATCTTACTGTAGTCTTCAAATCTGGGATATGTCTTATGTTTTAAAATCACTTACAGAGGAAGTTTGTTCCCATCAGGCTAACATGACAGTCATGACTCATGCCGCTGTAAGCTTGTCTTTTTCTCGTGTTTTCACTCGCGATCTTCTAACATTATTACATGTATTATTGACATGTCAAAGCCTAGACCTGAATAGAAGACGGCTGCGTTTTTTCAGATGTATTTCCAAGAAAAAAACACTGTCTTATATTCGGGTCAATACAGTAAAATAAATGAAGCCTTGGGAATGTTTAAGATTGTCATTTTTTTCAAAAATATCTCTTATGCTCACCAACGGACTGAGTCATGGGAAAGCGAGTCTCATACCTTCACAGCAGTCCTGCCACATACGTAGGTCAATCTTTGGTATATCGTCACAACTTCCATAACCATGAGGGAATACAGCCACGCTAAAGACATCTGACTGGACTCGGGTGATGTTGTCACTATTGTCACACAGCACCCGGGCGAGAGACGCCTGCTTCAGCTGGGTCAACTGAGCAGGGTTAAAGGAGCCAGGGTTCTCATACCAAAACCTAGAGTTACACAAAGTGAAGTTTATTCATTGATTTAACCGTGTCAGAGATGCACATCACCAAACAATAATTATCCCTGCCACTACACCAAACTGAACAATACCTCACAGCTGTCATAGTTTCGAATGTAACCACATAACAAATTAATGTATTAATAACTACAAGTACATCCAACCTTACCTGGATATATACCACTTGACAAGAGTATACTGTATGTACTATAGCAAATCTCAACAGCGATTATATATATAGTCGAAAAAATGTAAACTATTATTGCTCAACAATATATTAAAAGTTGGATGTAGAGTGCATCCTATTTTACCAATATACATACTTTATACTCAAGTAAGACAATATATACTATATAGCAAATCTCAACTGCTTAATCGCTTGTTGGAAAATATATTCTAAAAAAGAACATCATGATTTTTGGCAGGTAAACAGAATTCTGGGTTATCTTGCTTCACGTTTCACACTGCTCACAATTTATCTGCGGTTAACAATTCATCCTGAGTATTCATAAGCTGACATTCTTAAACCCTGGGTTAATGTTCTTATTTGCTGTGTCAGTGTCAATGATTGAATGAAAGTAGCAATACATGTTTATATAAAATTTGCATTGCGCATTCATATTTCATATATTGTAAATAGTCAGATTTTCCCTAAATTGACTTACTGGACTAGATAGGTAGAATAAAACACTCCAAAACAATATTTTTTTCTCTTTTATTCAAGTTAAGGCTTTTTTCGCACTGTGTTTCTGTGAATGACCAAAGCATGTGAACGTGAGGCATGATTGATTGGGTGTCTGTTGCTAGTATCGTTTAATATGGTACTTGTTTGACACACAACATAGCTCTGCTATCACTGCTCTGGAGCAGGCTTTCATAACATACTGTATATAAAGCAGTGTGAACCCAGTTTCTAAATTACAAGTGTGAAACATGCCTTTAGCCGAGGTTAAAAAATAGGGTTTATAATGACGATGACCCAGGGTTAAGCGCAGTGTGAAAAGCCCTAATGTGTATTATGAAAAGCACTATTCAAATAAGTTAGAAAAACAAAAACATTCTGAGGAACAAGGTCAGGTCTTACCGGTCTCCATCTCTGAGACGCTTGAACTGGGTTGCCAGTAAACACATGAGGGTCGGTCCCAGTCTGCTGCCAGGCACCAGCTCTTCAGCCATCAGCGCAGGAAACAGGTCAATATTCCGAGGTGTGCCATACAGCCTGGGAGCAAAACAGACCATTACATCCAGAAAATGCTGACTGTGTCTTTCAAAGACATGGGATATAGAACGAGACCTAACCTTTGAAGCTTTTCTCGCACGCTGGGATTCTGAATCTCATTCCTTAGATCATCAAACGTCTGCGCAGATGTCAGGTTGCAGAACACCCGGTAGTCATTGTATGGGGGTATACCATGATCACGTCCCCTTTGGATATTCATGGCAGCAAGGTCAAGCGCCACGGCGTGCGCCATCGAGAAAAGGCGTTCAGTAAGTTCGGTGTTAAGCAGTTGAGTGGACACTCGCATTTTTCCTGCAACTCCAAACAAGCCACGGAGCAAAGGATCGATGCCTCCTTCGTTCACAATACGGAAGGGTGAAAAAAAGGCCTTATGCAGTGAGATGTGTCCTTGCTGGATGGGCTGAAAGTTTTCGTTGAGCCGGTACAGAATGGGGTTAATGAGCGTATGGCCAAAGCGGAAGGCAGCAGTGGCAAAAGCATTGAGGATGCCAGCATTAATATTGGGATTATAGCCATTATAGTCACCCATTAGCCTCATGCCAGCCTCACCCAGTATTTTGGGCAACCAATGGCTGTAGGTTATATGCTGCATTTGGGCTCCGACTATCTTCCGTGCCTCATGGTAAATGGTGTCGCCATCCCAATGGGGATTGAGACGTAGCAACTCGCTGGCTATGCGGTTATGTTCACGGAACCAAACCGTGTGCATAGACGTCAACCCAAGCTGCTCATTGGCACGATGGTCCCCAGCTAGGAAGCAAGGAATGGGACTTTCGTTTTCGTCCCGCATGCACTCTGTTGGAGGGCCAGTTGCAAAGGGGAGCAATGGCTTGCCGGTACGTTGCACAATACCCTGCCGCAACATGCCCCGATGGCTGGCCAGGTCACGGATCTCTTCAGCCTCATGCTGCGAGCTGCCGTAAACATTGGAGGCATCGATGTAGGAGGTGAGCTGGTTCATCTGCTCTCGTGGATACACCGAGTTCATAAGCAGAGAGGTCATTCCACTGCCGCAAACGGGACTAGAGCGCACAAAGAACATGCAACGTGCTCCATTGCGCTGCTGCCGTGGATCGTTAGGAGGGAACATGATTGGAAAGCAAGGTGGGTCATTGGTGCACACCGAGGTACACAACTGTCCATCGGAGAAACGAGACTGGCTGAGGGATACAACGGTTGAATCCAGGTCATGGTCAAGGAACTGGCCCCATTGCATAAGCATGTGTGTGTAGCGATCATCTGGGGTGATGGTCTCCGTCCCGATCATTGTGGTGGAGACAAGGCGTGGAAGAGGCAGAGGAGGGCTGTTATGCCTTTGCTCAGTGGTGCCACGAGGGAGATTGAAGCCATTGTCGTAGACAGGCTTTAGTAAGCGCTCAAAGGCAGTGAGCGAGGCGCCCCACATAGAGTGCTGAAGGTTGTTGCAAGTGCCATCATGGGTGCGATACTTTTGATGGAAGCAGATATCCGAGCAATTGTTGATGCGCCGATGGGCCGTGCAGCCAGACAGGTTAGCTATCATATCCAGGAAACGTGGCGACACCAAGTCATTGTAGCGGTAGGCTGTTAAGAAAGAAGATAAGAAAGAGAGAGCATCTTTGAAAATCAGTCTGAACTCAGTTTAAAAATACAAAAAGTGTTGGACTCCTACTACTTTGTAAAGAGACAAATACAGTTGTAATGAATGCCTCTTAAGGGATAGTAGATTCAAAAATGAGAATTCTGTCATAATTTACTCACCCTCATGTAATTCTAAACCCATTAGACTTTGGTTAATCTTTGAAACACTAATGAGAATTGTTTTAACGAAATCTGAGATCTCCATTAAAAGTTCAGGTAATCAAAACTTAAGAGATCTAAAAATGAATCCACATGTATTGAGCATTTTTTTAATCAAAGTCTTGTGATTAATTTACATCTAAATGATCGGCACACATACATAGAGAACATTACATAAAAGCTTAAGTTTACCATATGTGATTCGCTCTATGCATGTGTGCTTATAAGTGAATAAGTAAATCTGTTCATCATGTAAATTACAGAGACAAAACTGTTTAGGCTTTATTCAAATATCTTAATTTGTGTTTCAAAGACACGACACAAAGAAACAACATGTGAGTGAGTAAATTATGACAATTTTAAATTTTGGGTGAACTATCCCTTTAAGAGGGCACTTAGTCGCTAGTCCTATCCTCAAGTAATAGCTGGTCAAAACTGGTTCCAATCTCACTGTCTCACAGATACACAGTTTCTGAGTAAGGTTGCACTGGTTATTAACTGCCTGGTAAGACTTTTGTATTGATATAAAGTGAACTAATTAGATGGAAAGTGGACCAGAACCTATGAAGATGGTTAACATTCTGACAGAGTTAGCCGAGACAGCAATAGATGCAAGTAATTGTGCCTGTTGACCCCTTCTTGGTATTTGTGTCAGTGAATGTGTCCAGAGGGTAAATGCTCAGATTGGGGTAAGGCTTGTCCAAACATGTGAGGCCATTTTGTGTGGCGATGAAAGCTGTGCTGTTGTCATAACAAGAAAAAACAGTGACCCATGTCTTCTGCAGCGCCACAGTGTCTGCTGATTATTTAATAAAGCAGACTTTTGCCAAATACTAGTTGCATATTTAATCTCCATAGCAAAAATGCTCTCATTTGAAAAGCAGCATGTTGGTGTGAAATACCTGTTCCATTAGTGTCCACCATGAGGCCCTGGTTGACATGCCTCTGGATGAGAAATAGGGTCTGCTCAAAAATCTCTCCAGCTCTGGCCTGCTCCACAGTGTAGGGGTCCCGGGGGTAACGAAACAGAGCCAGAAGCTCTCCAGGGGTACGAGGAGATCTGATGATGGTGGAGAACACATTAACTTCCACATTCACAAAAGCCATTCATACTCCCTCTGGAAGAGAATACAAATGAGCAAACTGTAGACCTGCATTACGTCTAACAGATAAGTAGATCAATCTCATAGCGCTATAATTGCGTATTAATCAATTAAAAACTGTTTCAAACTGTGGACAGTGGACATGCAAGACACCCCAGGTAAATAGGGTAAAAAATATGTTTCCAAACCTTGGACAACTTGGATCATAAATGTTTTTCTCCACAGATGCTCACTCGGAAAACTGCTTTCAAAAAGCACAGTCACTGACAAAGTAACTAGACTTCTGCCCTCCTTTAAGTAGTTTTTACAGCTCTAATTGTCAAAATAAATTATGCTTTGAGAGTAAAATGTATTTCCTAAATTCTTACTAAAACATTAAACTCCCTAGAATATTTGAGCAAAATATTCACTGCTCTAAGACAGTGGTTCTCAAAGCGTGAGATTCCTCAGAGGAATCTCAGAATTAAATATAAATCTGTCCACCAAAGCGATTTTTAAATTGTTATAAATAGAAGCGTCTTCATGCTGAGCACTCTGGCGTTTTTCTTGGCACCGAGAATTTAAGAATGTTAGCACTCATCACTGTCACTTTTTAGTCAGCTAACCAATCACAGTGGAGGAGGCGGGACTAATACCGTCACACCTGCTTGTACTACGACTGAACAGCAATGGAGAAGTTAATATTGCTTATCTCTGAGTATTTATGTCTTTACCAGATGGAATTGCGGAGTACAATAATATTGTTATGAAAAATAATGCTTGGAGAAACATTTCATTCGCGATGCATCTGCCAGATTACTTCAGCGGATATTCCATATCATAGTAACAGGCGTCTAGAAAATACGCTGCCCTCTCAAGCGCTCACACCTGGGTGTTTTCAGCTGGCTTTGGTGGAAACGTGGCCTGATTGTTGTTACTTGCAGCTACATATGTAACGGATGTATGCCAGTATGGGCTGTATGTAAAACCTCACTCCCCTGACCTCAAAAAGAGGCGCTCTAGCTTTGGCGTCTCTGTTAGAGTGCCCGCCTCCCGTGCCGGAATCCCGGGTTCGAGACCCGCTCGAAGCAAGAACAAGTTAGGATGGTGTGGACCCGGGGGGTTACACATATACAGTCTGTGTTTTTTTTAATCAAGTACTTTTTTATTTAAAAGTGAATAAAATCTGTACTGTGCTTAAAGATTAAATGAAAATGTATTGTAGCTACTTAAAGTTAAATAAGTTACTGTACTTAAATGTTAAGTATGTATGATACATTTTAATTTAATCTTTATTTAAGTACAGTTTTTTAAAATTTAAGTACAGTACAGTTTTTATTTCACTTTTAGGTACAATATATTTTAATTTAATAATTACGTTTTTTATTTACGTGGAAGTAAGCACGGTGCAGTGTTCATGTTCAAACTGTGTATTTACTATAGTTTAAGAGGCTGACAATAATAAATATCCTTCTAAGAATTAAAACTGACTCGTTTTTTTTTTACATTTTGTTTTTACTGTGTATAGTGCTACTGAAAGTGAAAGTGACGTGACATACTCGGAATTTGTGCTCTGCATTTAACCCATCCAAAGTGCACACACACACAGCAGTGAACACACACACACACACACACACAGTGAACACACACCCGGAGCAGTGGGCAGCCATTTATACTGCATTTTAATGTTGGTCATAATGGTGGTACTTGGAAACCCAAATATTTTCTGAGGTGGTACTTGGTGTAAAAAGTTTGAGAACCACTGCTCTAAGAAATTAAAGGAACCATTTGAAACACATCAGATCTCAGTGGGGAAAATATCATGCTGGATATCTATACTGATATGAAATGACGAAAGGATGCCATATTGTTTGATGGAAATTAAAATGATAAACCTACAGAGGGCTGAATTCAAAGACACGCCGAAAATCAAAGTGAAAAAATTATGCAGGCTAGTCCATTTTGCTTAAATTTCCTTGCAGCAACTCAAAATGGTACTCAGTAGTTTGTATGGCACCCACGTGCTTGTATGCATGGCTTACAACTAATGAGATGACAGATGGTGTCCTGGGGTATTTCCTTTCAGATCTGGAACAGGACATCACTGAGCTCCTGGATAGTCTAAAGTGCAACCTGGCGGCGTCGGATGGATCGAAACATAATGTCCCAGAGGTGTTCTATGGTCTCAATTCCTTAATTATCCAGGAACTACCTGCACACTCTTGCCACATGAGGCCAGGCATCGTCATGCACCAGGAGCAGCAACCCAGGACCCACTGCACCAGTGTAGGGTCTGACAATGGGTCCAAGGATTTCATCCTGATACCTAATGACAGTCATGGTGCCATTGTCTAGCCTGAAGAGGTCTGTGCGTCCCTCCATGCAGCATAACGTTCTCCACGGCTTCTCCAGACCCTTTCACGTCTGTCACATGTGCTCAGGGTGAACCTGCTCTCATCTGTGAAAAGAACAGGGCGTGGTGGACCTGGTCATTTTGGTGTTCAATGGCAAATGCCAATCAAGTTCCATGGTGCCGGACAGTGAGTACAGGGCCCACTAGAAGACGACGGGCCCTCAGGCCACACTCATGAAGTCTGTTTCTGATTGTTTTGTCAGAGACATTCACACCATTGGCCTGCTGGAGGTAATTTTGTAGAGCTCTGGCAGTGCTCATTCTGTTCCTCCTTGCACAAAGGATCAGAAACTAGTCCTGCTGATGGGTTAAGGACCCTCTACGGCCCTGTCCAGCACTCATAGAGTAACTGCCTCCATGCTCTTGAGACTGTGCTGGGAGACACAGCAAACCTTCTGGAAATGGCACGTGCCATCCTGGAGGAGTTGGACTGCGTTGCAACCTCTGTAGGGTCCAGGCATCGCCTCATGTTACCAGTAGTAGCAGTAGTCAGAATATCTTTCTTTGTGTTCAGCAGAACAAAGACATTAATACAGGTTTGGAATTACTTGAGGGTGAGTAAATGATAACAGATTTTCATTTTTGGGTGAACTATCCCTTTAATTCACCAAGTGTACAAGTTACATTCTATAAGTGACATTTTAAAGCTGACTACAAATAACAGCCTAACTACCTGACTTCAGTTATTTAAGTCAGCATGACTACAAACTAATTTAGTGTTCACTAGCGTTATTTGGAGAGAACCATATAAAGCAATGAATAAGCGTTTTGGCAGAAGCAACAATAAGCATTTGCTCCAAGGCTGTTAGTGTTGATTCAAACCAAAGCAAAAAAAACATCAAAGTCTTGCAGCATTTATATAATTTTTAGCATTCAGAGAGTTGCCTTCACTTTACATATTATCTCTTGTGAATTAAGAAGGTGCCAAGTTATAACAATATATCTGTGGTCATTTGTGCCAAAAACATTGAGTTTATTTATTTATTTATTTTTTCACCCATGACCAGTTGTTTTGGATGGCATATATCCAAATGGCATATACCTCAGGCCACACTCATGAAGTCTGTTTCTGATTGTTTTGTCAGAGACATTCACACCATTGGTCTGCTGGAGGTAATTTTGTAGAGCTATGGCAGTGCTCATTCTGTTCCTCCTTGCACAAAGGATCAGAAACTAGTCCTGCTGATGGGTTAAGGACCCTCTACGGCCCTGTCCAGCACTCCTAGAGTAACTGCCAGTCTCCTGGAATCTCCTCCATGCTCTTGAGTGTGTCAACTAACTTTGTAACTTAAAATGAAAAACAGTCATGCGAGGAACAATTACATCAGTTTTGTAGTTCTAAATCTAATCTTTGGCAATCTTTCTTTACGATGATAACATCATGTTAATCTCTCCATTAGACTTTATTCAAAAGCACTTGTCTTTGAAGCATTTCTCTCCAGTTATGAAACACTCAGTGAGCTAACGTGAGCTGGCACTGGCCTCGACAGACAAAATAAGCCTCTAACATCAAGTTCAGAGCACAGAGTCTCCTTGCAGTAATAAATTAGGAATCATACCGCAGTGACCAGCCCTTGTCCAAGTAAATTCCTGATGTGTTACGTTATTGTGACTCACAGCAGAAGGAATTGTTTTCTTAGCATGTTGTGCCTGCAGCACCAAGTGCTTACTCGTCAAAGAGCTGTCTCCTGGTGGAGTCTATTGCGCTGTTTATGCTCCGAATGGCCTCTTCAAGGGATGTCGAAACAAACGGATCACCCTCCCTGCTCACCTGCGGGACTGGAGAAAATGATACAAACATCAGTATAAATACAAGCTTGTGAATTGGAGTTTAGAAGGACATTTTAATCTGCACACAGATGAAAGACTGAACAGAAGCTCTATTCGTTAACTGGAACTTTAATTAACAGTGACTTAAAATGTTAAATCATGCAATTTTGTAAAAATACAACTTTATTAATTGCATGATATGCTAATACATTAATTAAAAGAATCACATATCAAGTGTTTGCTGAGAAACGTCTCCAAATTAAGAAAATCTAATGCATTACATTATTTTCACAGATGAGTGCATAAACATTACAACAAGTGTAAGACCCTCGTAGCAGATTTAGACATGTGGAGCTGGGGGAGGTGGAGGGTCCAATCGTACAAGACCAGCATATAGTAAACAATGAGACAGACTATTCAAATGTTAACCAAAGTGATCTCGTTGGCTACAGATCCAGCAGAGGCCAATCAGCTTGTGCTATTTAGTATTGCTGGCAAATTACAGGTTTGTTCAACTTCATGCTGTGTAGACCGATCAGCATCTCGCTTGAAGCTGTGCATCGAGGTAAGACATTTTGTTGTCTTGAGACAGCATGAGCTTGGAGTTTAAATGGCGATACGGCTGTTTCACAATAGGCAGGATTCTCAAATGAAGATTAATTGTTACGGTTATAAAAAACAAAGTATGCAGTGGAAATATACACAGTGTTGTGTTTATTCTGACACCTTCAGTTCCGCTAATGCTCACGAATTCAAGTGTTTATAACCGTAGAAACTCTTTCATGTTATTTGTGTCATGTTAATCAAAATAAGATAAATAAAAAGTCCACATTTTATTGGAGTTTAAATAGTCTTATAGGCTTATGTTTACGTTATTGTTGTACATACAGGTGCATACTGTGTAAGCAGTACGAAGTATTGAGTGTAAAGTGTTTCTGTTGCTACATGAAAACATCTGTGTATCTGGCAAATCTAAAATATTTATTTTTGTATTATAATATTTAAAATATTTAGTTGTGATAAAGTATGCAAATATTGTGTAAATGTTATTACGGGATGCAGAAAATGTCCAAAATCACATATCTGTTTATAACTTTCCCATTTGCTAGTGGCAAATCTCTCTGATCGGTTAAATCCAGTTAAACACACCTTACATATCAAGGATCTATCAGTTTGAGCCAGTCTACATTTTCATGAATTAATTGGTCATTTCAACATGAATAATGTGTCAAGACCCCCATACTCATTTTGTTATGTTCTATCCAACTATGTTTGAAGTTCGCAAAAAAGCATTATTCAGATTGGTGGTCGACCAAAGTTTGTTCTTCAACGGTCAATCCTCACTACATTTGATCACCCTCCCACATCAAAATCCAAAATGTGTGTTTACAGCCTCCAATTCTCACCTTGCACTGTTAGCACCATACTAGATGAGGAATATCCAATGGAGTTGCGGGCTACACACTCATATCGTCCCCCATCGGCAAGCCCCACGTCATGCACATCCAGATAGCCATCTGGATTGATATGAAACTTCCCACTCTCTGTAATCTGGACTCCATCCTGTAGATCAGAACCAGAGATTGTTTAAATGAGTCTGGTCACAAAACCAGGATAGTCTCATGGGGACCAAAGTGGCGGAAATGGATGGATGGTAAGATGTTAGGAAATGTGGCAGCCAATGGATCTAACCTTGCTCCATGTGATGATGGGTGTAGGCTCACCCTGCGCGCTGCACAGAATCTGGACATCTGATCCAGACTCCACAGTCATATCCCTTGGAGCGCTTGTGAAAACAGGCGTTACTGGTGATGTAAAACCATATGTTAGTGATTACAGCACACAAAAACACAGCTGCATCCATCAATGTACAACATGAAAAGAACATGCACAGGTCATTCATGCTGCTGAGATCTTGTCAACTGTCAATGTTCTGTAATTATAATGTCGATGAAAGGGCAAAAGGTTGAGTCTGAGAGAGGCATAAGTGAGTCTTCAAGGCCAAAATGGATTGGTTTGTTTAAAGAGCTTTATCCAAACATTTTAACCCCCAATCCTCTGAGGTTCTTAAAGAGATAGTTCAGCTTGCTGTTAATTTACTCACACTTAGGCCATCCAAAATGTAGGTGACTTGAGTGAACTATCCCTTTAAGTTATTAAGAACTAGTGCATAATTACCCCATTTTACAGTTGCTCTATAGTAATCTATACACATTACCCACCAACTGCTAATATATAATGTATACACACACACACACACACACATGTTGGTTTTTATGGTTTACGGGGACTCTCCATAGGCATAATGGTTTTTATACTGTACAAACTGTATGTGCTATTGCCCTACACCTACCCTACACCTAAACTTAGCCCTCACAGGAGACGGTGCATTTCTATTTTCCCCCCAAAAAACTCTCTCTGTATGATTTATAAGCGTTTTAAATTATGGGGACACTGAAAATGTCCTCATAAATCACCTTCTCCTTGTAATACCTATGTTATACCCATGTCATTATACAAATTTGTGTCCTCATAAACCACATAAACATGCACACACACACACACACACACACACACACACACACACACACACACACACACACACACACACACACACACACATATATATGAAGAGCTCTTTTCCAAAACGCGATAAACGCCAAATTGAAAAAAAATGAGTTGGTCATGCCATTTTGCTGTGTACTGAACCTATTCACTGCTCCATCAATGTTTCATGCCAAATCGCTATATTTCCTTGTTTAAAATGTACTGCAAGATGCAGTTCTTTTCCAAACCGCTATAAGCGCCGAATCTGTTTTTAGCCTAAATGCGATATATCCTCTCATCAATCAGAATTCGTTCGATGCAATCCAACATGACGACGCTTTGAAGCGTTTGTTTGTGCTCAGTCTTCAAAATGAGTGCTTTAAACTCTAATAACACTTTTGAGACCTACACCTGGGGGTAGAAAACGCAGACTGGACAAAGAAAATCACAAAAAACAAAAGGTGTTGTTTAACCGATTGACGCTAGAGGCTGTAGCCTTTGGCGTTCCTTGTTAGAGCGCCTGCATCCCGCGCCGGAAACCCGGGTTCGAGACCCGCTCGGTGTGATGGTGCGGACCCGGGGGGGTTACATCAACACAAGGCTGGTGCGACCGGTTTATAGTATGAGTCCCTGATGTCATATGTTGCATGTTCTCTTTTTTTTAAGACATAAACCAACATAAAAAAAAGATGGATTTGTAGCGTTTTGAAAAAAAAAAAAAAACTTTGCATTTATAATCGACAATATTGTTGTTTCATTTAACAATCATTGTTTAACATGTTCAGACTGAGCCAACAGACCATTTTAACAGGATAAATTGAATATTAACAAAATGTATGGGTCTAGGTAAAAAAAATGTCATTTTCATGAAAACTAGTAAAATGGATTTATAGCGTTTTGGAAAAGAGCTCTTAATATATACACACACACACACACACACACACACACACACACACACACACATATATATGTATTATTATTATTATTATTATTTCCTAGCGATGCAAAAATACTTTTCAATTTTGTTTTGTGAAAAATATATCAAAAAGCAATTTAGCAGTTCTTGCTAAAATTAAAAGAAGAATCTACCAATGGGGTAAGAAAAATAAACGTAGATTAAAGGGGAAAAAGTGTTATTTTTCTTGTTAATGAAAAAGTCACTTAATTTCGTATTTTATTTTGTTCTCCTCACAAGTTCAAATACCCCTTGCAGAATATGCAAAATGTTTATAAAAGTAAAAAAAATGGCATGTCATTTTTATTTTATTTAGTACTGTCCTGAATAAGCCATTTCACATAAGAGATATTCACATATACTGCACAAGACAAACAAACTGAATTTATAGAAATGACCCTGTTCAAATGTTTACATGCCCTTGGATCTTAATGCTGTGTTGTTATCTAGATGATTAGTGTCTGTTTTTGTGTTTTGTGACAGTTGTTCACGAGTCCCTTTGTTTGAGCAGTTCAACTGACGACTGCGCTTTAGAAACATTCTTGCACATTGTTTGGGTTTCCAGCATCTTCTGCATATTTGATACCTTACCAACAGTGACTGTATGATTTTAGAAAACAATCTTTTAACACTGAGTTTATTCATGACAGTACTAAATTAGCATGCAATTTTGTTAAAATTATTAACACTTTGCATATTCCGCAAGAGGTATGTGAACTTCGAGCAGAACTGTAAATGTATATCAATTTAAGAACGTTTAGATATTTTTACTGGAAAACAAGAACACTTTTTTTTGCAGTGCTCATGTTGATTTCTTTCTGTATCACTTTGGGTTATCTATTCCTTCCATGAATTCCTAAACGTTCATTTCGTCTGCACTCACTGTTTCTGCAGCTGTTAAAACTAGCAGTATTTCTCACAACTCTCTCCATTTCTTCAGATACTTCCTGTAAGCCTGTTCTAAATAAAAGCGACCGTGAGCCAAACCTGTGCCTTGGTTTTAAAGTAAATACAGGCGGTTGTTATGCAGTGTGTTAACAACCATTACTACATGGAAACATCTTGCCATGTGGGAATTTGAAAGCGGCATGCTTTCCTGGCTATTCCACAAGTCTGTAATAAAGCTTAAGAGGTGGTTTTTAAGGCCCTTACATGCAGGGACCTGGTCTTATGTCTGTCATTGAGACTTTACGGGGGTATTGTTGTACTAATTGAAGGCTTTGCTGGTGGGTAAATGACAAATTAGTTTATGTAGCCAACCTCTTTCCTTCAGTTAATACCATGTCTGGTCTTGTTCTGAAGGACTGGTGAATGAAGAATTGACTTACAGTGTAGGGGTTTGTTTTGTGCTATACTGAAGTAACATGGAGTAACACAAATGCTGTGTTACAAACATGTCAAGATGATGCAGACATTAAATGGAGTTCACTTGTAATGTCATATCTCATGCAGTAATATACAGCACATGTGATGTGCACAAGTCAGATATGAGCACTTATTTGATTTACTCTTTTGCAAGGTTACTACAGTTAACTAAAACCATAACTAATGTTATTAGAAATAAAATGAACTCCAACTTTAAATAAATGTGTTTTTTTGTTTAATTTCAGTTAAAGTACTAAAATAACTACAATTAAATAAACTACAACTAATAAAGCAAAATATAGCCAGAAATAAAATGACTAAACATGACCCAACTGACTAAAACTTTAACTGAATTTAAAGTAAAAACAGAAAATCTAAAAACTAAATACACTTTATTATTTAAAGTTTTAAAGTTTTGTACTAATGTCAGAGCTGTTTTGAATAATCTGACCTTCTGATTTGTAAAATAAATACTGTTTTACATTAATTTGAGCAAGTTTTAGTAATTGTAGTCATTTTGTTGTGTTTTTGTAATTTATATATGTCGGTATAGCATTTATTTATTTATTGTTATGAATTACTACTTAATAAATTAAGATGGTTACACTTTATTTTTAAGGTGACTTTATTACAGTGTAATTATACATTTTAGCACTGAGTAATATTAATTAACTAATAATGTACTTACCATATGGTCAGGATTAGGGTTCAGTTTAGGGTTACTTGCATGTAATTATGCATAATTAATTGTTATTATAATAGTAAGTACATGTAAAGCATGTTACAACAACACCTTAAAATAAAGTGTTGCCATTTAAAAATATATATTTTTTATTCATTAGTTTTAGTCTATGTAATATTAGTCATTTTAGTACTTTAACTTAAACTAAACAAAGATGAGCGAAAAAAAAGAAAGTTGATTAAAGTTCCGTTATTTTGGACATGCTGGTCACCTGAAGTAATCGATGTCAGAAGGTAAACAGGATCTCACCGGTTTGCTGGATGTTGAGATGAACAGCTGCTCGGACAGTGCCAACAGGACTGACTGCCTGGCACTCGTACTGGCCCTGGTCGTGAAGGGCCACGCGGCTGATGCGCAAGCTGCCCGATGAGAGAACAACGTGCCGTCTGTCGTTGGGCAGGGGGCTGCCTATGGAAGGAGAACAGAGTTTCAGTGATTTCGTCCCAGCTGAAAACAGTTGATATCATCACTGACAGAGTAATTCAAGAATCTATACATGTGTCCTTGTGGCCTTTTAAGGAATGTTCAGAAGAAATTAAAGAGGTTGATTCGGACTCATGTCTCCGTTAGTGAAGACAAACACATTCATGTTTACAGTACATACAACGGTGTATTCAGAGTGTTAGAACATCCAATCAGAATTCCAGAATTAGATCTTTGTGTAAACTTTTATAGTACACAAGAAGTACAAGAATCTACATGTGTGAAGTACTTCAAATCTTAAAAGGATATTTAAATAAAAACTACTTGCAAATAATATGAATGAAATAAAAAGCCACTGAAGTGTACTTTCTTGACTGTTTCTTAAAACACTTTTATAAAGTGCACTTAGTAATGTCAGAAATAAAAGTTTTACTTTAAAGCATAATTTTAAATATATTTAAATACATGACTTACAAGTTTCAACAGAAATGACATTACATTATATATTAGCGTACCATAAATGCTTATCAGTGATTATTATATATTTTTATTTGATTGTAAACACCATGCAACTAAGTGTCCACCTTATTCTTTTAAAGTATATTATTTCAGGTTTTTTTTCTAAGTATGCCAAAGTGTACTTTATTTCATAAGTGGATATATCCGCCTTTTTCCCCAAACTGAGGGATACATTTCTGTGGTAACTGACAGCAAGGCACTGAACTTAAACTTGGAGCATTCATTTAACCTTAAACAAAACCAGTGCCTGGATTGTACAGATGGACTGCTCTAAATTGTTCCAATGCTATGTTTTCATCTGTAAAATGAATAAATTCCAGTTGGTCAGTTTTCTACTAAATCAAAATGCTGACCAGACTTGACTTAGGCAGACTGTTGAATAGTGTGTATGATCTCACCGCCGCGAGTCCATGCCATGACAGGCTGAGGATAGCCACTGGCCTCGCAGGGGAAGTCAACTGTAAGACCCTCCAGCACAGACTGGTCCTGAGGGGTCACTGTGAACTGAGGACGAGCTGAGGAGGAAGACAAGAACGGAGAATGAGCACAACTAAAGAGAGCTAATCTTTCAGATCAAACTGGTACAAGCTTTGGACCAA
Organism: Gymnocypris eckloni scoliostomus; assembly: GCA_027564155.1. Lineage (NCBI taxonomy): Eukaryota > Metazoa > Chordata > Actinopteri > Cypriniformes > Cyprinidae > Gymnocypris > Gymnocypris eckloni. The sequence goes on along the minus strand of CM050428.1, from coordinate 282,659 downwards.
CTTAAAAAAATACTAATAAAGTAACATAGTTACAGCCAAATGTATTAGTTTTTCTCAAATTATATTTACGGTTTGGTTCAAATCTTATTTTTGGGGGGATTTAATATTAATTTAAATGTAATCTCATACATATACACACATACCTATATACAAACCCGATTCCAAAAAAGTTGGGACACTGTACAAATTGTGAATAAAAAGGAATGCAATATTTTACAAATCTCATAAACTTATATTTTATTCACAATAGAATATAAATAACATATCAAATGTTGAAAGCAAGACATTTTGAAATGTCATGCCAAATATTGGCTCATTTTGGATTTCATGAGAGCTACACATTCCAAAAAAGTTGGGACAGGTAGCAATAAGAGGCCGGAAAAGTTAAATGTACATATAAGGAACAGCTGGAGGACCAATTTGCAACTTATTAGGTCAATTGGCAACATGATTGGGTATAAAAAGAGCCTCTCAGAGTGGCAGTGTCTCTCAGAAGTCAAGATGGGAAGAGGATCACCAATTCCCCCAATGCTGCGGCGAAAAATAGTGGAGCAATATCAGAAAGGAGTTTCTCAGAGAAAAATTGCAAAGAGTTTGAAGTTATCATCATCTACAGTGCATAATATCATCCAAAGATTCAGAGAATCTGGAACAATCTCTGTGCGTAAGGGTCAAGGCCAGAAAACCATACTGGATGCCCGTGATCTTCGGCCCTTGACGGCACTGCATCACATACAGGAATGCTACTGTAATGGAAATCACAACATGGGCTCAGGAATACTTCCAGAAAACATTGTCGGTGAACACAATCCATCGTGCCATTCGCCGTTGCCGGCTAAAACTCTATAGGTCAAAAAAGAAGCCATATCTAAACATGATCCAGAAGCGCAGGTATTTTCTCTGGGCCAAGGCTCATTTAAAATGGACTGTGGCAAAGTGGAAAACTGTTCTGTGGTCAGACAAATCAAAATTTGAAGTTCTTTTTGGAAAACTGGGACGCCATGTCATCCGGACTAAAGAGGACAAGGACAACCCAAGTTGTTATCAGCGCTCAGTTCAGAAGCCTGCATCTCTGATGGTATGGGGTTGAGTGCATGAGTGCGTGTGGCATGGGCAGCTTACACATCTGGAAAGGCACCATCAATGCTGAAAGGTATATCCAAGTTCTAGAACAACATATGCTCCCATCCAGACGCTCTCTTTCAGGGAAGACCTTGCATTTTCCAACATGACAATGCCAGACCACATACTGCATCAATTACAACATCATGGCTGCAGAAGAAGGATCCGGTACTGAAATGGCCAGCCTGCAGTCCAGATCTTTCACCCATAGAAAACATTTGCATCATAAAGAGGAAGATGTGACAAGGAAGACCTAAGACAGTTGAGCAACTAGAAGCCTGTATTAGACAAGAATGGGACAACATTCCTATTCCTAAACTTGAGCAACTTGTCTCCTCAGTCCCCAGACGTTTGCAGACTGTTATAAAAGAAGAGGGATGCCACACAGTGGTAAACATGGCCTTGTCCCAACTTTTTGAGATGTGTTGATGCCATGACATTTAAAATCAACTTATTTTTCCCTTAAAATGATAAATTTTCTCAGTTTAAACATTTGATATGTCATCTATGTTGTATTCTGAATAAAATATTGAAATTTGAAACTTCCACATCATTGCATTCCAACTTTTTGAATCGGGTTTGTATATATATATAGATATATATATATATATTAGATGGCATAGATTAAATCTAGATTAATCTAGATTAATCTGGAATTAATCTAGATTAATCTAGATTCAAATGGCTCATTTGAATTCTGGACATTCAGAATATGTGCTACCCAAATAATGACTAAAGTAAGTCTTTGAGCGGGTTTCTCAAGCCAGGTGGCGCATTAGACCAGGGCTCATCTCCTGTTTCAAAATGCATCACAAACTGCTTGAAAGCTTCTACTATGATAATTGGTGATGAAAATAAACTATGTTCAATAAGATGTACTTGTGTTTACTAACTGTTTATTCAGTTAAACATGAATTTTTGAACTGTAGGCCTACATAATCGTGATGAACTGTTTACAGTTTCCATTGGGAAACTTCTTAAAATAAATTTTCCTGAAGCAAACAGGCGGCTTCATAGCTGCATCCATGTGCACGTCGTCTGATGTGGTAATTTCACAGTAACGTTAGGCATACACACAGGTTGAAGCAGAGGGTGACACGTACTCAGTTTGAGACCTAAAGCGCATCCTGTTTGCTTAAAGCACAACGTTTCGTTGTTATTCTGAGTGCACAAATAATGTCTTTCAGATTCAAGATGTATTAGGCTACTTTTATCTGTATGACCAAGAATGACGGAGATTTTAAGAGCAAGTGAGCGAGCCTGTCCTGCAGCAAGCGCTTCCACAAACACTTCAATAGCGCACATTTCTCTAGGTTAACATCATATTGCCATGTAAAGTTGCTACTACATACATCTTTCAGATGAAAAGCCATATTTGAGGTTGATGAATGATAGGTGAGTGTTTGGATGTCCTGCCGATTGTTACCATAGACCAGCCGTTAACAACATCACGGACTGCGAGCCTCTAGTTCAAGACTGTTCTACTTATGCAATTATACATCCGCGCTAAAATATCAGGGTGAAAGTCATCATAGCTTGAGTAGTACAGACCCAGCTCCCAACCCAACTTTGAGAATAGATTAACGGCGATATTTTTTTTATCGCCGATAAGAGTCTCTTTCAATCAGAGCTTTTGTGCAACTTAATATATAAATCCACAAATGAGTTAAACCAGAACTCAAATACAGAACCAAAGTAACATAAAACTTTATATATTATGTGTATACTTTACATTTTGATGCATGGTAACAAGATCTCATAGCTGCTTTGAAATGATATTTATGGTGAAAGGTTCTATACAAATAAACATGACTGATTCCTGGCTTATTCTTTACTTCCATCCTTCACACTGTATACCGCGGCTCAATGTTCTTTCATTAACTTCATAACTGCCACTTTAACGTCACAGTGAATGACACCTTTAGACAATCATTACACAACAATTAAATATCATATACAAGAACCTAAGTTATGTAAAACAGAATCATGATTATTAACTGATGCAACCCATTTCCACGTGACTTACCCTGTACTATAATATACGCAGTGGCGTGGATGGTGTCCACGTTGTTACTTGCGAAGCAGGTGTACTGTCCCCCATCGGCCTGATTGACGTTCTGAATGTAGAGACCTCCTGAAGGAGTGATGTTGATGCGAGGGTCCACAGGGAGGGTCGTGTGGTCTCCTTTGGTCCAGGTCACACGGGGCTGTGGCTGGCCCGTCGCACTGCACTCCAGGGTCACGCTCTCCCCGACCAGAACCTCTGTATTCTGCGGCTGGATCACGAAACTAGGTCGAGCTGGAGAGAGAAACACCTCCAGTTAGTTGCATGCAAAAAACTAAAATATTATTATTAGAGTGTGTTTTACAAGATAATACTTTGTTCTACTCTTAAATTTCACATTTAATTCAATGTGTTACTTGTAAATTATTTGTACTTTTTCAAAGTAAATCCTTCACCATTTTTTTTCATTCATCGTTACTTATTTCCTTGCATTTGTGATATTAACAGAAACTATTTTAACTCAGAAATAGATGAAGTTAAACCTACACCAACTTTTTAATTAAATGTGATACTTCAAATTTCTTTGTAATTATTTGTAAAATGTACTAGCAATTTCTGGGTGAAAACTGTTTAAAGTAAAGCCTACACATTTTTGTAATTCAATGTGTTATTCGTTTCTTTGATATTTTTTGTGCAATTTCTGAAACAATTCACACTCAGAAATGGCTAAATAAACTGTGTAAATACTGTTATTCAGTGTGTTACTTTTAGTTTCTTTGTAATCATTTATGGCAATTACAGTAAAATGAAAACTACAGTAAAACAATTCACTACACTAATTCAATGTGCTATTTGGTTCTTTGTAAATATTTTTTAATTTACTAGCAAATTTTGAATGAACAGTTTAAAAATAAATCCTACACAAATGTTTTATTTGTTTTATTAAGTATGTTACTTGTCATTTCATTGTAATTATGTCATCAGTTTCTGAGCGCAATTTGTTTCAAACTTAAAGCTACACAAAAAAGTAGTTGAATAGTCACTGCCAACAGGACCCTATCAGACTCACATGGTGATCTGAAGTATCGCAAGGTGACCTCGGAGGTCTTCACCTCTCCAGCCACGTTTCTGGCCATGCACTGATACACGCCCTGGTCCGTCTCCCGCGTGTCCTGGATCATCAGGGTTCCATCTTCCAGAAGATTGAGACGCGTGTCGTCCCTCATGTTCAGAGCATTGCTGATCAAAAAAGATGGTCCTGTTTATGCACATAGCCTTCGCATATTGAGGATTAAAAAAATATTTTTCCCTCATCATTAACTCGTTTCACTGTTTTGCATGGAACATAAATGCAGGCACATCAGAATGCCCAGACTGTCAAGCTCCAAAATAACAAAAAAGCACAAAAACAGTTAACGCGACTCATGTGTCATATTTCAAGTCTTCTAAAGTTGTCTGATAGGCCCAGTCTACACTTGGAATGAAGATGTATTTTTGTCAGTCTGACTCTGAACACAAATAGACTACGTTAAATACAGGTGTAAATGGGGTCTAAACATTATAAGCTTACCCACTTTTGACCACGCAGATGCGAGAACCAAAGATGTTGTGTGACAATTTACCATGACTCACCACTGCTGTTTGGGAACACAGTTATGAGATCAGATCGATGGAAAAGATGCGTATGGAGGAAATTACTCGGTAAATGTGTTTCCAACTCCCATTATTCGCATTAACTGCACAAGTAGTTTTAAAAAACACAATCTTTATTTTTCTCTTTATCTCCTTCCCTTGCTAGCTTGTACTTATTTGAACAATGCCTGAGACTTGGTGTTACGAGCACTTCCTCTGTCTGTTTGCCTCTTCAAGATTAATCGCTTTATGTATTCCCCAATTGTAAGTCGCTTTGGCTAAAAGCATCTGCAAAATGACTAAATGTAAAAGTAGTCAAAAACCACCTCAAGCGAGCATAAAAAACTTCTGCAAATGAAGGGATTTACCATTTACTCCATCATCTGGAAGGCTGAAGAGAATTACGTTTGGTTTTGAAGGGAATACGCACTCGATCTACCAAAATGCGTCAATGTTCGCACGAATCATTCATGATCCAGCTTCATCTACAGAAGTAGTGAGTACAAGGTTTTTTAAATTAATCTTTGCAAATTGCCTTTTCTTATAATGTGCTAATTCGCAAGTTTCATGATGAATGCGGCTAAAGTAAACAGTCCCTCAGTGAGCGCTCAGAAGAGAGGGGCGGAGTCAGCAGAGCTCATTAACATTTAAAGGAGAATGACACTGTCTGATTGCTCTGAAAAGAGCTGTTTTGCTATTTTTATCAATGATTTCATTGGAGGACCCTAGAATCACCTTGGAAAATATTGTTTTATCATGGTGTCTTTGTTTCAATATGTGGTTTTAAATGTGCTATATAAATAAATCAATTAACATGCAAAAACTATTCTGACAGTTTTCATGATTGAAATACTGCACAAATTTAAGCAGTACTTTTATGGTGTTTTGTCATTTTCAGACAGCCTCATCATGGAAAGAGCTCTCTAGACATACTGTAATATTTCTTCTTTTGTGTTCCATGAAAAACAGGTTGCTTCTGCTTTGAGTAACATGAAGGATAATACAATCTTGCTGAAACTATTCTTTAAACATGTACATTGAGGGAGGAGCTTACTTGTTTCTGAGCCAGATGATCTGAGGTTTGGGGTTGCCCTCTGCCCTGCATGTGAAGTACACAGTGTTCCCAGAGGTCACGTCAACATCCTGCGGCTCAGATGTGATCCGGGGAACTTCTGCTCCACAGTAGAGACACATTCAGATGAAACTAAATCTAAGTGTGCCGCAAAAGACGAGGTGTGAGGAGAAGTAAAACAAGTTTAATTTGGTCTGTAAAAGCTATTGGAAATACAGCACTGAAGGTGTATTTGTAGTGGCACAGTGTGCCTGCTGGAATAACGTTTGATATCTCCCTCTTGCCTCACTTCCTCTGAACTGGTTTGGCTGCCCGTGTTGGTTGACGGCCAGGCACGAGGTGATTGTGTCTATGGTCACAACGGCCATGTGCCAAACCCCAAACATTACCTAACACCAATGTGCACATGCTGAAATGTATTCTGAACAGCCAGACAGAACTGTGAAACTGTTTCTACTGGCAAAACCAAACGTCTGGTTGCACACGGAGTCAAAGTAAAAGAGGGACAAAAATGACAGAAATCTGATCTGCCAAAACCAAGAAATGAGTGAGCATTTTAGCACTTTGGTTTCATTACCCTTAGGCAGAGGTTCTCAATTCCAGTCCTCGCGCTCTCTGAATATTTAGCATGTCTCTTTGTTAACACACCTGATTCAGATAATCAGCTTGAAGTGCACTCCGTGCATGAACTGTGTTGATTGACATGCTCCTACAGGGTCCATTGCTACAGTGTCCATTGCTCTACACAGGGTCCATTGCTACAGGGTCCATTGCTCCCACATGCTCCCTACAGTGTCCATTGCTCCTACACAGTATCCATTCCTACTCAGTGTCCATTGCTCCCTACACAAGGTCCATTGCTTCCTACACAGTGTCCATTGCTCCCTACACAGGGTCCATTGCTCCCTACACGGTCCATTGCTCTACACAGTATCCATTGCTACCTACACAGGATCCATTGCTCTACACAGTGTCCATTGCTCTACACAGTGTCCCTACACAGGGTCCATTGCTACACAGTGTCCATTGCTCACACAGTGTCCATTGCTCTACACAGTGTCCATTGCTCTACACAGGGTCCATTGCTCCTCAGTATCCATTGCTACCTACACAGGATCCATTGCTCCTACACAGTGTCCATTGCTCCCTACACAGTGTCCCTACAGGGTCCATTGCTCCCTACAGGGTCCATTGCTACACAGTGTCCCTACACAGGGTCCATTGCTACAGGGTCCATTGCTCCCCACAGGGTCCATTGCTCCCTACTCCTGAGCAGAATCTGCTGAAGTTTACTGTTTCAGAACATTCATTCATGGATTTGCGCTGCAACGTCTTCACGCAGACGAGTGTGACATCATATACCTCTGTAAATATATACAATTTTAATTCACGTCTTGCACACTTCAATGCACTTTGAATGGAATATATCGTTCACTTGAACTGGAATCATGGAGGAATATCCTGTGATGTCCACTTGCAGGCACGTTCAAATAGAACAAACATCTGAAGCGATAAGAGTAACATACCAAATATGTCAATGGGTTTTTGGTTAAATGTCTGAAATGAGATGGTTCTTCACAAGTGTCTAAACAGGACTTGAGAGGTTGTCAGAGACATTCTCATCATAGCAAACACAAATTCATCTAGTCAGTCACTTTTACAGCCTTGCTGCATTTATAATTGTGCTCTCGCTAAAGAAGAGTTGTCAGAAGCTTAATGGTGGTAATGCTGAAATCATGTGACCATGGTATACTTCATTTATAGTTTAGCTTTTCACTTCTGCTAGTTGCATTTAGGCTTAAACACACATATGTTGTGTTCATTGCTGAAGATCATAGTGATGAGCAAAACATGTAAGAACCATATATTTTTATGGTTACTTATTTTCTACAATCCAAAAGCCAATGAAAAACAATCATACTGGGTTTTTGTCAAGGTAACCAGGATAATGTAAGCAAAAACCAGTGGTGGACAAAGTACACAGATCAAGTACTTGAGTAAAAGTACAGATACGTATAATAAAATATTACTCCATTAAAAGTAAAAGTACTGCTTTTTCAATTTTACTCAGTGAAAGTACAAAAGTACTCCATTTTTATGTACTTAAGTAAAAAGTACTGATAGACAGATTTATTTTGCAATTTTATATAGACTACTTTATTTCATTTTATATTAGCACATATTTTTAATCCTACTGCCCAAAATACCTGGGTTTTTCCAAAAATAACCACTATATAGAGTCAAGATATATTTTGTTGATATGGACTACGTTGATGAGAGTGATGTAGTAATGTTCACTGTGCTTACACTGCCATGTACCTGAGAGAAACAGATTTCACCATCTAATCTTCACCAGTTAGAAAAAAGTGTTTTAGAACTTGTTGTTTTGCAGAACGTCAGTTATATATGACATGAGAATTAGGCCTGAAATTAGGAAGAACATTTTTAATAATTATATTTTCATAATGATAAAAATAATAAAACACCCTGGCCCAATGGAGGGCATCATCACTTCCACTCTGATAATTACTGTAGTTACTATGTTCTGAACATCACATCCTTTCTTTTTCCCTCAGATGGAATCTGTCTAGGTGGCTGAATAAAGATATTTGGACTTTATATCTAAAAATTTCCTCAACTTAGCACCAGCAAGCTAGCTAGACAGTTAGCATCAGCTAACAATATTTACTTATTTTCAGTATGGTTATGAATAAACATTCATATCTGTCTACTCACTAGTTGATCTAAACAATATAAAAATGTATACTGTTGATAAACAATATAAAAACAGACGTCACATAGGTCTAAATGCATAGCATTTTAATAAAACTGTTAACGCTTGGCGGGAATATGAGCGTGCATGAGTTATTTTATTTAATCGGTGTTATTTTAATGTTTTGTTTTGACCTAAAACATAACGTTAGAGACACTGATGTTGATCTGTCTGCATTCGAGCATTTCAGTGGGCTTAAATAGATCACCCTTTACAGCAGATTTAGTTCAAACAACTGACAGTTTTGACCTAAATATTATTTTCAGTTACAATAATGAATCCTAAAATTCGACATTAATGCATTTTCACAGCATCAGTAGCGCTCACGAGATCTCCGGTTCTTTACTTGTGAGTTCAGTTCACTGAAGAACTCGCTCTAACGGATCATTTGAATCAGTGAGTCGTCGACACAGAACAGCTATCGGATCATTGCATCAGTGAATGAATCGTTTGTGGCGATTTCGCCGATTGAACAGGTTCATTGAAAATAATCAGTTTGTTCATGAATCAGACACGCTTCTGCGTCTCAGCACGTGATGTATTATAAGGAGAACGATATGTTTTATGAAATGTAGTGAAGTAAAAGTCGATCTTCTGCTTTGGAATGTAGTGAAGTAAAGTAAAAGTTACTCGAAATAAAACTACTCCAGTAAAGTACAGATACTTGAAAAATGTACTTAAGTACAGTAACAGTAGTTATTGCTTGACTACCACCACTGGCAAAAACACATTATCACTGCAGCACTCTCTATATAAGAATCGCTTAAACGAACTTGCAAACCCTGATGTTGTTCCAGACTGATATGATTTTCTTTTTTTTCAGTGGAATACAAAAATAAATATTTTGCTGAATATCCAAACTGCTCTTTTCCAAGCAATGAAAGGATGACAAGGCTGTCAAGCTCCAGAAACGGACTATAAAGTAGTCCATACAGCTTTATTCCAAGTCTTCTTAAGTTAAATGCTTAGCTTTGCAGGAGAAAAGCTATAATTAAATGACTGAAATCAAAGGCAGTATATGCTTATTCCCATTCAGTGCTCAAATCTTACTCACGTGTATTGACTTCTGTAAAACAGCAGCATGGACACTCTGCAAAACCAATATCCTTTCGTGTTCCAAAGAAAGAAAATCATGCCGTTTTGGAATTCCAGGGGGAAAAGCAAATGATTGCACTATTTATGGGTGACCTTTCATTTTTATTCTATGACTAACTTTTGTATTGCATTGCGCAGTGTGGCAGGAACGCGATGCCAGTCCCAGAGAAACTGCAGATGTCTGGAGGGCTGGTGCGGTGTTTTGACAGGTGCCTCAAGCGTCTATGTGTTGTGTTTGGGTGGAAAAGTGTATGTGTTAAACCCATTCTTCTACAGAGACAATGAGAGCTGATTACTGCAACAAGCCTGAGCAAGACTATCGAGCACAACTGCTGCTGTGGCTTTGGCTACTGTAGCGAAACCTCTACCCAATGCATCACATTTCAGAGAAAAAGATGTAGACGTGAACAATTATTATTTGTATTTCTATTTCATTTAACATAACAATAGTAACAAAAAAAGTGTAAGTTTAATCGTTTATTACTAAAAATGAAATAAACATTTTTAAATTAATTAAATGAGTTTCCTGCTGCAATTGTAAGAATAAGTTTTATTATCTGATGGTTCTGTGTGTTACCCGTTAATGGCCTTGAAATAGTGTCAGTGTAGTCGGTTAAGTTTTGTTAGTAGCTTGTAGTGCAGCAGCTAACTACTTTTTCTGTGAGTGGTTCTATGACAGTAGTTTGAGCACTTGAAATTATAAAAGGCTTCTGTTTCCAAGCATTGTAAAACTGACAAAATACCACAGAAAATTACCTGTTTAACTGTAAGTCGCCTAACATATACAATGGAAAAACTAACAGCAAATGGTTTAGCATAAGATCATGTCATTTAACCCTCTGGTGCTCTTCAGTCGGTCACTTATGGAAAATGTTCTGTTTGGAATTTTTTTAAATGACAGCTTTATCCGAATGGTACAAAACCTGGTGAATTTAATGGCATTTGCAATGTGAACACACTAAATTATTGAGGGCAAAAAAAATAGTCACTTGTGGTTTTCGGTCAAAAATGACCGACCATATCTGACACAATGCAGAAAAAAGAAACTCTAAAACATCAAGAGTGCAAAACAAACACATCCACTCACACACAGACATGTACACACACACACATACACACGCACACACGTACACACACACACTGGTGTGACTGTAACACAGCAAATATATCAAATAAAAGCTATAATTCAACTACAATGCAGTAAAAAAGTGGTCCGCAAGGAAGGGGTTACACTCTGAAACATCAAGAGTGCAAAACCAACACAAACACACACACACACACACACACAATTATACACATTGAAATGAATTGGTATGGTTATAACCATATAGCCATAACAACTCAGAAAACTGAAATAAGAGGTTGAAAAAGATAAGACCCAGAAGGATTACGCTCTGATAAAACACCCATGTTCATTTTTGTTTCTTTTTATAGAATTTTAAATTCTCTCTCCGTTCAGGTTTGACTGTAGTAATAATAATTCAAAAACTGACGCTTTAAATCAATTTGTAGGAATCTATGGCTAACCACAGAATTGCAAAGGTTTTTCTTATTTTACTCACACCAGATGGCACTAATCTGGTTTCAAAAATTAGATTTTAAAGACATTAGCTCTATTTTAACATGATATACTGCCATAATTGAAAAGTAATACAAAATGTATTACTGTAACTGTAAAATTAACTGTAAAATAAAATGTTTTTGCAAGTAAAATCTATAAATTACTGTATTGTTTATGGTGGAAAACACTTAAAATCCGGTTTTAAAGTCCCTGCATGAAACATGTCATCTGATTATATTTAACGTAACTTTTTTTTTCTTATTATTTTTGTTATCAGTTATGTACATTAGGGTGTTTTGTGTTATATTATGTGTTATTTAGTTAATGTGTATTGCATTATTTTAGTGTTGTGTGTTCTGTGTTTATGAACCTTTGCAATGTCTTGGCCATGTTTTATGGACAGGCCATTAACAATGAACTGATTCATCAAGTGGCTTTCTATTGTGCCAGTAAGTACTTTTAAGGTACAAAAACCTTAGTGTGGCGAGGGGGGCGTGGTTCAGCGAAGTCTGCAGCGGGAGAAAGACTCAGGAGACAGCGGTAAGTAAGTGGGTCAAGTGCAAAATGAGGATCACCTGTGTCTGATTGTAGTAATTGGCGTGGAGACCGGATAAAAGCCGCCGTGGAAAGGCAGTTCAGAGAGAGAGACGGAGTGAAGACTCGGGCGCACGAGCTGTCAGAGAGAAACAGTCGGAACGAATGCAGAGAGTGATCGCGAGACGAACGAGAGAGTTGATGTTTCCGGGTGACGCAGAGTGCGCACCTGTGAGTTTATCTGCCTTAAATAAAAATACCTGAGTCTTCACGAGCCAACCCTGTCCGCTTCCTTCCTTCCTACGAACTTTGTTACACTGGTTGCGAAACCGGGAAGGAAGCCGGAACGCCGCTGCCATCATGTCCTCACCATCGGGATCGCCATTTGCGGATGTCATCCAGTCGCTCGCGGACTCCACCAAGAACATCACAAAGCGCTGATGGACATGAGGGCAGACCAGGAGAGGAGATTCTGTGCCCTCGTCCAGAACCAGCGGGAGGACGCGAGCTGTTCCGGAGCTGGATGGACCGGGAGGTTCGGGCCGGTGAGAATCCAACAGTCCCGGCCCGCCCACCCACATGCCGGTACAGAAGATGGGGCCGCAGAATGACCCGGGCGTTCCTCGACCTGTTGAAAAGACCCATGGCGGCATGTGGGTGGCCACAAACGGACTGGCCAGTGCGCCTCATCCCCTGCTAACCGGGAGGCGCAGTTGGCGCAGCAGCCAGTCCAGAACCTCCTGGTCTACGACGACCTGAAAGCGAGCCATCCTCCAGCGGGTCGGCCGGGCCCGAGCAGCACCGCCAGCGCTTCCGTTCACTGGAGCTGGGGAGAACGGCCGGCCCTTCGTGATGGCTCACCAGCTCGGGACGCCTGCCGCAGATGGCTGTTGGCGGGGAAGGCGGCGTCGACCATGTCATCGACCAGGTGGTGCTGGAGCAGTTTATTGCGCGGCTCCCTAAAGGCGACAGCGCAGTGGGTCCAGTGCCACCGCCCGGCGTCGCTGGATCTGGCCATCCAACTCGCCGAGGACCAGATGGTGGCGTGCCATGGGGTTGGCGAAACCCTACCATCCGTCTCTCTCTCTCTCTTCCCTTCTGTGTCTCCCTATTTTCCTTCCCAGGTCCCATGCGGCGTGGTTCCCGAGCCCAGCCTCGATGGAGGAGGACCGGCACCGAGTCGGCGGCCGGGAGAGCCCACGCCAGGGAGGCGGGTCAGCCAGCCCGAGCGCCCGCTCATGCATTCCCGTTCCTCCGGGGTCTCCACGCCAATTCCTTGTCCACTTCCGCCACTAGGGTGGCGGAAGCCTGGGCCGGCCTGTTGGCGTTGCGGGACCCGGGCCACTTCATCGTGTCCAGTGATGGAGGTGGGGACACTGGTCCGGGTTCGGACGCCCACAGGCTGCCCCGATCAAGCTGGCGGGTACCAAATACCTGTGAGTATTAGGGGGGGTACTTATTGGGCTTTGGTGGATTCAGGATGTAACCAGACCTCGATCCATCAAAGCCTAATTCAGCCCGAGGCATTGGATAAGAGCTGCATGGTTCGGGTGAGGTGTGTACATGGGGATGTGGTGAAATACCCAGTAGTGCTGTTAACCATCCAATTTCGGGGAAAAGCATAAGGTGGAGGTGGCAGTTAACCCCGCCTCCGGCATCCGCTGATTTTGGGAACCAATTGGCCAGCGTTTAAAATTTTATTGGGAGTTTTGTGTGTGGATGCCTCCTGCGGAAAAGAGAAGCCGGAGGGGAGGCGTGCGAAGGGAGAGGCTGAGCCAGGACCGCTGAGGCGGCACCAGGAACGGAGCGCGGTCGAGAGGCTAATCCTCACGGAGCTTGATGATTTTCCTGGAGCAGTCCCAGGACGAGTCGCTGAAAAGCGCGTTCGACCAGGTCCGTTCCATTGACGGCCGGCCTCTCCAGTCCGGCCCCTTCCTATCCCTATTTTGCTATATTAAAAGATAGGTTGTATCGAGTGGACGCAGGACGCTCAGTCAAAACAAGATACAACCCAGTTGTTGGTACCAAAAGCCGTCGGGAAATGCTTTTCCAGGCGGCTCACTGTAATCTATGGCAGGGCATCTGGGTCAAGCAGCAACACTGAACCGTTTAATGGCCCGGTTTTTGGCGGGCATTCACGAAATGTCGCCGGTGGTGTGCGGCTTGTCGTGAATGTCAGTTAGTGAATCCCCGGCCTCCCCAAAGCGCCTTTGCGCCCCTTCCGCTAATGCAGGTCCCTTCGAAGAATTGGTATGGACCTCATCGGGCCATTGGAACGGTCAGCACGAGGGCATCGGTTTGCATTGGTTCTAGTGGATTATGCAACCCGATACCGGAGGCAGTGGCGCCCGCAACATTTCCGCAAAGAGTGTAGCGGAGGCTCTGTTTAGTATGATCTCCGGGTGGGAATCCCGAAGAGATTCTCACCGATCAGGCACGGCGTTTATGTCACGAACCATTCGCGAACTTTATGAGTTATTGGGAATTAAATCGATTCGCACCAGCGTCTATCACCCACAAACGGACGGCCTGGTGGAACGTTTAATCGTGCGTTGAAAACAATGATTGAAAGTTCGTTCACGAAGACGCCAAAAATTGGGACAAATGGCTGGAACCCCTTTTGTTCGCTGTGCGCGAGGTCCCGCAAGCCTCCACGGGTTTTCCCCTTGAGCTCCTGTCTGGCCGCCAGCCCCCTGGGTTTTGGACGTCCTGAGGAGACTTGGGAGGAGGACCCGAGAGTAAAATGAAATTCAGCATGTGCTGGACCTGAGAACAAAACTCCACACGTTGGGGCAGCTCTCCATGGAGAATTTGTTACAGGCCCAGGACAAGCAAAGCCGGCTATACAATCGGGGGCCAGATTACGCAATTTCACGCCGGAGATAAAGTACTTCTGTTACTCCCTACCTCTAGCTCCAAATTACTCGCTAGTGGCAAGGACCGTTTGAGGTCACCACGGCAGGTAGGGGATCTCAATTATGAGGTGGTTCGAACGGATCGGAGCGGGCACGTCAGATTTATCACCTCAACCTCCTTAAGAAATGGAGCGAGGTCGAGCCGGTGATGCTGGCGACGGTGGTAGGTAACGAGGAAGATCTCGGGCCAGGCGAGCCTCAAAGTTCCATCACTCACTCTGGCCCGGGGATCACCTCTCACCCTCCCAGCTCACCGATGTAGCCCGGTTGCAGAGAGAATTTGCGGACGTGTTCTCGCCCGGCCGGTCGAACCAACCTTATTCAACACCATATTGAGACCGAGCCGGGCGTGGTAGTGCGCAGCTGGCCGTATCGTTTGCGGAGCACAAGAAAAGGTGGTCAGTCAGAATTAGAGGCGATGCTAGAGATGGGAGTAATAGAAGAGTCCCGCAGTGACTGGGCGAGCCCGATCGTTTTGGTACCGAAAACAGGCGGCTCGGTCCGATTCTGCGTGGATTATCGCAAGGTGAATGCGGTGTCGAAATTCGGCGCCTATCCAATGCCAGCGGGTTGACGAGTTGCTTGATCGGCTGGGTACCGCTCGTTTTATTCGACGCTGGACTTAACTAAAGGATATTGGCAGATCCCCTTATCACCGTTATCCAAAGAAAAGTCAGCCTTCACAACGCCGTTTGGATTGCACCAATTTGTCACGCTTCCGTTTGGGTTGTTGGGCGCCCGCTACCTTTCAGCGCCTCATGGACAAAATCCTCCGACCGCACACGCATACGCGCTGCCTACCTGGATGACATCATCATCTACAGTCAGGACTGGCAGCGGCACATGGTGCACCTGCGGAGGTGCTGAGAGCGCTGAGGGAGCGGGACTAACGGCCAACCCAAAGAAGTGTGCGATTGGGCGGGTGGAGGTGCGTTATCTGGGTTTCCACTTGGGTCACGGACAGGTGCGTCCCCAAATTGATAAGCCGGCAGCTATTGCGGCCTGCCCGAGACCCAAGACCAAAAGGAGGTGAGGCAGTTCCTGGGGCTGGCGGGGTATTACAGGAGGTTTGTTCCTGACTATTCGGAGCTCACCAGCCCGCTGACTGACCTCACTAAAAGGAGGTCCCAGATACGGTCCCGTGGGAGCGGTGCCAGCAGGTTTTCACCCAGGTAAAGGCTGCTCTGTGTGGCGGGCCGCTATTACACTCTCCTGACTTTTCTCTCCCTTCTTGCTGCAGACGGACGCCGGACCGGGGCTGGGAGCTGTCCTGACCCAGGAGATAGGGGTGAGGCGCCCGGTGCTGTACATCAGTCGGAAGCTCTCTAAGAGAGAGGCGATGTACAGCACCATTGAGAAGGAGTGTTTGGCGATCCGGTGGGCGGTCCTCACCCTCCGCTATTATCTCCTGGGACGGAATTCACCCTCTGTTCGGACCACGCCCCTTGCAGTGGCTCCACCGCATGAAGGATACCAGCGGATCACCCGTTGGTATCTGGCATTACAGCCCTTCAAATTCAAGGTGATCCACAGGCCGGGGCGCAGATGACTGTAGCCGACTTCCTCTCCAGGAATGGGGGCTGCAGGCGGAGGGCTTCCGGCCTGAGTCGGGCGGTGGGGGTATGTGGCGGGGCGTGGTTCAGCGAAGTCTGCAGCGGGAGAAAGACTCAGGAGACAGCGGTAAGTGGGTCAAGTGCAAAATGAGGATCACCTGTGTCTGATTGTAGTAATTGGCGTGGAGACGGATAAAAGCCGCCGTGGAAAGGCAGTTCAGAGAGAGAGACGGAGGTGAAGACTCGGGCGCACAAGCTGTCAGAGAGAAACAGTCGGAACGAATGACAGAGAGTGATCGCGAGATGAACGAGAGAGTTGATGTTTCCGGGTGACGCAGTGCGCACCTGTGTGAGTTTATCTGCCTTAAATAAAAATACCTGAGTCTTCACGAGCCAACCCTGTCCGCTTCCTTCCTTCCTACGAACTTTGTTACACTTAGTATTTCAAACATTATGATTAATGAAATATATGGTTATAAAATATACAGGAATCAATAAGTCATGTCCTTTTTACCATACATTGAACAGGACTTTTTTGTTTTTCAGTGAACACTGAACTGGTAATTACTTCAATATATGAGCTGCTTTTTCCCAGCTGACAATTCTGACGTCAGAAAGCCCAGAAGAGTTGACCTGTATTTGTTTCACAGATGGTTGAAATGAAAAGAGTCACGTTTGACCCTTTACTCCTTCCAGTGGTGTAGCATGCAAACAATGACACATCTGGGAAATCTCTTCATAATCCAGCTCCCAAAACCAGATCAGCATCTGGTATTTATTATGACGACTAACATGTTCAAAGACATTGAGTGGTCCCAATGAGCAGAATCATGTGGATGCGGTGAATGTGGGCAGATGCTTTACATCTTTCAGCAATTTAGTGCCAGTTCATCATTTCATTTTTGTTTGAAAACAACGTGTGGTGTGTGTTTATGTGTGAATGGCCTCACCACAGTTGAGCTCCTCTGCAGTGAGAGTTGCGACCGAGCGTCCCTGCAAGCGGCTTGGATAGTCACATGTAGCTGCGGCTTGAGCATTACCGGACTCTGCGTACTGCTTCAACAGATCGGCCAACCACAGCAGTTCACAGTCACAGTGCAGTGAGTTTGAGTCGAGGCGCCTATAAACACACAAAACTAAATTCAAATAAAATTGTTGCAGATCATCGGTTCAAATAACACCGTTGCACCAATTCACACTTGTAGCGGATCGGGAAACAATGCTTTCTGATCAAATCACGGATACATTTGTTGCAATGTTGGTGTTGTTGGGTCAAAATAGCAACCCTCATTCTGTGAAAAGTCTTTCTAAACTCGCATGCAACACTCTAATCCTGATCCTTGCCAAACTGGTTTTATTATCTAGTCTCGAATGGCATGTAGGAGGAGGTTCAGAATATCAAACCAAACACTGAAATGTTTTATTTGAGTTTTAATAGATTAAGTTATTTAGTACATCAAAACACTGAAACCCCTAAAATTATGAGCTGCCTGTAAATAAAATATTTAAAAATGACTCCTCTAAAGGTATGGAACTAAAGCAAGGTTATTATTAGTTAACTGAAATTAAAATCATGACAAAAAAAAAAGTTTTATTTATTTTTGTTTTTGTAAAGCAGGCAACATTTCTCATATTTATTTAAACATGATGTACTAAAATGTAATTAAAAAATGTAATCAAAATGTAAACATTTAAATGAAAATGACAAAAACAACAATTACTACAACGTCAAATAAAAAAATGAAAAACAAATTAAAATAATATTCACATTTTTAATAGGATCTCAATGATATTAAAACAACACTGCACTAACTAATTTAATTACATGTGCCATTTATAAAGTTTTTGTAGATAAAGTGGAACATAACCACATTTTCAAGCTCTAATTTTTAAGTAAATTCAAAGAGCAAGCCACTGCTTCACCCAACTGTAAGCAAGCTTGAGTAATACTCACAGTCTCTTCATGGACTGCAGGTGGGAGAATGTTCCCAATGCGAGATGAGTAATTCTGTTATTGTGTAGAAACCTGCAAGAGATATCAGTGAGAGGTGCACCGCTTCAACAGTGTGTATTTAAAACCCAGGCATAGACAATCTGTGACTAGGACAGAAGAAAAACAAACACATGACATAAAAGCATCACTATACTAGCGTTCATATTTAGGATCAGTGATTTGTTTATTCTGTGGAATATAATCTGTGAGTGGTGTGCAGTGTTACCACTCAATCGTGGTTTTATGAATGTGATCTGACTTGATAGAGAAAACAAAACTAAATCGTTTGGCAATTACTTGGTTAAAATAAAATTGCTTCTATTTTTGCTAAGCACCAATTCACATGGCTTTCCCATCGTTGAAAGACATCAGTATGTGTGTGGGTGAATTCAGCGCCACAATCTCTAAACATTCAGAGTTCAGGTCAACAGAAAGGAATGAGACACCGTAATAAAAATGATTTAAGCTGCTTGTACAATTTGAGCTAAAACAACACCATGCACTTAAACTGAAGTTTACTCTGTTTCTGTTTGGATTACCTGAACCATTTTGTTGCTTTACCTGAAACTGGGCAGTGGATTGTTAGTTCCCAGCATGCTTTGCACAGGGCTGGATCATGAGAGTAAATGGTGATATTAAGTGCTATTTCATGTGTTTTAAGTAAAGATAAACACCTGAACGAAGTCTATTCATACTGAAGTCACTCAATGAAGAATAGCTGGTACTAAACAGTGCAGGGCATGTAACTTCTTACTTGCTCATTGTAAACATGTGCTATGCTTCACACAAAAACATTAGTGTTTAATAATCAAGAGTTCATATTTCTTTGTTTTGTGTAGACTTTACCCAATTTATTTTATGCATCTTAGCTATTACATTTATGTTCACCGTAACACCATGTCCTCTTTTGGACCTAAAAAATGCATCCGGCTGGGATTTCTAAATCGACCTAAATGTCCGGGATTTGGCGTTTGCTTTCTACAGTCATTATTCATTGTGTTTTTGTAAGACGGCCTTCTTAATCCTGCTCCAGCTGAATTTTTGACCATTACCGCCGGGCTGCTTTTAAACTACTGCCATGGGTTGATTTTACCCATGAGTTAAAGGTTTAAAATATAGCATAAACTACATTCGACTGAAACATTTTGCATTCTACCTATGATAAAACTGTGCTAAATGTTAAGTTTTGTGAAGGAGGGCAACTAGTAGGAAGCCTTTTAGCTGCGTTTATGATCAATCTGCATAAACTGACTGTAGACTGAGTTTGATATTTGGGATATGGTCATAGCGCTAATTTAGGGGCTACTTTAACCCCCCCAACCCATATTCCACCCCGCTCACATCCGGCTGTCTACCTCCTGCCCCTAGGGTCCTCTTTATGGAAACTAAAATATGGTCACCCTATCTCTACTTAACACATGGGATGAAATCTACACAAACAAACTGATTGCAAACTGCACCCTTATTTTTTGGAATGACAAAAATTGGAGTAGAAACCATTTTCATTCAGACAACAGAGAAAAGTAGATCCCTATAAACCTGTTGTACACAATCGGCATATTTAAGATATTTATTTAATTAGATGCAAATATCTGTTATAAGTTCTGTGGTGTTTTAGGAGCTCCATATTCTCATTTGATCATACTATATGAGCCAAACAAATCCTTGTGTATAAAATATGATACAAACAAAAACACACATGATTTTTCTTTCATATGTCAGGGTTTACAGGGTCAAAACATCCCTTTGAAGACAATCCATCTCTCAAAACAAACCAGAAAGGCTACAGCTCATAGCAGACGTTTGCCTACATGCTCGTCTTTTGATCTCATTTCAAAAGAGACGTGTTATCATGACTAAACATGCAACGAGTGATTGTGAGGTCTGAGATGCATGCGTAACTCACAGCCGCTCAAGCTTGGGTAGATGAGAGAAAGACTCCGGTTCCAATGACTCAATGTTGTTGAAGTGCAGGTATCTGTGAGAGAGAGTTACATCGTTTTACTTGCCATAAACATAGTATCTAGAGCTTTTCCTCCGTTTAATTTGACTTCATTTTGAATGCTATTACCATGACATTTTCTGTGCCTAATGTCTGTTAACAAAAACTTGTCCAGTACCTGTTTTACTTCCTTAATCTTATGCATTTTCAACAAGAAAACAAAGAGCAAGACATTGAGAACTTCGATGGAGACCATTATTTTATTTATTTAAAACAATGTGCACCAGTTAATCATGTAAGATCAGGGACATATTTTAGGAAAGCAATTCCATTTCATATTGACTTGAACATTATAAAGAAGGCAATAACATTTCGGTGACGTAATAAATAACTCGTGCTACAAGGCAAATATACTGTGTGTTTTAAATGAGATCAGCAATAACAGAGTCAAAGGATCTTAGAGAGTAAGAAGAAATACTTGACTGTAAAATGTGTTTATGTCATCTTGGCGCATCACAAGCCATATCAAAATCCTGGATGCTTTTTAAGCTGAATGCACATGACACGATATTATCTGAACTCTATCTAGCTGCAAGCCAGAGATTTATCACATCATGGCAGATATCATGAAATAACTAAAAGCGGAACATTAAAATATGAGCTATTGATCCCAAGTGATTCTCTGTCAAATATAAAGGAAGGCCAATTTGCAGGTTTGTAGGTATCAACCTCCGCAATCTGGCAACGTGCTTGATAAAATATCTTTAATTTGTAAAAACATGGATCAAACTGCATCATACATTAAAGAGATAGCTCACCCAAATATACAGTGTGTGTGTATGTATGTATATATATATATAGAAAACTATTCCTTTAACGTTGAGAGATATTAAAAACTAGACCGGAGGTGACAAGGCAAAGGGTTACTTACAGCTGTTCTAGAGAGACGAGCCCCTTAAACGCTTCTCTGTCCATCGCCTGGATTTCATTCTTGTACAAGTAGCTGAAAAAATTATTCAGGAATATTAGTACAACGCGAGTCTCAAACATCGAGGGATCTCCTATTTTTAACAGAGAAAATAAAGATAAAACATGCACATCATGTACACAGAAATAAAGATCAAAATTATTTTTTAATCAGATAATCCAGGAATAATAGAAAGAAAAAAAAACTGTTGCACATTGTTATATATTGATAACACCGGTAGGGTGGCCTGTGGGAAACAGGAATGAATGTTTGTGGTTTTCCTGTCGAGAACCAGCGCTCAGTCACATAAACCCAATGATCCGGTGACCTTTGAGGACTATGACACCACCCACAGGAAGCATATGCTGCAGATATTCAGTGTCTTCCCATACAAGTATTCAATATTGCATATAGAAGCACCACTAAAGCAATGCACTTTTTAGTACTAAACCGTGCCAATCTTGTAAAGTGATGAGTAAATTATGAGAGCTGTTCAAGTTAAGATGATGACGTCATTAATGAACAAATAAGTCTGGAGCTGTGATAAACGCCTTGTGCTCAAGTATTAAAATATGACAGCACTACCCACGTGGCTATTGCACCTATAACAGCTTATTTTTATCAGTTCTTTAGTCTTTGGGTCGTTATATTTCTCACAGATTCCTGCTCGTTCTAAATCAGATTGCAAAGATTACATTCATATGAATGAATGCATTAGTGAGAGCGGTTGCGTGTGAATTAATTATATCTGGCAGCGTCTCTCTACCAGCAGTGAAGCTGTGGGATTTAGTTATTAAGAAATATATGCTTGAACTTTTCAGTTTCTAAGCTATTTTACCGTGAACTGACTGAACAGTGTTGATAATACATTTCCGCGCTGAATGATTCTGTGCGCGCGATCTGCATGTGATGTATTGTATGTGCTGCTGTCTGTAGCTATGTGTGTGTGTGTTACAGTGCAGCAGCGCATTAGATTAGAACGTGATTAACTTGTACAATAAGTGTTTAAAACCGTTCAATTTCCAGCATCCAGTAATATAATCACACATGTCTTGTGGAGCGCATTCAGAGTATGAATTAGTTTGTAATTTTAACTGTTTGGAAACAGAGCGTAAATGTGGATTTAATATCCTATTGCGCCCTCTACAGGACCAGCGACTAGTCGACTTCAAGCGTCATGGCAGAGCACTGAAGTCAACTAGTCGACTAGTCTGTGCAGCCCCTAATATGAATATGACAGACTTTTGGACCCCACTATATATGTAAAACAAAAACCAGCTGGTGACTAATTAAATTATTATTATTTTAGTTCTTCTAAGATAATATTAAGATTTCAATATTAATTTTCATTTTAAAGATTTAGTTGTTTTGGGTTTTGTTGTTTTTATCTATAAAATTATAAATTTTATTATAAAGTTAAAGTTATTATAAAGTATATTATAAAGTTAAGCTAAATATAAATGTTAAGTGTTCCTGTGGCTCAGTGGTAGAGCATTGCGTTAGCAGTGCAAAAGGTCATGGGTTCGATTCCCAGAGAACACATGTACTGACAAAAATATGTATAGCATGAATGTACAGTAAGTCGCTTTGGATAAAAGTGTCTGATAAATGTAAATATGAAATAAAATCGAACTTTTTTTTTTCATTTCACAATAATAGCCCTGAAAAAATGTGAGGTTTTCTTATGCAAAAACCTGTTCAATGTTTACAGACTCTGAATTACAGTGGTGAAATGCCAAACCAGCCACAAAGCAGGTTAGTCACTTTGTCTGGAGGACTAGCCAGACCACTGGACCATGCTTGAGTAACCAGAAGGGGGACTTTTAAAGTACTCCTTCAGACAACTCCACAGCTGGACGTCAGGACTGTGTGAACTATCACATGTGTCTGATGGTTGAACCGCCCAAGACCAGTTATTGAATGAAATAATACTCCGCCTGAGACTTATAATACTCCGTATGTTTATCAGGAGTGACACACGAGTTGCAGTCTGTGAAGTCGGCGTTTGTCTTTTAGACCACCAGCACTAGAATAGCAGTGGCCTCTAAATGTTCAGCCTCTTGTAGAGATTATTTAAGCTTCACACAGTCCAGTGATCAATCAAAAAAAAGAGTTATACAAATATTGTTGTATTATAATTATAAAAAGGGAATTTAGTGATGCATACACTAAGAGCATACAACTTTTTGGCTTGTTTTGGCAGTATGGGTATGATGAAAAAAATATATATTAATAATAATAAAATAAAATCAATCAATCAATCAATCAATAAAATAATAAATGAATTAATAAAAAATTATTGTGTACATATATATTTATTTATTTATTTAGTGGTGCTAGGGATTGCCACAATGCAAAATGTATCATAGTGGTGATAAAAAATGCTTTATTTTCTTAAAGCAAAAATATTTATTTGTTTTGATTTGGGGATGAAATATGACCAGATGTTTTCTTGACAAGCTGGTGAGATTGACCTACACATACTTTACTCTTACCGTATTCTCGTAGCAGCTGAGTTTAGATGTTATCTAGGCAAAACCAGGTGTGAAACATTTCAAACATAAACACAGGCTGCTCTCACCACAGCTAAAGTTATAGATTCTCAAACTGCTCTGTGACGAACAAAGACGGGAAGTGTGCAACATCTGCCCAGAGAGCAATTACTCCGGCTCCGCCTGACGCTGATCTCCACGCTTTTGGGTCAGGGCCGTCAGACAGATCATTTTATAGACAATTAAGTTTCCCACATGTGTGCGAGTGTCTTTCCATGATCTCAACTCTCTTCTGTGTCAAACAATGGCAGTAGTAAAGACTGAATCATTCATACAAGTGGTGAGCATGGTGCAACATGTTGGTACATGGTTCTGAAATCAAGTTAAAGGGGAATTATTTTATCATATCACCTACTATATTGCACATTTTAACTTTACAATATGCTTTCAGTCAGTGGTTATACAGTAGCTATGCTTTAAAATTAATATTACTTGACTTTTCTAACTCCGAACTTAAGCTGGGAAACATTTATCCATAAAGCATCACCCAATTTGTATTTGTATTTTTCCACAATTTCTATATTTTAATAAGCAATCAAAAGAGGTAAAGAAATGCTCACAGATATTTTAGGTTTTCCAAATCTTCAAAGGCTCCTCTTGGGATTCTTCTAATGTGGTTGTTATTTAAAAGCCTTCAAGAAAGAGGAAAGAAATGTATTAGACATCAAAATATACAGTTTCAAACAAAGGAACATGCTCCAAAATGTTTCGTTTTATGAGGTGTTTTTCATGAAACCAGTTTAGAAAACATTGACGCTTACAGTGTATTGAGGTGTTTTAATCGTCTGAAGGATCCTGGCTGTAAATCCTTGATTTTGTTGAATCTCAGATCTCTGCAAACAAAAGAGAAACATACTTGGATCAAACAAAGCATATGTTATTGCTGTGGCCTTCCGTAGGGTTGCAAAAAAAAAAAAAAAAACTATACAATTGTCAGATTAAAAAACAATGCTGCCTTGGTGAGCATAAGATATTTTTTTTGTTTATCTTATTCCCACCTTCTGACCAGCAGACTAATAATACCACTAGTAGTACCAGTGAGATTATATATATAATGCGAGTACCCTGAGAATTTAGGTAAAAATTAGGGCTGTAACGATACGCGATATGAAACCGAAATCGCGACACTCAGATCCACGATCCTGTATCGCGGTGTGATAAGAGAGAATCGCGACACACCCCGTGACTACCTTTCCAATCATGTGACGCCTGCCTGCGAAAGTTGAGCTAGTTGCACACAGATTTTCCCCTCAAGGACATCGGCGTCGTGCTCCTTGCCCAAACAAAAGACGAAGATTGTGTGTGTCATCGCAAATAACGAGGACACGGATCCACACACTTCTTTGCTAGTGCTCGCCATGATAATAAAGGAAAACTGTATTCCTACCAGAATGCACGTTTCTTCAAACAGACCAGTCAGTGAAGGCGAAGAAGAGGATGATGTATTCTCCGGCGGTCCTTATATTATGGTCGCGCGACCAACGGATGGTGTTTTACATATGTATCTTCAGACACGAGTCACGCTGAAGGCGTTCCCGTAGCGACCCTAGGGGCGCGGTTCGAAGATTCCCATGAAGGGAACTTGATTGAAGAAGAATTTTCAACATGCTCGAATCATCTCCACAATGGAGTTTAGTTCTGTTTGTTTTTCAACAGTATTTTGTTACAAAGAAAACAGAAGTGTTATAGCTTTGGCTATTTATTTATTTTATATATGGCTATTTATATTGTTAATAATTTGCATAGTTAATCTTGTTCTTTGGTGTTCAATTTATAAAGATTTTTCAAATGTTATTTAATAAAAAATATTGTTTTAAAAATCTTTTTTTTTCTCCCACCCCCCACGAAAAAATCGTGATACGAACCGAATCGTGGGTCAAAAATCGTGATACGAACCGAATCGTGGGTCAAAAATCGTGATACGAACCGAATCGTGGGTTTGGTGTATCGTTACAGCCCTAGTAAAAATACAATTATTGCTCATAATAATATCAGTTATTTCAAATGCAATGAGTGAGGTAGAAATTGTGCATTGAATTTCTCCTTCATGACCTCTGAGATATGGAATACACTCTCTCCCCTGGAGTCTAG
Source organism: Gymnocypris eckloni scoliostomus (assembly GCA_027564155.1). NCBI lineage: Eukaryota > Metazoa > Chordata > Actinopteri > Cypriniformes > Cyprinidae > Gymnocypris > Gymnocypris eckloni. The sequence goes on along the minus strand of CM050428.1, from coordinate 256,852 downwards.
ACTCTTCTGTCTAGCCAACCTCATAGCTAACTATTTATAGATATGCGCTCAGCTGTGCTGTATTGTTAGGCCTGCTGGAATATTCTCTGTATATAACAGAGTATATGAATCATAATTAGGGAATAAGACTAACATTATCACAGTTTTCTCTGACTCTGCCACACAAGCGTCTGTCCTGATCAGATCCAGCCCCACCAATAATTCCCATCTATAATTCCCCCATCTATAACTCATATTTTCTGGAGGAACTGTATCTGATGTTTGTCATTAGCCAGCATATGAGGGATGAGGATATTTCCCTGAACACTGCTTGGATCACGACGGTAATCACAGGCTGGGCTCCAATCATACAATTACCAACTACAATATGTTATTTAATAGCACATTTACAAGTGACTATTACACCTTTCTAGAACTTTATATACTTTTGGCCTAGACAAATTAAACGAGTGGTTTTGACTTTTTTTTCTAGGCTTGATTGGGTTTATAGGGTGAAGTCTAAAATGTGTTACTTCGTTAAAAAAATAAAATAAAATAACAACGCATTTTATTTCACATAATTTACCTTTATTCTGCACCGCTCTGTCCCTTCTCTTATGAACACTGATGACTTCCTGGTTTTATGAAGCCCCTCCCTCAGAAATTCACAATGGACTCAGATTGGTTTTCTGGCCCAGTGTGTTGTGATTGGCTAAACCTCCTAGTGAGGTCCAGAAACGTCCCGCCCCTCAGCGGCAAGTGCTTCGGTTGTATTGTAAACAATGGCGTTGTCAATATTGCTCATCAGTTTGAGCCCGATTGAGACCCAGAGAATATCAGTGAAGACAATCGCGCAGAACCGGTACAAGCACGGCTCTTACAGGCCGTTTCAGAATGGAATGTTTTTGTTTGTAGTGGTCTCATACTTTTAGATTTGTAAATGCTACTGCTTGTGTTAGCTTTTAATATACGGTTTTATCCTGATTAAAGCTTTCATACAGCACAATATATTATTGCGTTGTAGCATTTTGTAACAGTAAGAAGTGTTTGCCAACAAGTATTGCTCGCTACCATGGCAACTGTGTGTGCGTCCATGTTTAATGCTTCTTGTAATTATGTGAAAAATATCTGTCTGTCTATACATTAAGTGTATTATTAGAACACAGTTCATTGAAGGAGCTGATGAGCTAATGATCTGAAAGAGAGAGAGAGAGAGAGAGAGAGAGAGAGAGAGAGAGAGAGAGAGAGAGAGAGAGAGAGAGAGAGAGAGAGAGAGAGAGAGAGAGAGAGAGAGAGAGAGAGAGACAGAGAGAGAGAGAGAGATATATGAATAGATTTATTTTGTGCACGATGTCACTAAACCAGGAAGAAGCTCCACCAGCCGTAACTGTAGGCAATGTATGGGTTCCAAAGACGTCTTTGATATTTGTGTCCGATGTGACAACAAGCACAGCACATCTCCATGAGATTGAACAGATACTATTAATATATTGAAATAATAAACTACCTTTTCCCACAATGATCCCTGGACTTGATTGTATTTTTAGGATGTTAGCAAGTGTAACAGTTAGACCATGTAATATCCAGATTGTAAATTAAAAATTTTATCAGCTCAAAGCACATTTGAGTCAATGATAGTGTAACAAGATAACGTTATTAGCTTACTAATAAATCAGTCTTTCTGGACAAATTACGGTTTGATTTGTGAGCGTAGCCGCTCGATGAAGGCTTAGAGCTTGAAGAATCCTCTGCCGGCTGCTCGCTCCCGCTTCACGGCGGGCGAGACTCATGCTAACGGTGATTCCCTTCTCCGTCCGCGTTTTGATTTCAGTAAGTCAGTTTTGGTCGATGCAAACAACGTGATTACTGATCATGAGCCCAACATCCAGCGAGCCAAGAAAACATGCAATCTACCTGAGGGAAGACGTCTTTCACTTCTAGTGTATTCTTAAACCTGGATTTCATTATTGAAGCACAGATCCAGGCACCAAAAGCAGCCCACACCAAGTTCTCTTTAATTAAAAATATGTATTTTTATTTATTCATAGGCTACAATAACATTTCAGTTCAAAAATGTTGCCATTGTTAACAAAAATGCTTTAACGACTGACGATTCAGACTTTCAGTTGTTATGCTCTCAAAATGTATGCCATATATATGTATGTAGGCTATGTCCTAAATTAATACACCACTTGTATATAGTAACCTTGTGAACCTTCTGGGAGTGTTTCGTTGATCTTCCTCTGGTAGTTGTGGCTGCTGTGACCATAGACTGACAGGTCGTGCAGTTGTGACTCAGACACAAAAATGGTGGGGATAAAACATTGTGACGTCACGTGGAAGCTATGAATAAACTGCCATCATTTAAAAAGACAACATCTCTGTTTGCATTGAACTTTTAGCAACGTAACTTTGCAGATATTGTTTATGCTCAAAAGCAACATTACACACTAACTAAAGTAAAAAAAGTGAAATCACAATCAACCACCCCTTTAAGCCTAGAATATTTCAGCCATTCGGAGTCTGATTCCTCCCAAGATTTCTTCCTCATCCTGCTTAATCTCCAGGAGGTTTTTCTTGCCACAGTTGGCTTACTTAATTCTGAGCATATGCAATGTCCTCAGCACAGCTGCTTCGAAAATTTAAATAAAATTGAATCAAACTGAAACTGTGCTTGCTGATTATGATTGTGTCTTTGGTGCATTTACCTGTAAACTGAAACATGCATGTAGTAGGATGGTAGGGTACTAGTGCTCAGTATCTTCACCAGCATCATATGTGAATTTAGTCCATTATGACAACAAATAACTCAAGGATATCATTACAAGCAGTCGAAGGCTGGCTGTTTTCTCTCACAGAGATCCCAACATTGCTTTGGCTTACAAAAAACACCAAATTGCTGTGTAATAAGGGCATGTGCCAACTAACTTCTAACAAGAGTCTCTGTAGAACATTCTCAGAGAACAGGGAATGAACTCCAACTAATAACAAGGCCCACAAGCTCTTCACAAGACTACTGATACAAATCTGCTAGTGATATATCACCCTCATGTCGTTCTTATCCCTTTACTTTCTTTTGTGCTATGTAAAGATAGAAATTTGAGGTTCGGATTGACATGAAGGTGAAGATGACACATTTAAAAATGTAAGAACAAAAGCAACAAGAAGATAATGCACATCTTCACAGCTCTTCAAGTTTTCAGTGTACACTTTCTGTTGTGTCTTGTAAACATTTAAGCAACCCCTTAAAGACTTATGTTTTTTATTATTATAAAGTGTTAAGGAATTCTAGCAGCAGAGCTTTAAATAGAACCAGAAAATGCCAAATCATTTGGCCTTAGCTTTATGAGTGAGTAGGGATAGTGAGTGAGTAGAAACAGCAGACGAGCTGAATGAGACGCAGATTCACTCTCTGCCAGCAGGTGGCGCTAAAGCCTTTCCTTGGTTTCCACTGTAAACAAAGCAGCGCTGCACTTATGAACTTTAATATGCATTATACAGAGGCAAGATGAAAAGAAGAAATACCATCTAAACTTTTCTAGAGACAGTAAGTTCCCCTCAGATGTACATTCATATTAACTCCTGAATTGTCATTTGTTTAGCATCTCAACCGATTTGAATCGTCACATATTTGAATCGATGTTCAACCGGGAAGTGATTAATCATTACATCCATATGAGTGAGTCAAATCAAGAATGAATTCAGATTTATTAGCTTAAAAGATAAAGGAAGTAGGGCGGTGACGGTGGCAGATTTTTACCACCGCGGTGGTAATGGACCAAGTACCGGCGGTGGCGCAGTGTTGTGTATATTTGTATATATAAAACTCTAAAATGCAAAAATAAATTAATGAGGCTCAATCATCTATTAACAAACATGCGTCTTTAATTTAGCACTTACGTCAGTGAACACTCAGCCTGCAAAACACTAAAATAAATAATGCAGTTAAATAGGAAAGTAGCCTTAAATAAGCAAGTTAAATACACCTTGTGACCCTGTCTGCCCTCACAGTAAACTGCCTCGTCCTATTTATGACGTCCTGACACAAAGTTCAAATGTCCTGTTGATAGACTCAACCTGTTGTGTTGCGATGCGGCATTAGACATGGTTCACCACCAAGCAAGCGGGTGCGTTAACTCCTTGTTTGCATGCGCTCTCTGTGGAATAGGAATCGCAGCGTATGTTGCCACATTTCTTGTTAACATCTTCCATTTACCGCTGTCTTATTCGTATTTGGCCAGTTTGGAGAAAGCCTCACCAATACACACTTGCCCAGCCGGCGTTTGCGATCACGTGAACTTGAAGACACTTTTACAAACGCGGATGGGTGACATGAATGGAGATGATTCCAGATCGGTGATGTAGTATTTAGTTTCCCAACAACGTCCATCGCTCATCACAAAATAAATATGCTGAATGCAGAATAAACAGTATTTTCCTGCACTCAAACCTGCCAATCTAAAGGAAGCACCCTGTATGGCGTTTGAGGTAATTTGTGAATTAGCATAGATTTATAGTCTAAATAAAACAATTTGCAACTGTTACTATTATTACACTTGTTTACAAAACTTTGTATTATGCTTGTTATAGAGTGTGTGACGTCACGTGCACTACCGCCGGTGGCAATAATGTGTCCAAATATATATGGACCAACTGTATACAGTGAAAATAACAACAACCTTTGGTCCCCTGCTGATTTTGTTCATTTGCCCACTGACAAAGAAATTATCAGTATATAATATTAATGGTAGGTTTATTTGAACAGTGAGAGACAGAATAAAAAAATACAGAACAACGCATTTCTATAAAGTTATAAATTGATTTGCTTTAATGAGTGAAATAAGTATTTGACCCCTTCGAAAACATGACTTAGAACTTGGTGGCAAAAGGTGGCGACAATCGTGATTGTCACGGCCACCGTCACACCCCTATAAAGACTAGTTCAAAAAAGGAGGACACCCGTGTCATGCTGGAACAGCTACTTCAATGTTTTACTCCATTCGCATCTGCAGGTGTGTTAGAGGTCTTGTGGGGTCACCGTGTGCATACAATACAATGCTGGGAATTCCTCACTGACCAGATTACTTCTTAGATAAACATCAAACATCTTATTTACAGCAGTGATCTACTATCTTTGACCTACTTTTACCAGGCATTATAGACTGACATGAAAACTTCCATGGAAATACTACAAGTACAAACATCTGGATTACACATTAACAAACTAAAATCCTTCTATGGTAATGAATATCACTTACAGAAAACTCACTTACCTCACATGTACAAAACTTTAGTGCAGGAGAGAACATTTGGCCAAAGCTTAGATTAGTTCATTTAAATTAAATTCGATTAGTACATTTAAATTAGCTGATCATTTGAAATCAAATAAACTGATAGACTGTGACTGTGCATTATATTAAATACTGGGTTAAAAACAGCTCAATCTGGGTAATTTTGGCAACCCAGCACTTGGTCAAAAAGGGACAAACCCAGCGCTAGGTTGTTTCTATAACCAGCTTCATTGGGTTTAATGTTAAACACAACATGCTGCGGTTTTATTTAACTCAACTATTGTTTAAAAATGACTATACTCTTAGATATGATTAACCTAAATGGACTGGAAATTAAATTCACACACACAATTACTGCAGAAACACATTCATACATGTTCACCTTTTGATTACAATAAGTAGAATCACTCAGAAATGACAAAAAATATAAGCAAAAAGCTACAAATATATACATGTGCATGCGAGTTAGAAACAAGTTCAGAAAAGAATGGCAACTCTTAATGTCAGTTAAATTAAATTGATTAAGAGTTTAAAACTGATCATCTTACATTTAAAAACAAATTTGACCAGTTATGTGAAATGTTTTTCTCCCACCAATAAACACACCATTATAAATCTCTCTGGTTAAAGAACATTAACCAGATGCAGATGGGATTACAAGCCTCTTTCTCTGAAGCATGGCATTTGTTTTGTATTTCTTTGTATCATTTTATTTTGTTCTTCTGTGCAAATCTGAACTGGTCAAAAGCATTCACTCGTGATTTTTCTTCAGAAGTCATTAACTCTTCCAATAATTAAAACGTATTATTAATTAGTGGTATATAGACACCATAAGTTGACATAACCCAACCAGTATAGTTTTTTGATAGAGTAATTTATCCCAGACAACTAATCAATTTTTGGTCAATTCTGGTCAGATGTCTGGCCCATATCAAACACAAGACTTTCCCTCCAATGTACACATCGTAAATTGTTCCTGGATCACAGATGTGATTCATTTCCACATAAGGAAAGTAAAAAGAAGTAAATTACAGACAGATAAAAGTCTTTGTTGTTTTCTCACTTTTGCCAAGTGAGTGAAAGAGATGTTGGAAGATGTTTCTCTGCCATCAGGACTCTAAGCCAAGAGTTCTTTGCTCACTGCGCTTCTATCCGGGTCTGTTCTTCTGAAACACTAGAAGACAAACGACACTAAATGACAGCTCCCTCACAGAGACGTGCTCAGACACGGCTTGCTCAGATTCCAGCAGGCCCCCATCCCGCATCAGGAAACACCCCTAGAACAGACTGAGATCATCTACTGATCATCATTCCTTACGAAGATATGACTCAGTCATCCAAAAACCAACTAGTTTGTTAGTCAACCTACTGAGATTGTTCGTTTTGCAGCTTTAAATGAAGACAAATAAGAACGAGCATCTCTACAATGTCTTTAAAGCACCTTCATCGACACGTTTCAAGACTATTCTAATGCAAGAACTTGCCCCCTGTTACCAGTGTTTAAGCTGAATTTGTTGGATTCCTTAGTTTTGTAAGAAATAGCGATAGTTGTGTACAAAAATATATATTTAGTTGAAAGCCTATGTTTTGTGTTCATAAAATTGCTAAAACACATTAGTGTCTGGCAGCCATGGCTCTAAACCAGCCTACACAGAAACCTATTTTTACTGACTAGCTGTTTAACGCATTTATAGGTTGATTTGGACTTTAATAGTGACACGATTTGCCCTTTTCATACAAAGTATGGATACGTTTTCTTTGTATTGACCAATCAGAAGCATAGAATACTCAGTGTTCCAATTACGGCTGTTCAATGATCATGATCATTCTGCTCCAAAACCATATAAAAGCACAATAATAATTAAAAAAATCATTAGAATTATTGTATTACATTTCATTAGAATTATTGCACTCTCACATAAGCACAACAAGTCAAGATAACACCAGTTGCCAAATTAAAATGAAACTTTTGGGTAAAATAACCAGTGGGCACATCTATTCCATGCGATTATGTGTAATTTGTTGTTTGTGAAGTTGTTAAGGACTCAATCTACAGCATAAACCATGGAGGTCAAGCGGAGAATCGCAAGAAAGTCGACGATGAAGTCACTGGACAAGGTTTTTAAATCTAAGGACATCTCCCTGTCAATCAAGATTCGGCTTATGCACGATTCGATCTTTTCCGTAGTCACCTATGATTGCGAGAGTTAGACGTTAAGGAAATAGGACAGTTGAAGGATCAGTGCATTTGAAATGTGGTGCTAGAGACATATTTGATCAATCCCATGGACTGCAAGAAGGACAAACAAATCAGTCTGGGAACAAATCAAGCCTCAATATCACTCAAATCTCGGATTACACAATTACGCCCACTTTAGCCACATCATAAGAAAACATCAATCACTGGAAAAGGACATCATGCTTGGCTGAACAGAGGGAACTAAGAAATGAGGAAGGCCAGGAACTCAATGGCCCGATACAATCAACACAATTACAACACGAACACAGGCCGAGCTCAATCAACATGCACAAGATCGATCTTCTTATAGATCATTTATCCATCAAGTCACTATGGCTCGGAATCGAGCTGAGGGCCTTTAACTAACTACCTAACCAGTGGGCAAATATCACATACAATTATGTGTAATTAATGAAGAGAAGCAGAAATCATAATTAATTTCTTTTTATTGTGCAGTCCTAGTTCCATTCATATTACAATATCCACAGTATAGTAACATCTATCAAATGAAATACATGTCGACAATTTCACTGCACTGACCATTGTTGGCACCACCGATATTACAGTGAATGAGAGAAACTGGAACACCCTACAGTGACAGTAAAGTAAGTCCCACCGTCCAAATAAAAGAGCCAACCACCAGTATAGTACCAAAGAAACCACAGAAACAGCAATAAAGTGTGCTCAGCTCCAAAAACGGGACAATGTTAAATCAAAAATAAGCATTGAGGCTATGAAACGATGTATGATGCCATTCATTTTAGACTGTCATTGAAATACTAGTCGGCAAACCGTTTGAGAGTTTCTTTTATTTTCAGTGTTTCCCAATATAATAAAAAAAAGAAAATAGCTTCTGAATTTTCCAAGATGGATGTCGAGTCAACTGACTTGACGCAGAAGTGATGATAAAAAATTCAACAATTGAAATAAAATTTACAATTAAAAACAAGTTTTCTGTGCTTTTTGTAGGGCTGAACAATTTGTGACTTAATCAATTTGACTATAAAATAATAATTACTAAACAAAATAAGAAATGATAATCTAATAATCACTCTAATGTACAGTATATAACTGTAAACTACAAATATATTAATTTCTTCATTTTCCAATGTTAAACCAGCTAACTTATTTTGACAGAAAACTGCCCTTGACGACAGGTGCGTCTTTGTTATAATTTAATATCTACTTTTTAATAACAACATTTGTGTTAATACTATGCTCTTGCCTTACCAAATTCACTACGTTAACCCTATAATAACGGTTTGTTTTTAAGTGTGTTGGTTGGATTTGGTGGGAAAGTGCATGCTTACATAATTTGTTCTTACATGTTCACATTGTGCCTGTAAATGTCTGACTTCTACAGCCATCATTTGCACTAGATCTGAAGACACTTTAACAGTGTAACAGTCTATTTCTTGTATTTCTCATAGACATAATACACCACGTTATCAAAGTTTCCTGGTGGCTTATCAGAGAGTGAACTACTAGAGAACACAGTGTTACGCATCAGACAAAACAAAGCAGGTCTGCCATAAACTACCTATTATACTCCATGAGCTCATGCTGAATTACCAGGAGGACAAGCCTCAGGCTTCCTCTCGGCAGGGAACATGTAAGATGCAGTCCTTTACATTGTCTAATAAAACAACGTAACACACACACACACAAATCAGTTTAGGAGGAAAGTGCACAGCAATCTACTAATCCAACAAGACTGACAGGACAGCAATCGAGCCGGAGTAATAGTTATTGTCAACTGAGAACAAAAAGCCACAACAGACTAGATTGTTACTGTATCTAAATGGCTTTGTGACTCATTGTCTTATGGGTCTGAGCCGTGCTATCTTGGCCACATTTGAGAGCTTCACTCATATAAAAGAGCTTGGACTGATTAACAGCAGCGTCTGGCAGCAGTGACGTTCACAACCAAAAGCACAAGATGGATGGATGGATCTTGTTTTGTTTGTTTGTTTCATAAATCCGAAGAGAGAGCCCTTTAAGCTTCTCTTTTAATGACAGCAGACTTATATGCCAGCATATTTTGACTGGTTTGATATTTAAGTTTTGTTTTTATATTGTTGATATATATGTTATTAAAATGCATGTTTGAACTTTCCCCTTTAAATTAAACACAGAAAATATTGAATTAAATTAAGCTGCCTGAATGCATTCATAAGACCGTCGTTGAGTTGCTGACTGTTGACAACAGATTTATTTATGTTTGGTAGTGGGGTTTTGAAGGGGAGAAGTTGGAGAAGTTTTTTGAAGAAGTTGGTTTCCATTTGATTGTTTTGCATCTTTCTTTCTAGATTTGCACATATTTATATTAATATAATACTATACTGTATTTGTGTCTTTTCTTGGGCCAGCATGAGGGCATGCCTGTGCAAACCCTTTGCATCTGATAATGTGCAAAAAAAACCTGCATGGATAAGCAATCCTTATGGAGAAGAATAAGGAACAAACTACTCTGAAAAGTGTTCCCTTATTTCAAAGTGGTAGCGTTGAGGAGTGACTGTGCTGACACTATATGGACGAATAGAAATGTGACCTGCAGGAGAACGCATGTCAACAGAAAACAGGATGTGGTCTTGGTCCTTGTGTGCTCACGTCCAGTCTAATGATATCACAGAGGAAATTCCACACTTCAGATATATGATAAACAGCAAGAGCGACACAATAACACAACCCAACACGGATACAGCAAGAGCAGAAGCGGACACAATACTGGTCCGGCTGAACCCTGTAACGACTGACATACCAAACAAACCGCTTTCAAACGGAACCATTTACTGAAACTCCAAAGAGAATATGCAAGAAGTCTGCATATGTTAAGCATCATATTTGATATATAAGGCTTTCACGGCTCAGATAGTATGATAAAGTGAGAACATGGAACAAACTCGAGGAGGGAAAAAAACTCTCAGACACAAACTGAGAAAATATTTGGTGCAGATGATGATATTTATGTGGACAAAAAGATGAAATTCTGAAGCTTGTAATGCAAATTAATAAATCTTTATACCAGTATTATGGACTACTTGCATTAAATGATATAAATATCAGTTGTCAATCTAGATCTCTAATAATATGTCTTAGTAAAATTATATTTAAAAACTTAGTTTGATGATCAAAACAATGCACATAATGCAATGCAATACAACGATGACTGAGAGATGAACAAATAAACGTTCCTCAAAAGCCTGATTATCATATTTGAGACTCGCTGATTAAAAACATGATGTCTGGATAATCAAGTAAAGCTGAGCTGATTTAGTCCAGCATGTGTTCATCTGGAAATATGTTTAGCAATATCAAAGTTATTCTTACGTTTACTTGCACAAAAAGACATTTGTACAATTATTCAAAAGAGCTTATATTGCTACAAGAGTCCATCAATGAGATGAAAGAAGGCATGAAGTAGATTGTGAAAATGTATATGGCTAAAAGATGCTCTTCTGAAGACACTTTCTAACATTCAGCATGGATTTAACCTGATATATGGCCACACAAACAGCTGGCAAGACAAAGTGAACATGTGTTTGTCATGTACAAAACATTCAGCGCAAAACAAATCATTTACGGTCAGACGAAAGCTTCAGATGGACTGCCAAGAAATGATCTAGGAATCGCTGATTGACTGGCCAAATAAGAACGGGGCTTCATTTATGTTCTTGCACAGCGCATTATTAAGCTTTGACTCTCTGCTCATAGAGATCCTCAGTCTACATCAGGTCTCACTTTCAGCTTTTAACATTGAAATAGTGTAGCAGCACAGGAAGAGAGGGTCAGGAGTGCTCTTTTAATAACTATCTGGGCCCATAACTCCTCTGTGCAAATGAGCAAAGCTTTAAGGGTTTACTGGCTTTGCATTCCACAATGAGACTGAGAACGAATGGCTGACAAATCCTTACTGCAGCAAATTCCACACAATGCCCCGTCCCTCTTCATTACTAACTCACTCGGACTCAACGGACCTCTCGGAGAAAACCAACCGATGGAAGAGGAAGGACAAACTGTTCAAATTCAAACTGTTAATCTACATTTGTAAACATTTACCCATTTACAACATGTCCATTTTACAAGTAGATAAACTGTAGGTGGCCTAGACTAGTTACAAATTGCAAAAATAAGGTTGTCACACTTAGGGTGAATCCCAATTCTCTGTCTTACCCCTTCCCCTTAGTTTTGGGCGTTCACGTGAGAGTAAGGGCTGTCCCAATTCTGGTTTTGATCGAGGGGTAGGGCTAAGGGGAAGGGGTAGATACCCCTTAAAACCAATAATTTTTGCGAGCTTACTTGAAACCAAGGGGTACCCAGAACACACTGCGGCCAGATCATCCAGAGAGTATTTTCATCTTAAATAATTGATTTAAAATGACGACAGTCTTGTTTTGTGCTCTACACAGTCCTGTAACTTACATATATATTTGCAACCATGCTCTTAATTTAAACGTTTTAAAAAATCACTAGTTTTCCACGCTAACGTTACATTGCTGATTTGCACAACAGTCCCGCGTTTTTCTGACTTGAGAAAACATCACTAAAACCCACGCAATCGACACACACACACACACACACACACACACACAGTTTTAGACGGAGAGTTTGTGATCAACACTTGTCGCCTCTGGTGAAGTAGCAGCAGCTAGTGACGATGTATGATGACGTAACAGTAACCAAGTGGCGTCTCATTTCATAGGGGTATGTTTTCACCCCTAGCGCTTACCACTCGGTTTTGAGGGACAAGGGCAAGGGGTAAGACGAAGGGGAAGGGGTGAGACAGAGAAATGGCATTCACCCTTAATCTTTATATGTCACTAACTATTTTACACGCTGTGTTTTCAAGGAATGTGTTAAGATGTAGTGAAGTCAGTTTTTACCTGTTTGCAAAATGAAAAATAATTCATATTTTAAGGAAATGATTTTACGATCAAAGCGTTTATTTTGGATCCTGGTGACACTTCTTAGAAATCTTCTCAACAATTAGCTCTTTTGCTTTGACATTTCTACAGGTAAATGTGACATATTAAACCATGTTATATTGTAAGAGTACAGCCTATCTTTAGTAAATGTTTAGTTGATAACTGGAGGAGGTTATGATAAAAATGTACACTAGCACAATCTTTCAAAACAAGAGAGCAATTTCAAAAGAGCATTCCTCTTACAGTCTTGAAATGTTTAACACCTGCACAAATCAAATACCACACAGATTTATTTGCCAATACTAGTCAAATATATATATATTCAGTGTTAATGTTCTTAGTTTTTCCTTTCTGTGAAGAGGCGACCACAAGCCACAGGAGTTTGTTAAATTAAATGCCAAATACAGTGCATTGTGTAACCAAAATACCAATATCCAGAAAATACAATCCTTTGTATACAACACAATCCTTTAATTACAATCAAGCCTGAAATACATCAGGACTCTCATTTAGAAATGACCTTGCTTTACTACTTCCAGCTGCTCATTCAAACAGATGAGCAAGAAAAACAAGCACTCTTACAACCATCTACAACATATCACACACACACACACACACACACAATAGAGTAAACACTCATAAGTCATCAAAAGATTATAAGAAATAATGTGGCACAAATGCATGGTGTTCACTGATTGAAAACTGCTTTGAAACCTCAAGTCTGTAAAACACACAAGAGTGGTGATTTTTTCTTTGAATGTGCACCGATCCCATTTCTTTATTTATTATAGTTCATGGCTCAAGCACAGATCTACAAGTTCAATGTTGGACATGCCTGACATTCATCCCATCAATGCACCAGTGTATATTAAGGTAATCTTCTTTACTGTTCTACTGGAAACAAGTCATCACCTAGCCTCCATCTCGAATGCTCGAGGGGAACTGGAAATTTAACATTTTGGGTGACGTATCCCTTTAAAACTTCTCAATTGATTCTTGCCTACTAAAATTAGAACAACAGAACAATATTAAAGATAGTATGACTATAATTAAAATGTTAAAATAACACTGATGGAGAGACCTGGAGAATTGTAGGGTAACTGCATTCTGGTCCTCACTTTATGAATCATACAATTTGTCAATGTTTATCAATGAACCTCTTTTGTACTTTCTCAGCATCTTCTTTCAGGGAACTGGGAAGTATAGTCCATTGTTCATCATCTATACCGGCAGTGCCACGTATGGTAAAGAGGTGAACTTGACAGGATCTTTCTGAGATAGCAGGTGGAAAATAACTGATCCAGCAGCGGAAACGGTCACTGATGTTCCTTAGATACAGGGTCGAGTCGTGCCAGACTGGAACAGGATGTTGTTAAGCTCATTTAGGCTCTGGAAAAATGAATACTGAACATTCTGTCATAGTGAACTCATGTGAATCAACAACATGCCTTCTAAGCCACAAATTACTAGCAACAGACACTATAATAGGCTAAAGGCTGCCATTTAATTCTAATACGGCCAGAAACGAGGCTCAAATGATCACATTCATTCTGACCATATGCCAATACTTCCACCCCCTTTGTCTGTATTACATAATATATGGAAAGAGGGAGAGGCTCTTTACTGGAAAGCCAAAGATTGACAGCAACAGCAATACAGATGTGCCAGCGACCGTTTCAACGATCAAATCTGTGAAATGACTGAATTACTTTATTGCTGTTTTGTAAATCAACAGCAGGAAACCAGGACAGAAGCAGTCACACTGAGCCTCATGTTAAGATACGGTGTATCAGTCGATCAGACTGCTCATAGTTAGTGATTGGTCTATTAAAGCATCGATCTTTGCATTCATGCACGTCTGCGGTTGGTTTATAAAAGGTCAACTCCTGCACAGACATTTTGGTAAAAATCCCTCTGACTGTTTAGCGAAATGCATTTTAAAGGGATAGTTTTGGGTGCGCTCTCTCTTTAAACAATTGTAGAGATTCTTCAAGACAAACAACAAGCTTAAACGAAGACAGAATCGCTCAATCCATCAAAACATGATTTACTATAAAACACAGAATGGCACAACATTTTGCACATTTGTGAATAATAAATCAATGGTAGGGCTGTATAATTAATACAATCATGAAATGAACTAGAGTCTGTCAATATTAAAGCACTAAAAGACTATTTAAATATCTAGTCTGCATATTTCACTTTAGTTTACAACATACTGAAGCAGGCGTGATGCTTATGGTTCAAAATGATTCAACAGAAAATAATGTATTGATTGTATATAAGATGTACTTTTAATATATTTATTTTAAACGGTTCAAAATTTATGATTTCAATTATTTAAATTGACCAAACATGCTTTTTGATTATTAAAATGTTGTCAAATCGTCAAAGCGGATTCAAGAAAATATAAGCTTTTTTATTTCAATTAATTAGAGGTGCTTTCTGATTATTACAATTTAATTTATCCATTAAAATGGAATGCTGAAAATGTACTTGAAAAAAAATGGACAAACAAACAACACACACAGCTTTCTCGGGGCCTTATGTTTCTCCCAAAATGAAGAGTAAGGCTTTTTCAAGTCTTAAAAGGTACATATAGCTTCACACCACATCCCTAATGCTCAGACACAGTGACAGACCTCAAACGCATAATAAAGCACTGGCCTCGGTTCAGGGTTTCAGCGCGAAGTCAAGAGGCCTATTATGTTCAGTTTCTGGATGGTTACGCTAATGGAGAGCACTCTGCACCCCCGTTGAGTTTAAGTCACTCGTTTGCAATCAGCCACAAATCTGAATGCAGGCCTCTGTCTGTTTGCAGTTGCACAGATGCATTGTGGGTCTGGAAACAAATGAATACAACTGACATGTGGGACTATTAAAACCAGCCGTGGAATGCATTGCAAATTCAGAGCGATTTGGGATCCACTCTCTCGGTCTTCCTATCTCTAAAACACCAGCTCTGAATTACCAAAAGGTTCAGACGCAGACTGATGGTGTGATATTCAGCATCATTACGCATCTGGTCATGAGCTAACACTGTTCCTGTTGAGACTGAAACACAGACGTTACAGCTTTAACACAGTGACCCACATAAAAGACTTCATTAAAGAAGCAGCTGAAAAAGCCATTCATTCATTCATTCATTCATCAGTCAGGAGAGACTGTGTAACACAATGCTGTTACTGTTGCAATTACATCAACCTCAAAGGCAACACTTTAAACCATAAGAGGTGATGCAGAGCGAGCAACGTTACAGCATTATTTTACCATTTCTTTTTCCAAATACCAATCATTATTTCCAAAATTCTCCATTTCAATTTGTCAAGACTCCGCTTCAATAGTTGGATCAAATTATAGTAATCAAACAGCATGTCCTAATGCATTTAAATCATGAAACGTATATAAACTTAACATCAATTTATTAGAAGTTCAACAAAAACACTGTTTTATTAATTCCCAAATTCTATTTTAATGTTTAATTTTAATATTTTTCCCAGATTCTGTTTTAATAATACAAAAAGCATATAATAGGCTACATTACATTACATTAATTTAACAATGTATTCATATTTTTACAATAAGAGACTTAAGAAATTTTCATATTTAATTGTTTTAGAATTTTATGTAATCTCATAATCAAATGAGGGCATAAAATATTAACGAATGTATTAATCTTGCAAATACGTAATCAAAATAACTTTTTCTTATTCCTTTTAATTGTTGACAAAGTTCTGCCCATTAGTGTAATCCGAGTGCCCTACAAAGTGCATTATTTCTCACCCTTATGTGGGAATAGCCCTAATCCACCAATATGCATTTGGTTACAGCCTTGCTATAGAACATGTATAACTCTCAACAATAACAAATCAAAACTGTTTGTGAACACACACACACACACACACACACACACACACACACACACACACAATCATGACTCATTTTAACCAACAACTCAATCTCCACACATAATGAAAAACACACATGCAAAGGTTGAGACCCTTCTTTGCAAAGGTTTTTTTAAGCATGTCAGTGCTGCAGTCTGAGCTGAACACAGTAAGATCCACTCGTCTGGACTAAAAACCTAGTGTGCTGCCTATCTAGACAGCATTTTAGCACATAAAGCATTTCTGCAAGGGCCTGTCCCAATACCCACACTTGCAGCCTTTGCATTTGTCCACTTGTCTACTTACATGACATTTTTCCAGTATCTGTGTTCACGTGGGCGTGAAGACCACAAGCATGTTTGATTACCAGATGGGACACGCATACAAATAAAAGCTTTATTTACACATTTAGATTTTCAATACCAACTTTAAAAAGTACTTTAGATTTAACTTCTAAATGTCTATCAAGTAGTCCCTAATATGACAACACAATATAGTAATTATGAATCTTCTATTAAGTTATAAATACATTAAATACAGATATTCATATCTACACTATGGAAGCAATTCTAAAAGGTATAAACTCAGATTTGTGAGATAAATTCGCTTCATCTTTTTACTACATTACTTGTTTTTTATATTTTGTGGCAGAAACAAAAACAGAATTGCATGATGTAAACTCATCATGCAAAAAAAAATCTACATTTTATAACTGCAACTTTTTATACAATTCATTACTGGAAATTCTAGAGGGAAAAAAAGTAAGTGGCAACAACCAAGTCTGAGCGTGAGATAAAAAGTCGAAAGTACCTTATTTTGTGGGATTTATAGGATACACAGCATCACATTTAGTTTAGTATTTAGTGTGCGTTAACTGCACTAAGCTTTGCCATTTTTCAGACCTGGGACAATCTTGCACACTTACTTTTTCTCGCGTGCACGCGCTCTCAAGTGGCCAAGTCCGCAAGTGTGTGTATTGGAACAGGCCCCCGTCATATGCTTCAGTAATTAAGGGCATCATAAGTACGTGCAGCATTTTTGGCCATCAAAGGTGCTTGCAGCATTATCTGGGTGATCAAGCCGACTCGAATCACACTTACGACGCCTAAAAAGCTGCCTAGGTAGTATTAGGGTTAAAGTTGAGAGACACAACCGCTGTGTGTGTCCACGAAACAAAGATGAGGAACGTAAATCACAACAGAGAGCGAAACGCTGCTACTCAAACTCATCTGTAACTTCATTAGTATGCGCAAATCCGACTCAATGCAAACAACATCTGCAATAATTATACTGACAACGTACTCCGAGGTGGAATAGAAGTATGTTTGTAACATTAGATGGACAAAACTAAGTAGGTAAGCACACAAAAGACATCAACGACAGTTTCCGTTTCTCTCAGAGAAAAGAACGGCTAGTGTACTCACAGGATAGTTGTCTGAGGAAGAACAGCGGGCACTGATTCCAGGTTTAAATGCATACATCTGACAGTAGTACGGAAACATAAACAGCGGCTCGGACATGAGAAGACCCGGTATGGGCCACAGCTGAGGAGAAACACGCAGAGCACACTTAAAAGACAGGGTAAGTTTCGGCCAGTCCGCAACGCCATGACCAGGCAGTGCTCCGTGAGAGCGGTGTGCAGGAATCCAGCAGCCGACGAGCCCGTGTACTAGACGGAGCCTCCTCAATCATGTTCACGATAAAAGCCCATCCTACTAAACGTTCGCATACTACACACTTCAGAGTACGCGCGCTACCGGCTTCAACGTAGTACGTACGATCAAGTACAGACAGTTGCGGGGTTCTGTAGGGCAGCACGGGGCACAGACTAATCAACAAGTGGTTTAGATGTTTACACACATGCTATAACACAATTGACGGTATTTGCCACATAAAAATTATATAGAGAAAAAAGTGAGCCAAAATTAAAACATATTTTGAAGATATTACTGAAAATGTAAATTGCCATATTAAAAGTACTTTTCTAGCAAGGTAGATTTTTCATCTCAGTTTTTAGTATTAATTTAAGATGAGACAAATCTGCTATTATTTTAATCTCCATTCTGTTGTTTACCAGTTTATAGAGTATTTTAATGCTTCACTAACTAGCAGAACACCGACCAGTTTTAAATTCCAGTCGCGCCGATGGGGACTGTTGTAACACTGCGCTACAATTATTAAACTATGCTATCATATGACATAAGCCATATCATTTACATTATTTACTTTTATGCGTTTTAATGAGAAACCACAGGAAACGAATAAAGACTGACAATCGATGTTTAATGTTCAGAAATTATTATTTAAAAATGTAAAGTATTTTGGCTTGTTTATGTGGGCCGTCCCAAGCAAAAAAACTCCAAAAATCAGATAATTTTTCATTAAAAAACACCATTATTTTATTTGAAATATATATATACAAAATATTTTAGTTTGTCTTGTATAATTTTCATTAGATCAGATTTTAAGCTGTCATATGATCATGTTACAACGTAACCCTATTACAATGTACCATACCTACGGGGCATGTTGTCACATTTCACTTCCATTCTTTTTAGGGTAAATAAAGAAAAACGCATACATTGAGTTATTTACCTACCATCTGACATGTTAAGGACTAAAACAATAAAACTGTGGTTTTAGTTCAACTTGTGTCTAACAATTGTGTATTTTTAGCTTCAGTCCTCTAAAAATGTGAAAATGATGATAAATATTACATTTGTTATCATTAAATTGTTATGAAGGACACATGAGCAGTAGGTAGATGTTTGTTTTATTACAAGTTAAAATCAATCCCATTTTGTCCGTTACAGGGTAAGTTGAACACAAAAGTTGGCAGCTCTGTATTAGAGATTTTTCAGAAATATGTTTTTGTAACAATTACAACATAATGATTATGTAATGTATTTCTCTAGAGATTTATCTTCATGGGAAGACAGATCTCGTCCTATAGTCACACGCTGACTAAAACTGTAGCAGCGTGCTGTTTTGCAGTATATGACAGTGACATGCTCAGGTAAGGACCATTGATCTATAATATAGAGAACATCAGTGGGAAGGACCAATGAGCAGCAGTCTGTCCATGACCATGCCATTTTAAAGCTATAGTTACATGCAAACAGCAGCTAAATATAATTCTTTAATCATTTCTCTAATCATTTCTATTTCCAGCATCTCGACTTTCATCAGCATCAAACGTTGATCATCAACACTTCGTCTGATCACGTTAAGACTACTTAAACAGAGAATAGTAGCCGAAAATGAAAGGACTCCTTCTTATTTTCTTGCATCGCTCCAGGTGCAGCAGCATGGACTCTTTCTGTGATGTTTCATATCAGCTTTTTACTTTAAATAAAGGCTGAAAGCTTGGATCCAAAAGCAAGAGAGCAGCAGAGCATCACGTACTGCGCTCATCACTAAAAAATACAAGTCCTCTGAACTCCAAAACTCGTTTTGTTTTTAAATACTGTTAGTTCAACAACAAATACATGCAAATAAATAAAAAGTATTCAGTATCATTAGTATACATAACAATTTAGGTAATATTTAATGATCTATTAGCCTTTTGGAGATGACAGATTTCTTTGTAAATTATGTGAAACTCGGGAGATATTGTGAGCGTACCATGGTTCTACAAATTAATCTAAAAGCTAGATTGCTTTATCTGTTCATTCAATCATTCATTCATTCATTCATTCATTCATTCATTCATTCATTCAACCATTAATTCATTCATTCATTCATTAATTCATTCATTCATTCATTCATTCATTCAACCATTCATTCATTCATTCATTCATTCATTCATCCATTCAACCATTCATTCATTCATTCAACCATTCATTCATTCATTCATTCATTCATTCATTCATCCATTCAACCATTCATTCATTCATTCATTCATTCATTCATTCATTCATTCATCCATTCAACCATTCATTCATTCATTCATTCATTCATTCATTCATTCATTCATTCATTCAACCATTCTACCAAATAATAGAGCTTCTCATTCTTGAAATAGTGAAGTGTGGGTCATTCTAAACCCCAGGTGAACATAATCCTGCATTATCTTGATTAATGTTTCACACTGCTCATAATTGACCATAATTGATTTAAGGACTAGTTTGCTCAAAAATGAAAAGTTTGTCATCATATACTTATCATCGTGTGGTTCCAAACCTGAAAGACTTTCATTCAGAACACAAAGATATTTTAATGAAATCTGAGAGATTTATGTGCCTTCATTGGGTTTAACTACCACTTTGACCCTTCAAAAATTCATAAAGGGCTTGTCAATTGTGAAGGGCTTGTGAATTTACTTTATTGCTTTATATTATGAACATATTTAATTTAATAATACAATTTAATAATACTATAATGTCCAGAATGAAATAAGTTTTTGACACCTGGACATGGAGGTAGTGGATCAGAAATAATGAATAATGTCCCATATGTCAGACAACAACATCATGGATAAGATTATTATTTATAAGACAACTGATTGAAAAGAGATGCCAAAGGAACTTTAGCAAACTAAAGATAACCTGAGAAAAGTTAAGTCAACTTTATGAAGACAATTAACAGAAGTTAGGATAAAAATGCAGAAGGAACTCTCTGCTTTGAAATAATCATTCAACATACCAAAGATGGACTTCAATAATCAGCTCAATTGTGTTTCAGCACCCTTGATATGCTCAGAGATGCTCAGATGACAGTCCCAAACAGAAAAACAGGTGTCTAAACTCAAGAAGCGTAAGATTATCTTATCTGATAGAAATCAAAATGAATGCTTCAGCCACATCATAATCTACACAGGAACACATTATTTAGGGGCCTGTCTCCTACACACAGAAAGTTCAATCAGACCCACACAATGTTTCGCAGAGGCAACAATAACTCTTTCTATGCTTTCTTCCTAAAAGTATTCCAATTTTATCCTAACACTTAAGCTACACAGTAGAAGTTCCACCATTCTGTGCAGCTGCTTAACTCACCTAATAAGACATCTACTGAACATCATCTGCTGGAACCAGTGAAACAACACTAGTCAAGTCAAATTACCTTTATTTAGAAAGCGCTTTATACAATACAGATTGTGCCAAAGCAGATTTACAGTGTTAAACAGGAAAATAGTGTTTCAATAATGCATACAAAATTAAACTTTGCTGTAAAGCAGCTCTTGTTACAACCACCTACAAAGGGGAGGCCACACATAGGTGTAAGGTTAACAAACATTTAATCAGAAATTAATCAAATAATAATACAATATTTAAAGGGGTCATGAACGAAGAAATCAAACATCCCTTGATCTTTTGACATATAAGAGATCATTGCATTATAATAACACTGTGTAGATTTCAGAACTCAAAACTTTATCGTTAGAATAACAACAGCTTACAGGTGCATCTCAATAAATTATAATGTCGTGGAAAAGTTCATTTATTTCTGTAATTCAACTAAAATTGTGAAACTCGTGTATTAAATAAAGTCAATGCACACAGACTGAAGTAGTTTAAGTCTTTGGTTCTTTTAATTGTGATGATTTTGGCTCACATTTAACAAAAACCCACCAATTCACTATCTCAACTAATTAGAATATGGTGACATGCCAATCAGCTAATCAACTCAAAACACCTGCAAAGGTTTCCTGAGCCTTCAAAATGGTCTCTCAGTTTGGTTCACTAGGCTACACAATCATGGGGAAGACTGCTGATCTGACAGTTGTCCAGAAGACAATCATTGACACCCTTCACAAGGAGGGGAAGACACAAACATTCATTGCCAAAGAAGCTGTTCACAGAGTGCTGTATCCAAGCATGTTAACAGAGAGTTGAGTGGAAGGACAAAGTGTGGAAGAAAAAGATGCACAAGAGACCAAAAAATACAGATGAGCTGAAGGCCACTGTCAAAGAAACCTGGGCTTCCATACCACCTCAGCAGTGCCACAAACTGATCACCTCCATGCCACGCCGAATTGAGGCAGTAATTAAAACAAAAGGAGCCCCTACCAAGTATTGAGTACATATACAGTAAATGAACATACTTTCCAGAAGGCCAATAATCACTAAAAATGTTTTGGCATTTTGATTAGAATGTAAATCATATAAATGTTTATATATATATATATATATATCATGATAAATTATATAAATGTCATCTCTTTAAAATCTTAACCAAAGGCTGATGGTCCGATGAGCAAAAGATTTCGGCCGTACAAATAGTCTCTAAACTTTTGCGCTCCAAAAATGAGGTCCAAGGCTCCTTTTTCAATTTGTGAATAATTCAATTCTGACTTGCTAAGAGAGTATGAAGCATATGCAATGTGTTTTTTTTTCTGAACCAATCAAACACACCTGAAGCAACTAATTAAGGTCTTCTGGATCGCTTGAAAATTTAAGACAGGTGTGTTTGATTAGAGTTGGAGCTAAACTTTGCAGGACAGTCGATCGCCAGGACCAGGGTTGGGCACCTCTGTTGTAGACCTACACAAGGCTGGAATGGGCTATAAGACCATCGCCAAGCGGCTTGGTGAGACTGTGACAACAGTTGGTGCGATTATTTGCAAATAGAAGAAACACAAAATAACAGCCAATCTCCCTCGAACTATGGCTCCATGCAAGATCTCACCTCGTGGAGTTTCTATGATCATAAGAACGGTGAGGAATCAGCCCAGAACTACACGGGAGGATCTTGTCAATGATCTCTATGCAGCTAGGACCATAGTCACCAACAAAACAATTGGTAACACACTACGCCGTGAAGGACTGAAATCCTGCAGCGCCCGCAATTAAGGTTCCCCTACTCAAGGAAGCACATGTACAGCCCACAGAAGTTTGCCAATGTTTCACAGGATAACTGGGTGAAAGTGTTGTGGTCAGATGAGTCCAAAATTTAGCTCTTTGGCATCAACTCAACTCGCTGTGTTTGGAGGAGGAGGAATGGTGCCTATGTTCTGCTGTGGGGAAAGGACAATTGCACTGCATCAATGGGACGATGGATGGGGCCAAGTACTGTCAGGGCCAGGGCATTGAAGCCAGCCATGCAGGGCATTGAAAATGGGTCATGGATGGGTATTCCAGCATGACAATGACCCAAAACACATGCACGGCCACTCCTCATCACAAGGAGTGGCTCAAGAAGAAGCAAATTAAGGTCCTGAAGTGGCCTAGCTAGTCTCCAGACATTAATCCCATAGAAAATCTGTGGAGGGAGCTGAAGGTTCAAGTTTCCAAACATCAGCCTCAAAACCTTAAAGACTTGGAAAGGATCTGCAAAGAGGAGTGGGACAAAATCCTTCCTGAAATGTGTGTAAACCTGGTGACCAACTACAAGAAACATCTGACCTCTGTGATTGCCAACAAGGGTTTTGCCACCAAGTAGTAAGTGTAACAAATTGGGCCGGGGACCATTCATCCAACCACCAGAGGGAGACCTTTACGGAGTACTAACTGTGTTTCTTCGTTGGTTACTTCCTGTTTAACATAACACCATATTTAAACAATGCTGTTTTAGGTTCTCACTGTGAAGTATTGCCAGTTGTATTGCCTTACCAAGCGTTCTTTTCCCATTGTGTTTTGCTCTCTTGTTATGAACATTGTGCTTGCCTGTTGACCACCACCTTTCGGATTACTGCTTTTGTTTGCCTTGTTGGACTGACTTCCCGATTGTTAGTTCTCGCCTGTCCCTCTGATTATGATTCTGCTTAGTGTTCTGGATTTTTTGACGAGTGTCAATAAACTTCTCACATTTGGATCAACACTGTCTCCATGTCATCACCTACGGCTCCCTCACAGTGAGGCATGTTTTGTGAAGGGGTCAAAAAAAAAAAATCACTCATTAAAATGCAAATCAATGTATAACTTTTTGTAAATATATTTTTAAAATAATTTATTTGTACATTTTGACAAGATCCTCCCGTGTAGTTCTGGGCTGATTCCTCACCGTTCTCATGATCATTGATACTCCACGAGGTGAGATCTTGCAAGGAGCCCCAGTTCGAGGAAGACCGACAGTTATTTTCAGTTTCTTCCATTTGCGAATAATCACACTAACTGTTGTCACATTCTCACCAAGCTGCTTGGCGGTGGTTTTGTAGCCAATTCCAGCCTTGTGTAGGTCTACAATCTTGTCCCTGACATCTGTGGACAGCTGTTTGGTCTTGGCCGTGGTGGAGAGTTTAGAATCTGATTGATTGATTGCTTCTGTGGACAGGTGTGTTTTATACAGGTATCAAACTGAGATTAGGAGCATTCCCTTTAAGAGAGCGCTCCTAATCTCAGCTCCTTACCTGTATAAAAGACACCTTGGAGCCAGAAATCTTGATGATTCAAAGGGGATCAAATACAAATTAATTTATACAAATTTTGAACTCAGCTTTAAAAAAAAAAGTTGTTATTCTGTCTCTCACTGTTCAAATAAACCTACCATTAAATTTATAGACTGATAATTTCTTTGTCAGTGGGAAAACATACAAAATCAGCAGGGGATCAAATTATTTTTTCCACTGTATGCCTTTCTAGTATACTCTTATATTGATTCATGCTGCCAGCTTAGTTGAAATGAATAACAAAACCAGAAATACAGGAAAATAACTCCTTTATCAGAGGAAACAGTATGCTTCCCATCAGGATTTACACAAGACATTAATTCATGAAGCCGATAATGTCAACTTATTTTGCAGTCATAGAAGATGTCTAGTCAAGTCTGTGGCAACACCATTTTCTTTATTCAGAGTACGATGTGTCAACATCCAGCATGACAAATATTGTACAAATTTCACATTTTAAAAATGAAAAATCACTGTAACATGTGATCTCACACATTTATAGTAAAATGAAAACAAATTCATGCTGTATCATACAAAAATAAATCAAACTCCAGTTCCACAGAGAGCACAATAGTTTATACAAAATCTTGTCTTCATTGATGATTAAACAAATCAACCTTGAAATGAAGAATTTCAAATGAATTAACTCATGAATTCACAATAATTCATATGAAAAATCAGCATTCAAATATGTGACTTATTTCATTTTACGTTGAGTAATTAGTCAGTAAAAAAAAAAAGTATTATGCACCGACAGTAAGTGAGCAGCATGTTTGTGCTTAAATTCCCATTTCCATTGTACCGATGAAGATGCAAAAACTGATACTAGGTATTTCTCCATCGAAAGCATTACTATATTGGCAAAAAGCTGCAGATGTGATGCTGTGCATGACTGATGAAGCCCTAAAAAAGACTGATTAGTACAATGGACGAGATCCAGTGAAGTACAAGCACCTTTGCATTAGCTCTCAATAAGGTATTAACAAGGTTGCTACAGCTAATAGTACAATGGAAATTAAGGGTTTGCGTAATGTCGCAACACCCCCGAACTCTACTGCTGACTTGAACAGCTGATCCCATTGCAGTGGGAGATTTTTTTATTAAAACTTTATTTCGATTGACTACTCTTTAATGATTTTGTACAGTGATTAGACATACTGTAAAGTGCTGCTGGGGATTATTTTGTATGATATATAGAACATACTCAACGAACTAGCATTGCTATTTAAAAATGCACAATATGTCTTGTAAAGATAGTGTCCTCGTTAATATTTCAAATCCCTGTAATCTCTGAACTCCTCAAACCACTGAGCGCCTGTCATCATGCCATAGAGACACCTGGAGATTGCACATCGACCGAAGGTGGGATAAGTGCAAATAGTCTTCTGGCACAAAAGTGGGGGGCAAAAACCCTGTAGGTCCCGTTTTCATTGTCTATATTCTTTACAGATACCTTCTGCTTTAGTTTCCATACTGTACAAACATCCAAGCATGGAAACAATTGTGTCCCTATGCAGCACTGTTTACAGGAACACAATGAAACTCATAGAGCATTGTACGTCTCTAACCCTAATTTACACCTTTCTGTCCCTTTAAAACCTTTGTATTAAAAGATTTATATAAAAATCAATCATTTACATACAGTAAAAAGATTTTGTGGCTTCCACTGTTTACAAACATGAAATTGCATATACCCACCACATAGATTGCATCTTTTTTATACACATAGTTAAGTCAAATATTGCTGAGATATACTGTTATTTCAAGAGACCAAATCACGACGTGATGTTTAGAGCCGCTATTGCCGTTACACTGATGCTGATTAAACGAGGAAGCCACAAATAATCAAAGCATTTCCTGTTGTATTTTGAAGCAGTAACAGGGTCTCCACCATATGCTTTTATTTCTATGATCTTTGTTTTTAACACCAACTCTCATCCTTGAGAGTTGATATTAAAGTAATTCTTCACACAAAAATGAATATTTGCTGAAAATGTACCAAATTTTAGGCCTTCCAAGATGCTAGAAGAGTTTGCTTGTTTTTAACCAGAACATATTTTGAGAAATGCATCATTGTATCATTGTCTCAGCAATGGATGTTCTGCAGTGAATGGGTGCCGTCAGAATGAGAGTCCAAACAGCTGATAAAAACATCACAATAACCCACAAATGTTCCATACCACTCAATCTTGTGAAGCAAAAAGATCCACGTTTTTAGGAAAGTTCCTCTCGCATCAAAATACATCCACATATTTGTTTAAAACTGTGGGTTTAGAATTTTAAATGGTGCTTGATCTCTGCATATTTATCTCATGATTTAGACAAGCTGAGTCTTAGTGTTTGTGTCTTACAAACATGCATATTTTGGCTTCACAAGATGTTAACCGATGTGACTGGAGCGGTGTGGATTACTTGTGGATTGTGATATTTTTATCAGTTTTTGTACTCTGACGGCACCCATCCATCTCTGCAGGGGATCCATTGTTGAGGGATCCAAGTGATGCAATGCTACATTTCTCAAAATCTGATGAAGAAATAAACTCATCTACATCTTGGATGTCTGAGGATGAGTACATTTTCTGCAAATGTTCATTTTTAGGGAGAACTATTCATTTATTGATAAAAAAGAAACTCTTGTCGTTTCATTAATGGCACGAAACATCTTTATAATGAGCAGAAATGTTTAGTGGCTACCTTTTTTCCAGTTTGTGACCCTTCAGCAAGCATCAACTAATGTTCAGTATTGGGTGCATTACTGTTCAAAAATATACACTAAAAATGTGCATCAATGAGGCACGAGAAGGATGAGTCACATTACATTAGCCAATATGAAAACGTACAAAATGTGAATACTTTCAAAAACTATTTTGCAGATCATTATATTTTTAAAGCAAGGCCAGAAAAACAAACCCAAAGAAAAACCATGTTTAGTCAGCAAACACTTTTTAAAAGAACATGAATTTAACACTGCTTGATAAACTACAACAGCAAAGCATGAGGCATCCCATATGAGTATTATAATTATAATGATTTTTCTGTTCGTGTCTTCTTTCCGCAGTATTCCTTTGTTTTAGGAACGTTCTGATGCTAGACTTGAATGCCGTGTACAGCTTGTTTGATATTTTCTAGCAGGGCCTTGTTCTCTGGACTCTGATAGTGATCTTGATTCGTGTACATGTCCGTTAGCGTGGTCACGTATGCGTCAAAGTTCTGTTCGCTCATCGGCTCCTGTCAAACACAGAGGAAAGATCCTGTCAGATAAAATACAGTATGTGGACGATGATGACAAAACAAGAGTCTGGCTAATACACCTTTGAGAATTAAGTCATTTACATTTATGCATTTAGCAGACGCTTTTATCTAAAGCGACTTACAGTGCATTCAGGCTATACATTTATTTGTCAGTATGTGTGTTCCCTGATAATTGAACCCATGACCTTTGCGCTGCTAATGCAATGCACTACCACTGAGCCACAGGAACACTGTAAACTCATTAATTATAATTCTAATTACATCATACAGTAAGTTCTTCAATTTATTGTTATTCCTGTATACCATTGGTCTCAAACTCAATTCCTGGAGGGCCACAGCTCCAACCCTAATCAAACACACCCGATCCAGCTAATCAAGGCCTTCAGGATCACTAGAAACCTCCAAGCAGCTGTGATTTGGAGTTGGTTGGAGCTAAACTCTGCAGAGCTGTGGCCCTCCAGGAATTGAGTTTGAGACCACTGCTGTATACAATTCACAGAATGCACAATTATAGTAGAGATAATTAAAATTGATAGCAATTCAAAGAAATGAATGCAACAGTAAATGCAGTTTATGGTCAGTATAAATGCCCCAAAATATATTGGCTATATGCAGAAACATTCAAGGATAATAATTAATTTAGTTTTCATAATTCACACTGTTTTAAAGCAGCTTTATGGACAATTATTGCTGTAAATATTACAATCAATATTAAAAGAAAATGGCACATATTGAGTATCAGGGAAAAGTTAATGACTATTAACTATGATGTAAATGTTTAAAATGTCATACAATTTTGTGTGACTAATTTCAAATGTAAAATTTGCATTGCAATTCAAAATACGGTGTGGGGATTTAATTCTATTCAAACTGACAGTTTCAAATCTTCAATGACTAATTTGGCAAACTCTGATATTAATTCTGGAGCTTCAAACTACTTGTTACAGCCACAATAAAACTTCCATTAAAAGAAACACAATGCAAACATAATTTATTCAAGTCAGTCTAAATGTTAATTGCTGGATTTGGTATCATTCACTGATGGGAAAAATATGCGAAGGACTAAAACTGACTGAATGATTATTAAAAACTGATCCAGTGAAAAGTCAGTATTAAACACAAACAACAAAATCTATTCAGGTGGACATGAATGAAAGAAAGAATACATCTTTAAGGACTTTCTTTAATGACTCTGACATAAACTATATAGTATTCACAGCATAGAAACAGTCATTTGGAAAGTGTAGGAGTTCAACTGTGGTCTTACTCTCTGATGTAAACAGCTGTTATGTCTAACTGGAGCCTCTTTGTGAAGTGATTTCTGGAGGTAAAAACAAAAGTGTATTAGCTTACAGCAAATGACATGCTCAATACATACAAGACCTGGCCACTTCTGACTAAACACCTACGACACATCTGGAAAAGCATTTCGTTTGGTCTTAGATGTTGCTAACATGGGGCTATATGATGACATCTGCTAGTTAAAGCAGTAGTAGCCAGGTTTGCATTGACACTTTGTATGTAAAAAGGAGAAGCCGTTGATTATTCTTATTTGATAAAAGTGGCACAAGTTCAGTGAATTCACCCTTGAATAATACACAAATCTATCCACTTAAAATATTTAAATGAAGCTTATTCTCAGGAAACAGTGCCATTTGTAATCTTTTCTCTCTCTTTTATTTCCACTTCATTTGGAAAGTTTACTTCTGAATTCACATTTTCCCTAACTCCCTGGTGAAAAAAGAATTGCACTTAATTATTTTCAATGTGCACTTGTAATGTACTTCAGATCTTGAAAGAAGTCAATAAAAAAAACTGTACTTGCATGTAATATAATTATTTAAAATATACTTTAAATTACATAAAATATATAACTTTCAATTTGACTTTGTCATGAAAATGTCTTGGTTACACTTTATTTTAAGGTGTCGTTGTTACAGTGTAATTATACATTTAAGTACTGAGAAATATTAATTAACTACATGTACATACTATATGGTTAGGGTTAGTGTTACTTGCAAGCAATTATGCATAATTAAATGTTATTGTAATAGTAAGTACATGTAACAAGGACACCTTAAAATAAAGTGTACACGTGTATTTCTTTAAGTGCACTTAAGTGTCCTTTTATTTCATTAATATTATTTTACCTGCAAGAACTGTTTTTTTTATACTTTCCAGGTCTGAAGTACACTACAAGTGCACATTCAAAATAATTAAGAACACTTCCTTTTTTCACAAAGGATTTAGGGAAAATGTGACTTCTTTAAGTTCAGCAGTAAATTTACATTTCATTGACATTTATCAGATGCTTTTATCCAAAGCGACTTACAGAGCATTCAGGCTATACATTTGTTTATCAGTATGTGTGATCCCTGGGAATCGAACCCACAACCTTTGCGCTGCTGACGCAATGCTCTACCACTGAGCCACAGGAACATAGATGAAGTAAGTTTCCAAATGAAGTGAAAATCAAAAAAAGAAAAAGTTACAAATGGCACTGTTTCCTGAGAGTAAGCGTCATTTAAATCTTTTAAGAAACAACCAATCAGCATTGTCGAAGAAACTGAACACAAAAATGAGTGAGCCATGTCAGCATAAAACACAGTAAACAATAATCAACACTGTGTGTGATTAATGACACATACATCAAATAATATGAGCCACAGCAACTCAAACATTAGCACAAACGCAGTAGAACTGACTGTATCAGTTCAGTGGTTTGCCACTGAGTTTGACAAAACATGACAATCAGTGAGCAAGCTATGGAGATTCAAATAAGATCATGACTGAAATATTTATTTACCAAGTTGAGATGAGATGAATGAAAGTTTTGATCAGAATGTATATGCTTCTAGATCTGTGGGACTGATTGAAGAACATGTTTTCAAGCTAACTCGTTGCTGAGTAAACCAGCTTGAGATAAAACCAGCCTGACCGGGAGATCAGCTAAGACCAGCATAGCATCTTAGGCTGGTTTATGCCATTTGTTTCAGCAGAGCTGGGAACATTTAACAACCAATCAATAAATGCATAAATTCAGATTACACCAATTGACTCCTACATTTTTCCACCTATGGACTACTTTGAAGCACAGGCTATTATGCTAAATTTGCTGAATGTACCAAGAACGGCGGCCTCAAGCCCAATAAAGTAATTGTTTTTTTTTCTAAAATCAATTTTTTCGACTTGTCCTCTATCGGTTGGGGATGGTGGCCCTTACCATATGAGGTAGCTGGATATTAGCTAAACTGTTTATCAGTGAATGGCTGAGGCTGGCCAGCTCATGCAGGAGAGATTCATTTTGTTGTTCAATCACCTTGTTTTCTTCCTCTAAGGACTTCAGATTAGACTCCATTGTGGTAATCTGTGGGACATGAATCGGCAGATGTGTTAAATCTATTGTGATAACGTCTTCAGAGCATAGCACCATCCATTATTATCTTGTTTATTTTAAGTAAGACTGCAGTAAGTATATCGTGGGATGGAAATGCTTGAAATTAAATGATTTGTTCAATGATTAATGGAAAGAAATGTCTCACTCAGTTCACTTTCACACAAATGCTGCGTTTATACTGGAAGACCAAATTTTGACCTGAATGACCTAGTTGTTGGTCTCAAAACCAAAGAGATATTCTTTATAAAAGTTAAGACTCGTCCACGCCTCCTAAAACAGCTCATTCAAACACACCCCCACATGTCTACATCACCATGTGGAAATATTTGCGTAATGCCACCCAAATGTTCATGCAAAGAAAGAAGGTGTGGTTTCAGTAACGCAGTAGTGTTGATGCAGCCGTGTCAGGGAGACTTCTGACAGTAGATGCATTTAGGAATCATTGGTTAAGATTGGTTTACAACAGAACAGCACAACCCAAATGTTCGAATTTGTGCAACGCATTTTATGGACGACAGTTTTGTGAACCTAGTAGAGTACAAGGCTGGCTGTGCACGAAGGCTATTTCTAAAATATTTACAAAAAAAAGTTCAATTCCGACTTTGCTATGACAATCTGGCGCTTCTGAATCAGCGACTGTAAGTATGTTTTGTTATTAGTTCAAGTATTTGCTATTGACTATTCAAATGCAGAGTTTTGCTCGTCGCATGAGTGTGTGTGTGTGAGAGAGAGAGAGAGAGAGAGAGAGAGAGAGAGAGAGAGAGAGAGAGAGAGAGAGAGGGTCACATCACAGTAGAGTCAGCTGTCTTAACCGCTGCTTTATGTGCATATACATACAAGCATCATCACTGTGTCTTGAACTGATGGTAAAACTAACTTGAAAGCTGAAGCTCGCAATTATGGAAAGGGTCGTTACATTTCCAACGTGGTGTTCGGCCAATCACAATGCACTGGGTCAGTTGGCCAATCAGAGCAGACTGTGCTTGTCGGAAGGAGGGGCTTTGTAGAGAACAAAGCACTTGAGAGAGGCGGGGCATATAGGACCTACAATAATGTACATTATTTGAAAAATAATGTGTTTTTTGAACATTAAAGCATGACAACATATTCTGTTACACCAAATACACAAACTAATTATCTTTAAAATAGCATTATATGACCCCTTTAATTTCCTTAAAAAAAATCTTACTGACCTAAACTTTTAAACAATAATGATTATATCACAATATGTATCAACCATTTTTTAAATAAAGTTGTTACAATAGTAACATTTTAAAGGACAAGTTCAATTTGACAGTTCTACTTCAGAGAGTTTGTCAAAGTTGACCGTAATGATACTGACATTTAGACACTTGCATTCATTGATCATTCAGATAATTCACTTGTCTGCTACGATAATGTAAAGTCTTCAATTATTTTCATTTGGGAGCTTTCCTCAGCAAATTATGATATGTGATATCATATCATAGATTTCTAATTAATTTGATTATTTAATCAGCATAACAGTAAAAATTGATGACATTTTTAACAATTATCATCTCTAATTAATACCCTGGCAAGACGGGCATTTTGAACAGGAAGTAGATTTTACAGCAGCATTATTGTACCATTGAATGCTCATTATACATGTCGTCATAGATACAGTCATAGACATCCATGTAGGACTTGAACAGTTGAATTTTACATTTATGCATTTACATTTACATTAATGCATTTAGCAGACACTTTTATCCAAAGCAACTTACATTTTAAGTCAGGCTATACATTTGTTTACTATAAACATAGTAAATAGTGTTCCCTGGGAATTGAACCCACAACCTTTTGTGCTGCAAACACAATGCTCTACCACTGAGCCACAAGAACACTGTCACCAGATGAATAGTATCACCATACAGATATTAAATGAATCTTTCAACTGTCTGCCCTCCATGATTTCTGTAGGAATTCTCATGCTTTCATCAACTTCACTAACTTCACCTGAGCGCCAAGTCATGATTTCAGACCAGACATATACTATACTGTACGTCAAACAGCAATGGATACAAGTTTTTAAATTAGAACACCAGATATATAACTAGATGACAATGTAAATATGGACATCTGAGTATGATTCAAGCAAAAATGTTCCAAATCATGGTCCATGCACTTGAGAAAACAAGAAATGTTTATACACTTCTGGTCAAAATTTGGAAAATTATGATTTTTTTCTTTTCTTTTGAAAGACACCTCTTCTGCCCACTAAGGCTGCATTTGTATGATCAAATTACACAGTAAAAATAGCAATATTGTGAAATATTATTACAATTTAAAATAACTGTTTTATATTTATTAAACAGTTATTTATATTTATTTATATTATATTATACCTTGCAAAATGTCATTTATTTATGTGATCAACGCTGTATTTTCTGCATCATTGCTCCAGTCTTCAGTGTCACATGATCGTCAGAAATCATCCTAATTTGTTGGTTTGCTGCTCAATTACTATTGGTGTTCAATTATATTATATTATATTATATTATATTATATTATATTATATTATATTAGTTAGTTATTTGAATTTATTTTTGTTAGAAATGTAGGAAACCACTTTTGCTTCCTAATAATTTAATGGAAACCATACAGAGTGTTTTCGGTATTATTTGATTACTAAGAACTTACCCCAAACTTCTATAATAGTGTATGAACACTAGTGTAACCAAATCGTTTGGTTATGACTGTAACCTCGGTTCCCTGAAGAGGGAATGAACATTGCGTCAGAAATGCTATGGGGAAAGCTTTGAGTGATAAGTCTTGAAGCACATGTGAAATCAATCCAAGGTGTAATTGGGACGTCAGAGCAGGCGATGTCATGAACCAGAAAGCTATAAAGCCTGCCCAAATGAAGCTGTCACTAGCTTCAAAGTCTGAGCAAGTTGCCTACAGGTACGAAGGAGATATGGCCGGGGACGCAACGTTCATTCCCTCTTCAGGGAACCAAGGTTACAGTCGTAACCAAATGTTCCCTTTCAAGGGAACTACGGTGCATCAGAAACGCTATGGGGAACGTTAATACAACACGACCATAGCAACGAGTGCCTGTCCTGTGTGAAATCAAACGAGCAGCACTAGGACGAGAGCACTTGGGAACCTGGGGTAGAGTCCAGGTCCAAAGAATAACATCTGATGAATGTGTGCGGTGAGGACCAGCCTTCCTCATCACAAACCTCTTGGAGAGCAACTCCTGATATCAGGGCCTTGGAGGCTGCCAAACTCCTGGTCGAGTGGGACCGGACAGCCATAGGAGAAGGTTGACTAGCCGACTCATAAGCAAGTGAGATGGCCTCGACCACCCACTTGCTCATCCTATGCTTAGATGCAGGGGACCCCTTTTTAGGATGTCTAAAGCATACGAACAACTGTTAATTTTTATTCCACATGGCAGCTCTGTGGACGTAAGCATCTAATGCCCGCACTGTGCAAAGGAAATTGTGCCTTTCCTGGTCCGCATTCTGAAAGGAGGAGGACAGAAGGCTTGCAGCACCTCAGCCTCAAAGTACCATGAGGAAAACGAGATACCAGGGGGTCTTCCCCAATGACATTCCACCCAAAGGAATGTGGTAAGCACTTATGGCCGCCACATAAAAGTTTAAAGTGGACGGGGCTAGCCCTGCAGTGAACCGATCTTGCAGGAACTCCAGCACTGTACCGACTGGGCAGTTAACTGGGTCCAGCTGATGGTCCCTACACCATGAAGTGAAAAGTTTCCACTTCAAGGCATAAAGTTTCCTCGTGGAGGGAGCTCTGGAGTGGAGAATAGTCTCAACAATCTTGGTTGAGAGACCTGAGTCTATGAGCTGGGCCCCCTCAGAGGCCAAGCCCACAGTTTTCACAGTTCTGGTTGGGGGTGAAATATCGAGCCCCATGCTTGGGACAGAAGGTCCCTCCTGACGGGGAGCTCCAGAGGAGGCCCGTCATGAAGGGATATTAAATCTGGGAACCATACTCTGCCCGGCCACCGCGGGGCAATGAGAAGTAGTAGAACCCGGTCCCGGCGAACTCTCTCCAGGACTCCCGGGAACAGAGCGATTGGGGTAAATGTATACAGATAAAGCCTCGGCCACGTCTGCACCATCACATCCAGTCCGAGAGGAGCTGGATGCGTGAGCGAGAACCAGAGTGGACAGTGAGACGTGTTTTGAGATGCAAACAGATCCACTTGTGCCTCCATATCAGCTCCACCACCTCAGGGTGGAGCCTTCATTCCCCGGGCCTCAGCCCGTCTCGACAGAAAGTTTGCTCCTATTTTGTGGGCCCCCGGGATGTAAGCTGCTCGAAGAGACAACAACTTCCCTTGGGACCACAGGAGGATTTGGCATGCCAGTTTGCAAAGTGGACGTGACCGCAAACCCCCCTGGTGATTTAAGTAGGAGACCACTGATGTGTTGTCTGAGTGGACAAGCACATGGTGGCCCCTGAGATCTGCAAGGAAATTCTTGAGAGCAAGAAATACAGCCAACATCTCCAGACGGTTGATGTGTCATGAGAGATGCTGGTCCTTCCACAGACCTTGACTCGAGCGTCCCTCTAGGATCGCTCCCCAGCCCGTGAGAGAGGCATCTGTCTGAGCCACCACTGTAGAGGTCTCATGTACAGCAGTCCAAAAGGTATCATGTACAGCAGTCCAAAGGTATCATCCAAAAGGTATCATTGGATGCTGCTGCCATAAGACCTAACAGTCTCTGAAACTGTTTGACAGTGAGTGACTGGCCTAGCCTTATTCTATTCACAGCCGACAGGATGGACTCTATACGTGTCGGACACAGGCGTGCCTGCATCGACGTTGAGTCCCATACCACGCCAAGGAAGATGGTCCTCTGTAGTGGAGAAAGCACACTCATTTTGGCATTTAGCCGTAACCCCAACTCTTTCATGTTGACCAGCACGGCATCTCGATGCCGCACTGCCAACTGATGCGACTGAGCTAGAATCAACCAATCGTCGATGTATTCATAATGCGAATACCCTGAAGCCAAAGAGGCACTAGGACTGCATCTATGCATTTCGTGAAAGTGCGGGGTGATAATGCTTGGCCAAACAGAAGAACCCGATACTGGTATGCTTTGCCCCCAAAAGCGAACCTCGGGAACCTCCTGTGACACGGAAGGATGGATATGTGGAAGTATGCATCCTTGAGATCTATCATGACAAACCAGTCCTCGGATCTGATCTGTGGCACGATTTGTCTCAAAGTTAACATTTTGAACTTGAGCTGCATGATGGAGTCGTTCAGAACTCGAAGATCTAATATGGCACCCCCCCCATCCTTCTTTGGAACTATGAAATACCAGCTGTAAAACCCGGTTTCCCTGTTGGAGTGAGGTACATATTCTATGGCCCCTTTCTCTAACAGAGTTTTCACTTCTTGTTCCATTACCAGAACCTGCTGGGGGGCCACCTCGTTGGAAAACACTCCCATAAACCTGGGTGGGTGAGACCCGAACTGTATTGATACCCTTTTTCTATAGTCTGGAGGACCCAACGAGATATATTGGCAGAAGTTTCCATGCTGTCAAATTTCTACTAGAGGTACCAGCCTCTCGAGACTGGTTTCTGGATTTATATGTAGTTGTGCAGTCGGAATGGCGTCCTGAAATGGCGAACCGACAGGAAGCATCTGAACTGACCGCTCTGAAACCCTCCTCGGAGGGGGCGAGGATCCCAAGGCCACTACGTTTCCGGGTGGACCTTGAGATATGCGCTCGCCGGAGACCGCCGCACCCTAAAGCACACGAGGTGGCGGGGTTGGCAGAACTCCCGAGGACACTGAAGGGAGATGGACACAGTAAAATGAGGTGTTGACTGCTCCACTTCCGGGGGTTGGTGGAAGTCCTCATTGGCCTGAGCCCTCGGGCATCAGGTCTTCTTTCCCGCAGCTTTCTTAGAAATAATAACGGTCTTCAGATTCGTTTTACACTTCGAAGGCTGTGGTTGAGCATGCTTCCCATGTCCTCATTATTTAGGTGGAAGAACGCATATTCTAAAACTTGTCGTTGCTTGCTCGCCGTATCTGTTCTCTTTGTAAAGTAATGACAGACCAAATAGGACAGACACCAAACAAACACCAAATAGGACAGACAATTTCACACAGAGCACTTGTGAAGACACAAAAAGCTAGTGACAGCTTCATTTGAGCAGGCTTTATAGCCTCCTGGTTCGTGACGTCACCCGCTCTGACGTCCCAATTACACCTTGGATTGATTTCACATGTGCTTCAAGACTTATCACGCAAAGCGTTCCCCATTGCATTTCTGACGCAACGGAGTTCCCTTGAAAGTGAACAGCATATTATAATGATTTCTGAAGATCACGTGACACTGAAGACTGGAGTAATGATGCTGAAAATGCAGCTTTGTTCACAGAAATAAATTAAATTTTAAAACATTTTCAAATAGAAAACAGTTATTTAAAATTGCAATAAAATTTACAATATTATTGTTTTTACATATTACTTTTTATATACATATATACATGCAGCCTTGGTGAGCATAAGAGACTTTTCAAAAATTAATACCGTATTATTCCAAACATTGACTGGTAATGTATTCAGTTAATACTCATATATGGATCACAGAACTCATTCTATAAATACCCTTACCTGTGTTCTAAGTTTGATCATATCCGCCTCCACCTGTGAATTTGATTCATTTAAATCTTTAATGTCTTCATCCAGCAGTTTAACATCTGTGTCACAGTCTAAACCTGAGAACAGACAAACACGGTTTATAGCAGAAATAGAATACATCACTGCACATAAATACACTGTTTTGTTTTACTGCATGCTAATTAATTGTGCTCGCATAAACTCTCAGGTGGTTTGAATTATTTCCAAGCATTAAAAACCATGATATGTATAATTGGTCTCATTATAGCCATGCAGAGACTGTCATCAGCTGCATTTTTGAATTCAAGTGAAAAAATTTGGTGACTGGTAACTGAGCTCTACAGTGTAATGTGAGACTTTTACCATTGCTTGTTTGCTGTTTTATTGTGAGCATCTCCACTCCTGAGAGTCTGGCTTTCTTCATTGCTGCAGTGGCACGTGGGCAACCGGAGAGACTGTACAAATAAGAGAGCATGAAATATGGATAATATACATTACT
Source organism: Gymnocypris eckloni scoliostomus (assembly GCA_027564155.1). Taxonomy (NCBI): domain Eukaryota; kingdom Metazoa; phylum Chordata; class Actinopteri; order Cypriniformes; family Cyprinidae; genus Gymnocypris; species Gymnocypris eckloni. Next base: position 218,411 of record CM050428.1, on the reverse strand, counting down.
GGCTTATTGTAATGCACTGCTAGGTGGTTGTCCTGCATCTAAAATAAACAAGCTACAGATAGTAAAAAAATGCTGCGGATAAGAGTCCTTACCAGATCAAGAAAATATGATCATATTATTTTAATTTTACAGTCTCTGCACTGGCTACCTATTAAGTTTCGTATCAGTTACAAAATATTATTACTTGCCTATAAGGCCCTAAATGGTTTAGCTCCTGCGTACCTAACTAGTCTTCTATCACGCTACAATCCAACCTGCTCCCTAAGGTTGCAAAACTTTGGTAGTATATAGAATAGCAAAGTCCACTAAAGGAGGTAGAACTTTTTCATATTTGGCTCCTAAACTCTGGAATAGCCTTCCTGATAACGTTCGGGGTTCAGACACACTCTCTCTATTTAAATCTAGAATAAAGACACATCTCTTTAGCCAAGCATTCATATAATGCATCTCATAATCTTGTACTGCAGTTATATCTGATCAAATGCACATTATTATGCTTTAGCTTGGGTTGATCAAATAATTTTTGCTTGGATGGAACAACAGCTACACTAATTACGTCTCTCTGTTTCTGTAACTAGGAATTACACAAGCTTCAGTCTGGATCCAACCCTTAAATGATCTGAGATGACCGAACACCTGAGAAGAGATGATGCCAACCCCTCGGAGGACCTCAGAGGAAGTCAACCATCAGACGATATACAGAATTACCACATTTTGACATAAGTTAAATATATTAAGTTTCTACAATATTTAAATCTATTGTAGAGACTCAATTTCCTGTAAAGCTCCTTTGCAACGATTTTATCGTAAAAAGCGCTATACAAATAATCTTGAATTGAATTGAATTGAATTGAATACAATCTATCGCGAATCGCACCTGCTACAGCACTGACATAGCACCAGAGGGCGCTCTCACCTCCAATGCTGTTTAGAATAACATACTATCATACTTCTTTTAGGTCTTAGATCAGCAGTATGTATACTGTTTGCTTAAGTAGTATACATTTTCTGTAAGCATGGGATACTCAATTTATTTTACTACATATTATATGTTGTATACTATGTAGTATGCTAAATAAAAAAATTGTATACACAGCAACACAGTACACTAGTAGTACAGGTGCATGTCAATAAATTAGAATATCGTGGAAAAGTTCATTTATTTCAGTAATTCAACTCAAATTGTGAAACTCGAAACTGCACACAGACTGGAGTAGTTTAAGTCTTTGGTTCTTTTAATTGTAATGATTTTGACTCACATTTAACAAAAACCCACCAATTCACTCTCAACTAATTATAATACTTCAAAAGCTTTAATTGCTTTAATTACTTTCAATACTTGGTATTACTGCCTCAATTCAGCGTGGCATGGAGGTGATCAGTTTGTGGCACTGCTGAGGTGGTATGGAAGCCCAGGTTTCTTTGACAGTGGCCTTCAGCTCATCTGCATGTTTTGGTCTCTTGATTCTCATTTTCCTCTTGACAATATCCCATAGATTCTCTATGTTCAGATCTGGTGAGTTTGCTGGCCAGTCAAGCACACCAACACCATGGTCATTTAGCCAACTTTTGCTGCTTTTTGCAGTGTGGGCAGGTGCCAAATCCTGCTGGAAAATGAAATCTGCATCTTTAAAAAGCTGGTCAGCAGAAGGAAGCATGAAGTGCTCCAAAATGTCTTGGTAAACGGGTGCAGTGACGTTGGTTTTCAAAAAACACTATGAGCTTCTCCACCCTTCCTCCAGACTCTAGGACCTTGGTTTCCAAATGAAATACAAATCTTGCTCTCATCTGAAAAGAGGACTTTAGATCACTGGGCAACAGTCCAGTTCTTCTCCTTAGTCCAGGTAAGACGCCTCTGATGACAACTGTAGCCAAATTCCTCGACACGTCTGTGTGTGGTGGCTCTTGATGCCTTGACCCCAGCCTCAGTCCATTCCTTGTGAAGTTCACCCAAATTCTTGAATCGATTTTGCTTGACAATCCTCATAAGGTTTCTCTCGGTTGGTTGTGCATCTTTTTCTTCCACATTTTTCCTTCCACTCAACTCTCTGTTAACATGCTTGGATACAGCACTCTGTGAACAGCCAGCTTCTTTGGCAATGAATGTTTGTGGCTTATCCTCCTTGTGAAGGGTGTCAATGATTGTCTTCTGGACAACTGTCAGATCAGCAGTCTTCCCCATGATTGTGTAGCCGAGTGAACCAAACTGAGAGATCATTTTGAAGGCTCAGGAAACCTTTGCAGGTGTTTTGAGTTGATTAGCTGATTGGCATGTCACCATATTCTAATTTGTTGAGAATTGGTGGGTTTTTGTTAAATGTGAGCCAAAATCATCACAATTAAAAGAACCAAAGACTTAAACTACTTCAGTCTGTGTGCATTGAATTTATTTAATACACGAGTTTCACAATTTGAGTTGAATTACTGAAATAAATGAACTTATCCTCAACATTCTAATTTATTGACCTGTATATTCTCAACACACCCCTGAAAGCATTGCTACCATCAGTTCATGATATTCTCTTTGAAGATTCTGAACATCCTGGTCTTGTTCTTGTTTGAAAAGTAGATTCCCATGAGCTAATCATAAAGTCTATTGATTTTTGTGACATGAAAGAAATTAATGAATAACCCTACCTTTTCAGATGTATTCAGATGTATTGCTTTTTCTATTTGACTTAACTACATCCAAAATAAATTGTAATGAAAGTATGAGAGATTTTTTGTTTGTTTAACCTTCTGTGGGTCAGGAAACTGCCGCTGACGTGTCCAGAGCCGTCACAGCCTGGAGTGGGACACGACATGCCATCCGTCTTCCCAGCCTTCCATGTGAACTGGGATCCATTGATATAACCATCCTTCTGTCGTTTGGCCGCTAGAGGGCAGCCTGACGCGCTGCGGTGTGACGCATATTTGCCCGTCAAGTGACCCTGACCATTACATCCAGGGACTGGACACCTGAAAACATAAACATAATCTGCTGTTTCATTGTACATTTAGCAGACACTTTTATCCAAAGCGACTTACAGTACATTTAGGCTATGGATTTTTATCAGTATGTGTGCTCCCTGGGAATCGAACCCATTACCTTTTGCGCTGCTAAGGCAATGCTCTACCACTGAGCCACAGGAACACTGTACTGGGATCTCTTTCTGACAAATAGAAAACTAAAATAGCACTGCGTTGCGCCACCTATAGCAGAAGTGTGTTTATGATACCCTCAATCTATTTCAACATAATTATTTGTCTTCTTATATTGTCTAGCAACTGGAACATGTAACTTTAGTGTCCTAAAATAGCATTTTACACCTGAATAGTGCGTTTTACTAAGAGGTTAACCTAATTTTAACCTAATTTATAGTTTTATGTTAATACTTGCATTTTTATTAACTAACATTAAAAAAGATTAATAAACGGCATAGAAAATGTTTTTGCTCAATGGTTAGATAATACATTAACTAATGGAACTTTACTGTGAAGTGTTACCTACTCTTATTTCTTTAACTTGATCTTTAACTTAATTTTTTTAATTCCACTTTTGATATTAATTTTAAACATTTGTTTCTGTTGAACATTTGCTGTGAATGTAGTCTATTAAATGGAGTTGGTAAGCACTATATTAAATCATTATGGTTTTGATGTCACTTCATAGCAGAGGTGGATGCAGATGAAGTTATTGCTGTTTAAAGACAGTGAGCCGGTACCTGATCGGCTCCTGGTCTTCCTTGTCCTCTTTACTGTGTGCTATCTTTATTCCAGTCTTCCGAGCCCGTGGACATCCTGACAAACTGAGGAAAAACTGTCGTTACCTCAGCCGTTACGAAAATTACATACACTTTAGCATACTTAAAAAAAAGAGTACTTATTATGGAAATAAGATGCTTCAGAAGTGTGATCTAATTATAAGGTTTCCGGACGCTTGTTGATTACAACTGAATGAAAATGTACTATGGTTTTAACTTATATTAAATGCATAGCTGAACTTTTTGACCCATTTAAGTAGGACTTAAGTACATTTGTAGTTTTATAATTATTTTCTTTTGAAATATGATTAAAGCAAACTGCTGAATGTACTGACCAACATTTATGGTAAACTAAAATATACTTTAAAATATATATTTCTATTGAAACTCATATTTAAATAAATTCAAATTAATTTTAATACATTTGTTTGAAATGCCAAAGTTCTGATTTAGTACATTTAAAATATATTAACTTAAAATGCAACATCAAATAATATCAAATAAAACTACATCTTAAATATTTTACATGTGCTTTAATATGTTTACTAAAACATCAACATAAGTGTACTTATTTGCTTTTAAATGTATTCTAAAGTAAAACTTTTAATTGACATTTTTGCAAAATGTACCTTGAAATGTATTTGCATAGTCATTAACGTGAACTCTTCTTAGTATACTTTCAGTAATTGGCTTTTCATTAATATTCATTAATATTATATTATCTGCAAATAATTATATATATATATATATAGCAAGGGTCTGCGTGCACATTACCTTCTGTGTGAAGCGTAGTTGCCAGTGATATGTCCCGAGCCGTCACAGCCCGGGGTCAAGCACCTGGCACAGAAATACACCCTGTTACTGCCCAGCATGCAAAAGAGCATCTTCAGAAAAATCAGTATTACCTCACACAACAGACTTTCTACAAACCTTCCAAAATAAAAGTCTTCATGGTTTGTTAAATAACGGTAAAGCTTATTGCAATGTAGGAAAGAAGCTTCATAGCCTGAGGCAGTGCATTCATTACATTCACAATACAATTAAAAGTGTTCAATAATCACATTCAAAACTGCTGTAAGCTTCTGTGTAACTACTTTTTTATTTGTAACATTATTATTTGTTATATTACTTCTGTCTGGTTTCCCCTGTTTTGTTTAAGTGTACTTCTTTTTCACAAGGGAAGTTCAATAGTTCAACTCTGTTGTGGAGATAAATACAACAGTTACCAGTTTTGTTAAATTATTATAGCTTAAAAAAGCTTATTTTTGTGTGGCACATTTGTTTTCATAATACAAAATGTCCCTTTGAAAATGATGGTGTGACACGATGATATGGGTCAACTAAGGCAATTACTATCCCTTTAACAGGGCTGGAACAACTTGTTTTATTAAACAATGCCAAACTTACTGTGACTCTGTCGAAAAAAATATCAAGCACGGTAGACGTGATGCATAACTATTGGCGCTTAGTAACTGAAATCACACACAGTAATTATTAAAGTAATATTTCCAGAATAAACTATTGATAAACTCATATTTGTTGTGCATTTCGCTGTTGTTGTATCTCATTATCTGTGGTAGTTATGGACCTGGTGCTTTAGGTCTGAAGTGGGATAACATCATTTTCTTGTAAACTATAGTTTGATCCTTACTTGAGTTCTTGTGAGTTGGTGGCCATCATACTCCGAATGCTTTTATCTGCTAAAGGACAGCCTGAAAGACTAAAAGATTGCATACGCAGGTGTTAGTGAAACAAAACAGTGGTCAGAGATGCTACTAATACTAAACAACAAACAGTGTTGGGAAAAGTTACTTTTAAAAGTAATGCATTACAATATTGTGTTCCTCCCAAAAAAGTAACTAATTACGTTACTTAGTTGCTTTTTATGGAAAGTAATGCACTATGTTACTTTTGCGTTACTTTCTAAACCTGGGCAGGGCTTGCTTGTTTGTTTTTAATATAAACAGTTTTATTTTAAGCAAGCGTAAAAGCCTTTCTCATCAAAAATTGAAATGAATAAAGCTCAGGCTGAAGGAAAGGTATATTCAAGTACAGTAGAATGCAGGAGAAAAAAGTTTAACACTCCTCAGCAAAGATAATTAATAGAAAAACAATGAAACACAAATGTTTGCATGTTCGTGTTCAGTCTAGAGCTACAGTAATTTTTTCACACACAACGCTCTGCACTTACTCCTGATTTCTCTCTACATGGCAACACAAGGGCTTCCAGTCAGTCAATGGGAAAACAAAGTAACTGGAGTTACTTATTTGAAAAAGTAACTTGGATATTTTCTTGTAAATTAAAAAGTAATGTGTTGCTTTACTAGTTACTTGAAAAAAGTAATCTGATTACGTAACTCGCATTACTTGTAATGCTTTACCCCAAACACTGACGACAAACACATATAGACATAATCCACTAAGAAAACACTACAAATGTAATAAAGCCATGGTGTTAGTGGGGGGGAGTTTTGCTCTATAGTTGAAGTAAGCTGAAAACAATAAATTCATTGGACTGAATCCACCATTAGATTACGGAGTCACACCTTCTATGTGAGGGGTAATTACTGGTTCTGTGACCACTCCCATCACACCCTGGTGTTGGACATCTGTCTCCAGAAAGAAAGGCCAAAATCCAAAACATAATAAAGGAAACTAAATATTATATTACCAAATGTAAAAGAAAAAGACTGGTAAAAGGGCAACACTTCAAACCGAGTCCCCACATGAGCATTACAGGGGTACATGTAAAACCATTAAAAGACCTGACATGTTTTTATTAGGGCTGCCAATAGGTTTACATTTTCTATAAGATGAATTATATATGTTGATTACTTCATCAAATTAATCATAATTCCTGCAGATTCACAAAACCTGAAAGTGCTCCTTCGAGTAAAAAATATTTAATGTGATATAAGTAACATTCAACTACAATAAGGAACGCAGTCACATTTGAGTAATTCTTAATTCATTATTGCCTAAATTACTGCTAATTTAAGTTGAGGAAATCAAATCAGGCTCTTTGACAACTGGCTATTTTTTTAATTAATGACAACTGAATAATATCTTTATTTATGCTTTTTGAGAACTGTTTACTCTTGCGTACAACAAAAATCAATTTAACTTGATTTGATGCATTATTAAATGCTCTCCTTTTTATTTGTTTCTCTTGAAATTGTAATTTGATTACCTTTTTGGTCCAGTAAGCATTGGTGCCTAGTTCAACCTGAACTCTGATTGGTTGTTAACGCAAAGTGTTGCCCAGATATCTGTGATGTCCTTTTTATAATTTGTATTTCTAATTCATTGTTTCCAGTTTAGCTTCACTGTCTGCCAGGGTGTGCAACTCCTAATCACATCCCATCCTGGAGAGAAGCCGAGCAATGGACGGCTCGAATTAAATGATCTTTTAAACCCATAAAGCATTCAAAATATATGTGTACTCCGTGTCCTGACTCTACATTTAGGTTTGATCATGTGGCAAGCAGTAGTGCTGAGCTCTAAAGCTGAGAGCAAGAGAAGATAAAGTACAGTAACAGGAAGAGACGGGCGAAGACAGGTGATCGGTCACTGCCCCGTGGTGCTTACGTTATCAGGTCCTTTTTGCTTTCTTTGAAATGAGGAAACTTTGGTTTGGGACTGGGAATGCCGATGTCAGTAGTGTACACGCTGTCCTCTAAAATGTCCTGGAAGGGATCTAGATCATCAGACTGTGAAAGAAAGAGAAAGAGTCCTGTTAGCATTGCGTTTTTTTAACCAAAATTTCTAATTTTGATAAAATTTTTAGGGTCAATAAAAAATTTGAAATGTTTTGATACGTTTCAAACCCTGAGAACCTCCAATGATCTCCAATTGATGGTTATTACTCGCAGCAATACTCACAGTATATTGTGAAATATAATTACAATATAAAACAACATTATTTGAATGTATTTTATTCCCTTGATGCAAAGCTGAATTTAGCTGAGTCTTCAGTGTCACATGATCTTCAGAAATCATGCTAATATGCACACATATATATATATACACACACACTATTTATATTAACCTAAAACTTTTTTAGAAAGTATGTGAAATTCAACAGATGCTATGATCAAAATGTTGTTTACAATAATGTATTAATATGATACATTGTTGTCATCACATTGCTTATTTATCTGAATAATCACCATCCAGATATCAGTAACAGAAACTGGGTTTCCATGAGAAAGTTATCTGCCATGTCTTAAATTGTGGATGTCTTGAGAAAGAATGAACCCCAGCTGATGTTTCTCATCCAGTTCTTTTGTCACATTGGAAAAAGAAGGTGAAACTGAATTCAGTATTTCATACAGTTTTCTTTGTTATAATGTGCATATTATGATGTAGGTCATCCTGGTATTTCATCCATAAAAAAGTGCTCACTGCAGAAATAGTAACAGTGCGGTTGTATGCTATTCTGAACATAGTTAGATGTGTTTGATAGCAGCAGTTTGTTCGTTTGCTTACTTTCTCTTGGACACCGACTGCCAAACATCAATGCATACTCATTAATACCAGCTAAGAGGCACAGCAATAACCTGCAACAGGGCAAATATCTGCCACTAGCTGAAAGTGAACACTTTACAAATCAACAAAGAAACTTCTGGAATTCGCTGCTGACGCTGAGGTCTCTGTAGTGGTTAACTATGAGATATAATTTGTTTTGGGCAGTCTTTGGTTTCATTAATCTATTATTGTTCCAGAGCAAATAGTTTTGGCTGAGGGCAAATGTTCATAACTTTGTATCTTTATATAACTTTAATGCTGTATCAGAGTGCTGCCTTTGTACACTTGACTGAATTGCATAACAACTTTTATAATTGCGTTTTGTTTATTAAATATTATTGTTCAATCAATAATATGTGATATAAATAATATTAGTATGAAATAATAGTATTTGGTATTGAGAAACAGTCTTGGTGATGGTGATTTTGGTTACATTGTTTCGTGATTAGATGGTGACGAGACTCTTCATGAGTCAGTAGCAAAGACTTCTTTATTGAAAATTAGTGAAATAAGATTGTAAACAAGGAGATTATTTTTACTTTCAACAACACCCTGCAAGGTGCAACCAACAAATGGGTCTTTTAAGAAAAGCCATTAGTGCATAAAGCAAGATCCATAAAGACATGGTTGGATGAGTTTGGCTCAACCTCATCAAATACCTTAGAGATGACCTGGAACAGAGATTGCCAGACCTTTTCTTCCAACATCAAAATTGCTTGCCACGCACGTACGCACGCACGAATGCACGCACGCACGCACGCACGCACGCACACACACACACACACACACACACACACACACACACACACACACACACACACAACCTAAACCTCTCCTAAATCTATGTAAAGCAAGAATGGAATTTGTTATAGCTGTAAAGTTGGAATCAACTTCATATTAATGTCTATATATTTAGAATTCATTGTCATGAAAGTCCTGTTTGGTTTGCAGTTTTTCTTTGTCTCAATTTGTTTTGAAACAATTGACTTCTTGTTCACATCAGATTGGAATTTCTTATTAATTTGAGCAACTTGCAAATGCTTTGGCACATGTGTGCAAACAGTAAGTACAATTGTCTGCAGTTTGCACAGCAACTAATTGCCTATGGCTTGTTGATCAAAACTGAGGAGTCGATTCTCACTTAAACTGTCAAACTCTTCACAACTTCTCAATCATTTTTCATCGTGTAAGCAATCACATTCAAAACGATCCATTCAATTATCAAAAATTAGTATACACGCATGTATATTCCATAAATATCTGACATTGACATTGTTTGCAATGTCTGCTAAATTGGCAAATGACCTCATTTAACCAATCAAGCATTTAACCAATCAAGTTTGGGATCATATATATGTAGATTGCCCACAGCACAGTCACTACCATTTTTTGAGAATGGAGGACTTCCACAACCCTGAACTGCAGCAACATGCTCGTGGAAGAGCAATTGAAAGACGTGTAAGAACCTATGGGGGTGGTTTTAGAGGAAGACATATTAGAGGAAGAGGTGGAAATAGAAGAGTCAGAGTCTCTGATGAAATCGTCATAAATCGTGGTTTTACAACGGAAGAGGCTGGTCGAAGAGTACAGCCTAATGTAAACATGCCCACAGTGTCATCAATTGTGCAAACCTTTCGTAGGGAAAACAGGTAAATATGTATTCATTTTTATGTTTTACAGTATGTAAAGCATTTTAATAAACAACAATATTGTAAAGGGAGATGCAAGTCTATTTGTACATTCTATAGAACAGCACAACAACCTCGCGCTGGTGGCAGAGCAGCAGTATTTAACCATCAGCAAGAACAAGACATTTCCAACAATTCCATCAGGCTAAGAGAGATCCAAAGTGCAATCATAAATGACAATAATGTCTTCGCAAATATCAATTCTGTCAGCATTTCCACCATAGACAGAGTTTTGAAAAGACATCAAATGACTATTAAACAACTCTACAAGGTGCCATATGAGAGGAAAGAGTGAAGGAGCTGCGGTACCAGTATGTCCAGGTAAACTATTGGTGTGCACTTAGTGAGTTGTATTGCACTTCTAAGATGCCTGTATTACTTGAAGTTTTAGAAACCCAAAAGAAGAGAAAACATTTACTGAACTCTAGAATAAAAATGTACTTTATTTTGTTTCTGTGTTTCTTTGTAGAGAATCATGGAGTTAATCAAGGACATGAAACGATGACAATAATACTTTATATTTTGGTGGCCTTGGCCAAATTACTGACACGATAATTAGGTTTTGAAGCATGAATTAAATGTTTTGGGTGAGTAATTATGCAGACATGCAATAAAGTTCTGAAGTTCCAGCAAACAGTTCAAGATCAAGATATTTTTCATCACATATGCAATTATACAGAATATAATCAGCAGTGAAATGCAAGTTGTATTTGTCGCAACAGTTGTGACATTTGCACTCACAGTTTAGAGAATGTTAAGACTGTTTCGAAAAATGTGCCAAAGCAAGAAAAACTGTAATAGTCTGGTGTCCCAATACTTATAGATAGTAGATAGATATATAGATTAGAACGATTCATAGAAGTAGATAGAAGTCTTTCACTTTATAAATACACAACTGTTCCCCACATCCAATTTGTATGCAAATGGAAAAGCATCAGTTGGATGTTGAGAAGGGCACATCTACCAGTCCTTCCACAATTAACACGACGGAGGATGCGAAAATAAATCGGTTAGTTGTGCAGCATCAGTGAGAATTTAGATTTCAGCAAATGCCTTTAGAACAGCAGGATTTACAGCCAGACTTAGCTGGTATAAAGATAAAAAGGGAAACTGCAGAACTAGGTGGAGAAGGAAACCAGAGTGCTGCCATACACTAGATGGCAGTGTAGTGACATGACAAAATCTGTGTGTGTGCGTGTGTGTGTGTCAATGTCCTCCACAGCTCTGTGTGATAACTTTCACGTTTCAGGTAATCCAACAAGCTCTTTCAGCACCATATGTATTCACTTACTACTGACACAGTGGTCTGTAGTTCTCAGTGGTCTATACGATCATTAAAACATTCAAATTGTATGTGAATCATTGCACCATATGGAAAAATAGCTATGTATTAGTGTGCTGATGTCCTAATGTGTGTGTCAATAATAAATCCATAACCCTTGATTAAAAGTCAAGTCTAATATTTAAATGCAAAATATTTGACAAAAATAGCTAATTTGTGCTATTACTTATACTATTACTTATGCTGCTCTTCTGAGAGATTTTACTCAGATTTTACCATTCAAATCATTGTCTTCTTTTGCTGAAGCACTGTCCAGCAGAATGTATACCTCTGAACAAAACTAAGTGCTCTCTCTCTCTCTCTTGTTTTTTTTAAATGTATGAATGAATGAATGATGCATATTTATATAGCGCTTTATTGTGTATTGCTGTACACCCAAAGCGCTTCACAATCATGCTGCCACAGGACAATGGCACCAGTGCGCTCACCACACACCAGCTACAGGTGGAGAGGAGAGAGAGTCATAGAGCCAATCAAGTGTATGCTCTCACCACACACCAGCTACAGGTGGAGAGGAGAGAGAGTCATAGAGTCAATCGAGTTTATGCGCTCACCACACACCAGTTACAGGTGGAGAGGAGAGAGAGTCATAGAGCCAATCAAGTGTCTGCGCTCACCACACCAGCTACAGGTGGAGAGGAGAGAGTCATAGAGCCAATCAAGTGTCTGCCACCACACACCAGCTACAGGTGGAGAGGAGAGAGTCATAGAGCCAATCAAGTGTATGCATACCACACACCAGCTACAGGTGGAGAGGAGAGAGAGACATAGAGCCAATCAAGTGTATGCGCCACCACACACCAGCTACAGGTGGAGAGGAGAGAGAGTCATAGAGCCAATCGAGTTTATGCGCTCACCACACACCAGCTACAGATGGAGAGGAGAGAGTCAAATAGCCAATCAAGTGTCTGCGCTCACCACACACCAGCTACAGGTGGAGAGGAGAGAGAGTCATAGAGCCAATCAAGTGTATAAGGCTCACCACACACCAGCTACAGGTGGAGAGGAGAGAGAGTCATAGAGCCAATCGAGTGTATGCGCTCACCACACACCAGCTACAGGTGGAGAGGAGAGAGAGTCATAGAGCCAATCGAGTATGCGCCACCACACACCAGCTACAGGTGGAGAGGAGAGAGAGTCATAGAGCCAATCGAGTGTATGCGCTCACCACACACCAGCTACAGGTGGAGAGGAGAGAGAGACATAGAGCCAATCGAGTTTATGCGCTCACCACACACCAGCTACAGGTGGAGAGGAGAGAGAGTCATAGAGCCAATCAAGTGTATGCGCTCACCACACACCAGATACAGGTGGAGAGGAGAGAGAGAGTCATAGAGCCAATGGAGTGGATGGGGATTATTAGGAGGCCAGTGGAGGGAATTTGGCCAGGACACCGGGGTTACACCCATACTCTTTACGAGAAGTGCCATGGGATTTTTAATGACCACAGAGAGTCAGGACCTCAGTTTAACGTCTCATCCGAAAGACGGTGCTTTTTACAGTATAGTGCCCCCGTCACTATACTGGGGTGTTAGGACTCACACAGACCACAGGGTGAGCACCCCCTGCTTGCCTCACTAACACCTCTTCCAGCAGCAACCTAGTTTTCCCAGGAGTCTCCCATCCAGGTACTGACCAGCTCAGTCAGGTCAGGGTGATATGGCTGGGGCATATTTTTATACGTATACACAAATATGTATATCTATATGTATATTTGTTCTGTGTTGTAGGGGTGCATTGTGAATAGGAAGGATTTTTTTGTAATAAAAGTTGTTAAATTTCAAATTCTCTCAAATTCTATCAGAAGATTTAAAACTCATCTCTGCTGATGTGGCTGAGGTGAGAGAGTGCGTGTATACGCAGGGGCGCAACTGCACATTTGCCGAGGGGTATGCAAGATCAGTACCCCCACCCCTGTAATCTATTAGCCTCTAACACTAACTCACGCAGAAAACTTTCTGCAAGTCAATGACCAAAAGCCCATTTCTAGCTTGTGCATGGAAGTATACAAACTCATCAGGAGTGAAAAAAGTGGCAAAGGTTTGAACCCTCTCCCCCCTTTTTTAATACCCCAGGCCAGGGAAAAGTAAAAACAAGACAAAAAATAAGTGGCACTTAACATACCCTTTAAACTCCTGATGGCAGACCCCAGACAGTAGAACACATTTTTTAATTGATTTTATTTTTAAACACATGTAATATTGCTCACTTTTAGTTAGGTAATTTGAATATATATATATATATAAAATTGGCCTCAAAATTATTAATATTTTTGCACATTTTTACATAGTAAAATATATTATAAAAAACATCTGCATTTGTTTTTTCATTTTTATTCAAAGAGATAATTCATGGAAAATTTGCCATGCTAAGATTTCACCTGGTAGAAAAACAAATACTCTTAAAATGAATGTCATGATTCCCGCTGCACTAAATGACAGCATGGGATCATTAATTGTCTCCTTTATCATTTCAACTCTGTAATATATTTCTTTTCACATGTTTTGCTAATAGATTTATATTTAGACACTATACAATTACTATTATAACATGTAAAAAAAATTTTTTTGTCAAAGTTCAGCATTGTTTTGTATTCAAGTATGAAGTAGCAAGAGTTTTCAACTCATTAAATCTACTTGAATTACACAAATGGCCTATTTTGAATTTACAACAGCAATGTTCAGTGAAAAGTGGCATGTTTGTATCCTTGTTTACAATCTTCCCTGTTTCTCTCAAATTTAAATAAAATGCCTATTCACAAACATGCAATGGAGATACTCAGAAATAAACTGATATGAATCACTTTGCTCTCTTAGGCAGTGGCAGAGCCAGGATGTTTTCACGGGGGTGGCCAGGAAGGCGTCAGCTACCAGTCTGGGGTGGCACAGAAATCTTCATTATTTCAATATAGAAATGGATTTGACTATAAAGTACTGGACTGTTTTAGTGCCTAAAACACAACTGAATACATTTAATTTGTACTTAACTGTAATTGAGATAGTTGTGAATTACTGCTGTGAAGTAATGCTGAGTGAATGACAATTTTTTTATTATTTTTATAAGAAAGAATCAGTGCACATCGAGTCATCATATATTTAGCAATATAGTCATGCAGGGAAAATATATTTACACATTAAAAAAAGTAATCCGAAAACAGGCACTCTTTTACTCTTTTAATAATTGTATTATTATATTATTTTATATATTTTTTAAATATATTTATATATATATATTATATGTTATATATTATTTTATATATTAATAATATATATTTATATTATTATTATATACTGATTTTGAAGTTATGGAAAATGGTTGTTTTGAGAATATGGTAGAGATTGTGAATATGAGCCAGTGGAAGTGTGCTCTGATGATGACAGCGATGGTAAAACCATCTGCTCAAATTGAACCCTTCCAAGTTTCAAAAGGTAATGAAATATGCTTTATTTTATTCTTCTGTAGGTTTTGTTTGTTTGTTCAGAGATTCACCCGTGCTGGATAAATAAGGGGCTCTAAAGACACAAATATCATGATTGGCAAAACATTCATGCATTTAAAGGCTAGTTTATTTGACCATAATCATTCATTACATCACATTACCTCTGTCTTTTGTCCCGTTTTTATTCTTCTCTTAATCAATTTTCTTCCCTGGGCACCAGAGGGCTTCGTCTTTTTGACCCAGTGATCATTTATGAATGAATGTATTTTACAATCAGGTATCTGATCTGATGTATGTGGAAGTGCGGCTGTGTAGGGGAAGATCATGCGTCGAACGGAGGAGAGAAATAAAAGTTGCTTTTGGGGTACGATCGCTTTTTGTGTAACATTTTAAATGTATAGTATTGAAGTAGAATTGGTAATAAATATATATATATTTTTTTTATCTTTACTCATTTTGGCGCCCCTATGGATTGGCCACCCATAGCATTTGCCTAGGTGTTCTCTAACCTCATCAGGCATTATAGGAGAACATTTAGAGCTGTTAAACTGAAAAACAGAGGTTTCATAATGTATTGAATAAAAGGGGGCCGTTAATTGTGGCCAATGTGTATTATAGAAAAAAACATTCATTTCATAATGATATTTCATCCCATTTTAAATTATTATTCTCCAATGAAAGGTTAGATTTTTGTGAATTGTTTAAATAAAAGATCAAAAGGATTAACAATGCAGATTAATTTTCACAGCCTTCTTTGATTATATTTACCAAGAGTGCAAATAATTCTGACCACTATTTTATTACATGTTCTATATAATAAGATTATATGTAATCATAACTGGAAGAGCACTCAGCCGTCATGATGTCAGACTCATTACGGAACCTATAACACTTCACATTGGTAATCTACATGAAGAGGACATCAAATTGCTGGTTCTGGAGGAGGCAAACACTGATATCATCCTTGGCCGACCCTGGTTCTGGTCCTTCATGAACCCCAAATATCCTGGCACGGGAGACGCCTGAAGTGGGCGACCAATGCTTTCCAGATTGTTTCCCAAATCTGCCTCGACCATCAAGGCCAGTCTCCCAGACCCTGTCTCTAAATTCCACTTCCATCGAAAGTCCCATTGAGAAACAATCTGTTGAAATTCCCGAATACTATGCTCACTTCAGTGACGTCTTTTGTCCTACGAAAGCCTCACAACTTCCACCTCATCGGCCATGGGACTGCACGATCGATCTGCTACAAGTTGAGTCAGTGCCCAAAGGGAAGATTTATCCACTTTCACTCCCAGAACAGAAGGCCATGGAGGAGTACATTGAGGAGGCTCTCTAACATGGGTACATCCACCCTTCAACATCCCCTGCAGCTTCCAGCTTATTTTTCGTCGCCAAAAAGGACGGGGGCTTGAGGCCTTGTATAGATTACTGGGCATTGAATAACATCACTGTGAAGTTCCTTTATCCCCTTCCTCTCGTCCCAGCAGCCCTGGAACATCTCCGTGGTGCCACCATCTTCACCAAGCTGGACCTCCGCAGCACCTACAACCTCATCCGGATACGTGAGGGGGATGAATGGAAAACAGCCTTCGTGACCCCTACCGGCCATTATGAATATCTGGTCATGCCATATGGCCTAGTCAACGCCCCCTCCGTATTCCAGAATTTCATGCATGAGGTGCTCCGAGAGTACCTCCATCACTTCGTTTTAGTCTACATCGATGACATCCTGATCTACTCTCGGAGCTTGGCCGAACATCGCCATCACGCTATGAGGTCCTTCAACGCTCACGTCAATATCAACTCTTTCTCAAGGCAGAGAAGTGTTCTTTCCACCAATCCTCCGTACAGTTCCTAGGTTATCATATTCACAGTGGTGGCATCCAGATGGACGAGGGGAAGGTGGAAGCTATCAAGACCTGTCCCAAACCTTCCACCATCAAGGAACTCCAGCGATTCTTGGGATTCTCTAACTTCTACCGTCGATTCATTCAAAACTACAGCACCCTTACCAGTCCACTCACCAACCTGCTCCGTAACAAGCCCAAGTCTCTGTCCTGGTCCCCAGCAGCCGAGGAGGCCTTCGAGAAGCTGAAGGAAGCTTTCACCCGAGCTCCAATCCTCGTACATCCCGATCCAGAAAGACCATTCATTGTTGAAGTAGATGCTTCGACCACGGGGGTAGGAGCGATCCTGTCACAGCAGCAGGGAAACCCCGCGAAACTCCATCCATGTGCCTTCTTTTCACGTAAGCTCAGCCCGGAGGAGCACAACTATGACATCGGGAATAGGGAGCTCCTCGCTATCAAATTGGCCCTAGAGGAATGGAGACATTGGCTTGAGGGAGCCCAACATCCTTTCACAGTATTGACGGATCACAAAAACTTGCAATATCTGAGAGAGGCAAAGAGGCTAAACCCACGCCAGGCACGCTGGGCATTATTCTTTACTCGCTTCCATTACACCATCATGTATAATCCAGGCCATAAGAATATCAAAGCAGATGCACTGTCTCGCCTTCACGCTCCAGTTGAGGAGGAAGACCCGCCTGAATCCATCATCCCTGAAAGTATATTCGTCTGTCCCATTCAATGGAACCCCGAATCCGCTCCCTCTTCCAATGCCTCCACGGCCTCTCCGCCGGGGTGCCCACCTGGGGCACAGTATGTCACTAGGACTCAAAGCACCCTTCTCATCCACTCCGCTCACTCATCACTGGGCACTGGCCACCCTGGGGCCAACGCTACCCTCTCGCTACTGAAAGATCGTTACTGGTGGCCGAACATGGCTAGGGACGTGAGAAGGTTCGTCCAGGGTTGTGAAGAGTGTGCAAAATCCAAGAGTCCTCGCCACCTTCCTGCAGGGAAACTCTTTCCGCTGCCCATCCCCAACAGACCGCGGTCACACCAGGAGTAGACTTCGTCACAGATTTACCAGCCTCTGATGGTAACACTGGTATCCTGGTAGTGGTGGATAGATTCTCCAAGTCCTGCCTTCTGATTCCTCTCAAGCGCCTACCCACAGCTATGGAGACAGCAGAGCTTATGTTTAACCACGTGTTCAGATATTTTGGTATTCCCGAAGACATTGTTTCTGACCGTGGCCCTCAGTTTATCTCACGGGTCTGGAAGAGCTTCTTCAAACTCCTAGGTGTGACCGCAAGTTTATTGTCTAGTTACCATCGTCAGACCAATGGGCAGACGGAGAGAAAGATTCAAGAAATTTGATGTTTCCTGCGAACCTTCTGCCACGACCACCAGCACTCTTGGAACCAGTTCATTGGCTGGGCTCGGGTACCAGCCACCCATGTTCCCCTGGGATGGGGAGCCATCGGATGTTCCTGCGGTGGACTACTGGTTCCGAGAGAGCGAGAGGGTCTGGGACGAAGCACACAATCACCTTCAATGAGCTCTACGCAGGCGCAAGATGACAGCAGACCTTCGAAGGTCCGATGCTCCATCATACCAACCTGGACAGAAGGTCTGGCTGTCAACATGGGACATCCGATTATGCCTGCCCTGCAAGAAGCTCGCTCCCAGATTCGTTGGCCCCTTCACCATCCAAAAGCAGATCAACCCGGTCACCTTCCAGCTAAACCTACCTCCACAATACAGAATTCACTCCACATTCCATGTCTCACTCCTCAAACCTTACCACTCACCTGTTTCTCCCTCCACAGAGCCTGACTTAATCACGGAAACCCCTCTCCTGCTGATCCAGGAGGATGGAGCCATCTACGAGGTCAGAGCGATCCTGGATTCCCGACGTCGTGGTGGTAAGCTGGAAGACCTCATAGATTGGGAAGGATATGGTCCTGAGGAAAGATCGTGGATTTCCAGGGACGACATTCTGGATCCGGCTCTCACGGAGGAGTTCCATGTCAAATTCCCTGATCGTCCAGCACCTAGAGCCAGGGGTAGACCACCACGTCGTCGGGCCCCTCGGCCCTCTGGAGCGGGCCGTGGAGAGGGTGGTAGTGTCACAGATCAGCCAGGCTCCACCACCAATCCGTCACTACGATCTCAATCACCTGAGTTCTGATTCACGTCACCTGCACCTCATTAATCACCCAATCTACCCAGCACTATAAAGGCACACACCCAAATCCAGCACTCTGTCCGATCTCGATTATAGGAAGTGGACTCTCAACAGCTACACGCTACGACCTACTTGATACTTACCTGTTCAGAAACTTACCTCCTGTTCCTCCTCCTCGTGGGTTCCTGTGTCTTCCTCGTCTGTTTCCCCTCGTCTGTCAGCGGGCCGCCATTGATCTGGGGTGTGTGCTTCTCCTCGTCATCCACAAGTTCCTGGCAAGACAAGTACCTTCAGTATATCCTTTACTCTCTCGTCAAACTACTAAAAGTCATACTCACCATTTCTCCCTGCTCCCACAATTGCTGAATCAATAAATATACAGCATTGTTTAAACATTCATCTGTGTCCAGTCTACTTATCATAACAGATGAACATTATGAATGTAGTTTATATGTATGCTGCCCATCTAAACACATCTCAGCACATTCAGAGCCATAATTAGTGAGGAATGAGGAGGTGCTCTCTCTGCCTACAGTCAGCCTGACCTCTGTTACTACAGGAACCCCTGGAGGAAGTGAGAGGCAAGCTAAATGTCACATCCCATGACTCTACTTCCTGCTGGAGCCTCGACTAAAGCTGCTCTAATTAGACAGCGAGAATGAGAGACAGAGGGATGGAGGACTGGAACATGACAAAAAGAAACATCACTGCAAATAAGGATTTTCATACTCAAAATTTTGCCTTGTTTTCCAGTATACAAATATTTATACATTCTTCAAATCAAGTCAAATTACATACGATATTAAGTGGTTTTCTGAAAATATGTTTATAAATTTTTTTTCTTAAAGCAAGAAAATACAATATACCAATGGGGTTAGAAAAAATAATTTATATTATTTTATTGTTTATTTTCAGCAGATACTTCTCTTCTTGTTTTGAGCAAATAACTTACTTTTGATAGTTTAGATTTTTCATAAAATATTTAGCTTCTCAAGCAAATGTATCAAGAAAGTTTATTTATTTGTACTAGAAAAAGAAGAACATAAGAAAAACTTTTATTTTGATTTTTTTTGCAGCAACATTTGATTTTAAGGGCAATGTTGTTCTGGTGCTATATTGAGTCACCAGTTGATGGCCAATGTAAAACCAGAGTCCTGAAGCAAACGCAGCTGAGAAGTCATGCTTAACAAGCGCTTCGGCTCCGCTGAGAGATGAGAGGCTGCATGGACACTGCTCTACTGAAAGGAATGTGTTGAGCACAGATGGAGATGGAGAGGAAGCATCATCCGCTGAACTATGACAGCAAGAGAAGAGCATTGCTGCAGGCAGCTCAGCACATCCACGACTGCAGAATGACAGCAGATGAAATGAGAGAGAGAGAGAGAGAGAGAGAGAAGCCAGCCACTTGCTTGAGGCGCCTGCATGTTTCACATACACACACACACACACACACACACACACACGATATACTCGCCTTTTCTCCTATTTCATGCTGGATGAGTGCCTATGCTTAAGCTGAGGATATAGCTCCTATATCCCACACAAATAACATTCATTGTGTTCAGTGTGGCTTTTTCCCCAATCTCTCTTCAGACTGTTAGCAGGAGGTTGTGTCTTCAACTGGTATGCGGCAAAAACTCCCTTTGTTTTCTAGTATAATTGCTAGTATTTCCTTCACACAATGATGAATAATATAATGTATATATAATACATGAAACTCTAGATGGTGCAGTCTGATAGGTCAAACTTAAACTGACATAATTACATCACATGGCTCAGCTGATTACTTATTTTTGTATCAGCAGCCAATGCGCTCGCTGCTCAACATTGATTTACTTGGTTAGTTCTAGCTGTAGCAGCATGTTTCAGAAACCCTCCAATTTCCCCAGCACCTCCTGTACAGACCTGCTACGGGGTGATTCATGTTATCTATAAATGGGGGTTATTTATATATGTTATATGTGCAGCAGCAGTATTTCTTACAGGCTCACAGCAGCATGTTGTTGATGTATTGGCAGGTGCAAGTCTCAGTACCTGCGTAGCAGATCTATTTCGCCAAGACAAACACATTTACAGTAGGGGAATTATTTGATCTCCTGCTGATTTTGTACATTTGCCCACTGACAAAGAAATGATCAGTCTATAATTCACAAACATGACTTCGTACTTGGTGGCAAAACCCTTGTTTGCAATCACAGAGGTCAGATGTTTCCTGTAGTTGGCCAGCAGGTTTGCACACATCTCAGGAGGGATTTGCACACATCTCTGCAGATCCTCTCCAAGTCATTATGGTTTTGAGGCTGATGTTTGGCAGCTCGAACCTTCAGCTCCCTCCATAGTTTCTCTATGAGACTGGCTAGACCACTCCAGAACCTTAATGTGCTTCTTCTTGAGCCACACCTTTGTTGCCTTGGCCGTGTGTTTTGGGTCATTGTCATGCTGGAATACCCATCCACGACCCATTTTTAATGCCCTACATGGCTGGCTTCAATGCCCTGGCCCTGACGGTACATGGCCCTGTCCATCGGCCCTTTGATGCAGTGCAGTTGTCCTGTCCCCTTACCAGAAAAACACCCCCAAAGCATAATGTTTCCACCTCCATGTTTGACGGTGGGGGTGGCGTTCTTAGGTCATAGGCAGCATTCCTTCTCCTCCAAACACAGCGAGTTGAGTTCATGCAAAAGACCTGGATTTTGGTCTCATCTGACCACAACACTTTCACCCAGTTCTCCTGTGAAACATTGGCAAACTTCAGTCGGGCCTATACATGTGCTTTCTTGAGCAGGGGGACCTTGCGGTTGCTGCAGGATTTCAGTCCTTCACGTCATAGTGTTACCAATAGTTTTTTTGGTGACTATGGTCCCAGCTGCTTTGAGATCATTTACTTATTTCACTCATTAAAATGCGAATCAGTCAAAATGCTTAAAAGACAGACAACACAGACAACTTCAGTTTCCAATTTTTTTTAGGATTCTCTGATCAATAAAGAGTTAAAAAAGAACAGCATTTATTTAAACTAAAATTGTGCAACAATATACAATGCTATTCAAAGGTTTGGGGTCAGTACATTGTTTCTTTATTTTTTTCAAAGAAATTAATACTTTTATTCAGGAGGGATGTGTTAAATGAATAAAAAGTCATAGTAAAGATTATATTGTTAGAAAAGATTTACATTTTGAACTTTTCATCCAAGAATCAAAGAAAAAAGTATCACATGTTCCAAAAAACAATATGAAGCAGCAGTTTCAACACTGATAATAAATCAGCATATTAGAATGATTTCTGAAGGATCATGTGACACTGAAGACTGGGGTAATGATGCCGAAAATTCTGCACTGCGTCACAGAAATAAAGTCTATTTTAAAATATTTTAAAATAAGAAACCAGTATTAGAATTTGCAATAAGATTTCACAATATTACTGTTTATTTCTGTATTTTTGATTGAATAAATACAGCCTTGATGAGCAGAAAAGACTCCCTTAAAAAACATAAAAATATCTTACTGATCCCAAACTTTTCAGCGGCAGTGTATATATGCTTACGTCGCAATGTTGGAAATGTTCTGTTTTAAACCATGAAGGCGAGCCAATAGATAACACACAAGCAATGTGCAAACTTTGTGTAAGAGTTATGCTGCTGAACGTTTTATTCTCAGTCCATTCACTATGCAGAAAGTGAACGTAAAAACGAATGACGGAGTAATGACAGAGCTTTCGGTAGGCCTGTCTGACGCTGCAGAGAATCTCAGAAGTGATGAGAGACAAAAAATGATGTGCTGATAACGGTACATAGCTAACTGTTTTATTTAATTACCTTAATATTTCTCTTGTGGCCCGTGCAAAGAAGAGAAAAAAGGAGAAGAAACGTATTTTGTGTTAAACAGCTTGTTTTTGAAAGTCAGGACTTAAAATAAGTTAAAGAGTTTTATTTAGGTTAATTGATTTTTATTGATGACAGTAGTGTTAATATTTTAATTATAAGCCTATATAATTAATTGTATAGGCTAATACACCTGTTTTAAGGTCATTAAGGTTAATAAGACTTTTTTTAAACATTTTAATTGAGGAGTAAATAGCCTAATCTTTTGTTATCGTGTATGTGGTAATATCGTAATCATTTATGTAGTAATAATGCAGGTAAAAATTAATTGTAATTTTTAATTTGATAATAAAATAACTTCATAATAAAAATAGGCCTAATAAAAATAAGAACGCAACAAGCCTACATTAATTGGAAATGCCAAATCCTCTTAATACTGCAAATGATTGATGTTTTTGACAATATCTCTGGCTATCGTTGATACAAAATCAGCATCTTTTGACACAACCCTGCGATAGGAGGTTATCGCGAGGCCGTCCGTTACGCCACTGGGCAGACAGCATGCGGCCTGTTACGTCATTTGGTCTGCCTTGTTGAGCGCAGTGGCACTGAGAACATTATGACCGTATCTCAAACAGAAGGCTGTATCCTCTGGAGGTCACATTTGTAGGCTGCATAATAGTAACAGTTGTAAACTGGACCAGTAAATTGTTGTGCTTTTGACTCACAAATGTAATGCTCAGTTAACTGAAATAAACCATCCAGAATGATATTCAGAGACCAGTATATAATTTTGTGCAAGTGAGCGTCCAACTAAACCACCACAGCATTGACCACCAGCATCCTAGCAACCACCTACTGCCGTATCCACCCAGAAACCATAGAGAAACACTGTGGTAACCATCCAAAACATCAGAGCATCTTTATTGTGAGTTTTGCATGGCAAAGCACATCTTACTCTTTCTTCAGAAACAGAGTCCAATGAGGACGTGAACCTCATGCAAATATGAAGTTATAAATGTAGAAACTGCACGTACTGAGTCAAATCCTAATGCATGTCTGGCATTTACATTATTGATTGATTAAAACAAGCTTTCTGATAATATTCTTTCTAATATTGGTTTTCCCTGTACACAAAGAAGCACTGTGCTCACAAATGACAGGCAAGATGAAAGTAAAATGAGACCAATCACCACAGATTAGCGTCACGCGAAGGAGGGGTTTGAAAAAATGAATCGCTGAGCGAATTGTTTGGGAGTGTTGAGCAAGTAAGGTACAAATAAATGGATATTATAAAAGAAAAAAATTGAAGTTTTTTTATCTTGCATGCATGTCAACCTGTTGTTGGGGACTCCCAAAACCAAAATATCATTTCTTTACCCATAATAGGGGCAATTTAAAGCCATTATCGTCTGATTCCGTTATCGGTCCGATAATATCATGCGTCCCTATTATATCATATTATATTATATATTTATTATGTTTCTGTCACCTTTACATTACATTGTTATTTCAGTGTTGACATCTCAGAGATGAGCTCTACTATATGCTTGGTCTCCAGATTAGTTATATATTAATAATTAATAATGTGTAATAAGGTGATGTATAATGATAAAGTAAAAATGTCTCATCAAGTATAAAATTGATATAGTGACTCGTGTGTACCTGTGTGCAGATCTCCAGGGGTTTCCCGCTCAGGCACTGGGGCATCTCTCTGCAGCGGGTGGAGAGGTTGAGGATGGCGGTAGCAGCCATGTGCGCCGCCTCCATGTCGTGGGTGTAGTCGAAGCTGCTCTTGCTGCAGGTGCTGCTGGCGCTGCTCTCTCCTCCTCTCGCTCCTTCTCCTCCTCCACAGCTCAGGCTGCTGCTGCTGGGCCCGTAGCTGCTGGTGGTGCTGCTCGCCGAACTGGAGCTCTTGCAGTAGTGCTTCACTGATGGGACACACAGAGCAATGACTTTAACAGACGTGTGGGACAGCTCACAAAATATACTTCTGGTCTACATTTTGTTGTCTTAATATTTCATTTCACAACTATTTGAAATTAAAACCAATGTGCTGTACAATCCATAAAACACAAGATATGACACACACAAACACATGCACAAACACACGCACAAACACACACACACACACACTAATACTTCAGTAATACTTCAGTTTAGGGATAAGTTCTCACTATCAACTAGCTGCTTATTAGCATGCATATCATTAGCATATTGGCTGTTTATTAGTACTTATCAAGCGTATATATATATATATATATATATATATATATATATATATATATATATTGCCATATTAGCAATACACAGTGTTTTTGTTTGTTTTAAGTCTATAATAAACTGCATAGACATTGTTTTAGACATCGCTGACATGCTATTGATGGAATTGCAAAATGCACGGTAAAAATTCAAGAAATTAAAATTCCAATATTAATATATTGGAAAGGATTCAAAATAATTACAGTCCATTTTTTCAGCCTTGTATAAGAAATGGCATGACCCATGTAAATACATGTTGTTAATTAATATCACAGAGTACATATTTGAGTAATTACAATGTAACAAGGACATCTAAAATAAAATGATGCATGTACTTACTGTAGTAGCTGCAATATAGCTAATAACTAAGTACTAAGTCAAAGCCTAACCTAAACCTAACAGTAGCCCATGTACATGAAAGATTGCGTAGGATTTACTTTGACATTTCTGGTAAATTTCACAAATAATTGGCAAGTTACACACTAAATTTAGCATGAAATTTGTAAGTAGAAAGACTGAAACCATATTTTCTTGTCAAATGTACTCTGATAATCTTTGTTTTATCTGTTTGTACAGTGTAGTTACCTTATATTATGTACTCTGTATTTTCTGGGTTAAGTCGTACACTGTAAGTTAACATACTGTAAAATAAAGTGCATGGAAACTCAGTATGTTAGATCGTGTCCTGTAGCCAAATCCCTGCAGAAAGGCTTGTTTATTATGATGATTTTGATTATGATGAGGAGATTTTAAATGATGGGGTGTTGAGGGGGGGTGTCGGGGTGTAGGTGAGAGACGGAGAGACACTCTATGCAATTTGACAAAAGACACAATGAGCCACAACCACCAGCTGGGCATCAAAGTGACATCTCCCACCGGGCGTCCTGCTGCCATCGCTCGCTATCTCTCTCTTCTGCCGTCCTTTTACTCTATCTTCTCCCCCCAGTCTGGTCATTAAAGCATGGCCAGGGATCTCACAGTCTTACGCAAAGAATTGCAATTAGCAGCAGCCCTAAATCCAGACTGTGATTTGCCTAAACCACCTCATTCATTATGCATCTGCCTCCAGATCATTTCCATACATTTCCATACTTCAGAAATACAGTGAAGGAAGATCTGGCTTTTCTAACAGGATTTAGTTCCTCACCAAGCATTACAGTTTTCTCAGACCTCAACATTGTCATATGTTCAGGAGTCATAGTGATAATAATGATCATACATCAGCTACAAAACTTATTTGGATGATTAAGACTTGCTCTTTGATTTATTAGACAAAATAATATCAAACCAAGTGACATTAATTGAAATAGTTTGAAATGATAAAACAATAGATCTAGCAAAAGACGACATACACTGTAGTTTTTAGCTTACAGTCAAGTGATGAACTGCATGTGGTTCCTCTGCCGTGTGAAATTATAGAGAACTGACTTCATACTTTCACTAATAATAACTACCTTCCAGGGTTATTAAATGACCAAATACTGAAACAATTAAAAGTGTTTTTGTAACTTAAAAAATGTAACTTGACATACAAAAATAAATACAACTATAAATAGAAATAATAATAATAATAACATCAGTGGACATAAAAAAATATAAATAAAAATGACAAAAACACAACTATTAAATATTTTACAAAATTAAAATAAAAAAAGTAAACAATAGAATCTCAATGATACTAAAACAAAATAAACTGCTACACACTTGGCTTTCAACATCTGGTGCACAAATACAATTATAGTCAATGGATTTGGTTGAACGTCTTTCAGAATTTTCCCCAATTGTTTATCATTTTATATGTTATAGTTTTGGGAATATGTAATCCAGAAACAAAATCTATCAACTCTGTAAAATCTTTTAAAGATTTGAGTCTCAATCAGATACGTGGAAATAACCTTTTTATTAAACTGAAATCTGTAACACACGTTATGTCCATAAATGGTGGTGTTGTTAGAATAAATTATGGTGTTCTAAGATCTTTGCAATTTTCCTTAACAGGCCATCCACCCCATCACCACAGAACATATATTTCCTTACGTCCTGCTGTTTAATTAAAAAACAAAAGTATCACTTTACAGCTGTTGCTGGGGGTTGGTCAAAGTCATTACAATAATGGCTCAAGCAAAATAAAGTTAATTCTGAGAAAAGCTCCTGTAGACATTGAGAAAACATTGACATTGATATTTTGCCATCATCTAATGCAATGACATTCAGAGTATCACAGTATCACTAACTAATAATAACCAAGCACCGAATCAGCATATTAGAATGATTTCCCCAAAGCTTTGAGCAGTAATGTACATTGATATCATAGTAGGTCTTACCATCATCAGGTTTGGGCAGTGTCTCCCGACTGTGGACTTTAGGTGCAGCAGTGTGCCGTTTGCTGTAGACGTTGGTGTTGTCATAGTTGTTGTAGTCAAAGCTGTTTTTGGAGTATTTCTCTAACTCTTTGGCCAGGTTGGATCGTGGGGTTGAAGTGGGCACGTTGTTTTTATAGCCATACTGTGGAATCTCCAGCTGTTTGACGAAGCACATGGGTCTGGAACAGAGACAACCAGCTGTTTATGGTGTATCATATGAATGCCTGCATACTATCCATTTCATGAACTTTGCACACAAAATACAACACAAATTGTTGCCTATATTTAAGATGCCCAGTTTCCAGCTAAGAAGCTAATTCACAGCTTGATCTGGTGTGTCAGTGTAAGCAGCGAGGAGCAGTTACCTGAGCACACGATCTGAAGCCTGGTTGGATTTGCCTCCATCACATGGCTGATGTTTCTCATGGGCTTTGGCCAGTTTCTCTGCAGCCGCTATTGGACAGCCCGAAAGGCTGGACGAACAGAAAGAAATGTCAGAAATCATATGTGACAAGTCAGGGACGTGTCAAATACAGATTCATCTTCAATCCTGTGCATTTTAGACTCATCACTGATATGCATCTCTTATAATTTGCTTTATACAGAATGAAGTCAGAATTAGAATACTGATGGTCAAAATTGTTATCTGTTAAAAAATAAATAAAGGATATCTCTTATGTATCAGTTGTTTCTTCTGTAAAACTATGTATTATGTATTAAATAATTCATAAAGATTATAAAGGGAAAAAAATGAAGCTTTCGCTGAAGAAACTCTTCTGCTTCCCACATCTGCCTCCTGAGAAAAAGGCAATAGAAAACACTTTCCATATTGTTTCAACCATATCATATTTTGGTTGAAATTCTCCTGTGATTTGCTAAACTATGGAATTATATTTGTGTCAATAAAAATGAACGTCACTTTATAAAAATTAACGTAACTTTATACAAACGAACGTAACTTTTCCAGAAACGATCAAAAATATGCCATTACAAAAGAAGAAAAACACAATGAAAACGAAAAAAATTACTCAGTCGCACAAATTTAACATGCTCTTAAATGGCTTCATTCTTTGTTAATGATTATAGATTCGTTCTAAGATCGTGGAATTTTGCGTTGCCACAGATCACCACAGAACATATGATATCGTTTAGGTCTTGGCACCATCATCAGGTTTGGGGCGGGTCTTAACAGCGATCCACTCTGATGCAGCAGTGAGCTTTTGATGACAGCTGCTCTCTGACCTAGAAGTACAGACGTCATTGGATATTGTAAAGCTGTCGCCAGGTGATCGTGTGTGTAATACGTCGTGCTTGGTTTGTATTATATAAGTATGTAAATAATATTTGACCTCAGATGCTGATAACCCATGCGAACTGTTGCACACTGTTTATGAATACAACTTGAATCGATGTTATTGGTTAACCTTACTTCAAGCTGCCTTGAGGGACAAACTGAGGACACGATGATCCCGCTCTGTGTCTCTCCTGAGAGCTCATCTTTACCAGACTGAGACGACCGAAGGTCAAATATTATTACATACTTAATATAATACAAACCAAGCACGACGTATACACACGATCACCGCGACAGCTTTATCACATGGCGCCAATGCTCATGGGCTTCAGGTCAGAGAGCAGCTGTCTATCAGCTCACTAGCCAATCAGAAAGTGGATGTCTGAAATCATATGTGACACGAGAGAGGTTTGTGCCAAAACAGCATCTTCAATCCTGTGCGAAGATATCTGTGGCAACGCATTCAGAATCCACGATTTGCAAAATGAATCTATTAGAATCATTAACAAAAAGAATGAAGCCTATTTGAAAAAATAATAAAGGATATCTGAGTAATTTTGTTTCTTCTGTAAAACTATGTGTTATGTTTTAGTTCTTTGTAAAGGGCAAAAATGATGCTGAAACTCTTCTACTTACATCTGTTGTATAAAGTAGAAAACACTTTCCATAAAGTGACGTTCATTTTTTTGACACAAATATAATTCCATACTAAACTTGGTTGGGCACTTCAGCATATCTATAAAGCCCAGACTACATGAAATGAAGGTAAGGTTTGTTATCGTATTGGGTCACAATTGTAAAATCTGGGACCAGTTACATAAACATCTACATCTTAAGAGCTAGTCTGACCAACTAGCAGTTATTATTTTTCAGATTTAAATTAGACAAATCTACATTTTATGCAACTGGCGTAAAGAAAACAGCTAGATGACTAACGTGTAAGACTATTCTAAGCATTATATGCAGTCGGCCACTGGGTTCTGAGGTAGAACCACATACAAATGTCTGCTATCATAAGATAAAGATTCATTTTTGAAATTTTCCATTTGAGGTTAAATGACCAGTGTTATTTACACTAATAAACTTTATTTTATAAATATATATAATTTACTGTATGTCAATATTAATTGACTAATTTGTGTCAATTCATTTTGTCTCCATAGAAATAAATGTATATAAAAAAACAAAGTTCCTACATTACTAAATGTATTGATTCTCACAAGCTACAATGCAAATAATGATTTATTATTATTTTATTTTACTCAGTTTTTTTTGTAATAGTTTAGTATAGGAACCAATTCTCACTACTAACTAGTTGCTTAATAGCATACATATTAATACAATACAGGCTGTTTATTAGGACTTATAAAGCACATATGACATTTTTTCTGTAAAAAAGTATCACAATTAAGTTTGATTAAGTTTAATTTTAAGTTGTGAGTTTATACTTAAAAGAAGTCAACGGGGTATGAACAATAAACTGAATTCAGAGAGAAAACAATACTGTATAAGACAAAACAATTCTGTGCCAGAGTGTGTGTGTGTGTGTGTGTGTGTGTGTGTGTGAGTGTTCATGATATGAAGCATGCTGTCAGGTTTCTATTGGGCTGTAGGAAATGTAATTTCTCTCTTGCAAGTACAAGCGAGGTGTGTGTGTGTTTGTGCGTGTGTGTGTGGCTCAGGGGTCTGTGGTGGCCGTCTGGAGCGGGCCGTCTCCCCTGGTGAGGTGTCAGTGAGGTGCTAATGGCTGACGCTCCACACAGAACCTGCTGAGAGCATTACTGCAGCACCCTCTCCAAATATCTGAATCAACCATTTCATCAGCCCACTACAAACACAAAGCGCCCATGTGCCTTTGTTGTACTCTATATTTTTCGTCACTGTCAATCTATTCAATAAATAAATGTAGTCCTGCACTGACATCAGACATCACTAGCAAACAAAGTTGAATTTTTTTTAATAAAAAGTGTATTTCCAAAATGGTTTTCCAAACACACATTCATGTCTGTCACATTTTGAGAACAACAGGTATGTTGTGCTGAGTGCTGAGTATAGATTATTTGTAAGTGATCATACTAAATCAACACTGAACTGACTCGAGCTGAATAACAACATGATAGAGTTAGTAGAGCTGCTTATTGCTGAATGTTTCATAATGAATGAACTTTATACAGTCATTTAACTGAACTGAACCGACTTGAGCTGAAAAATGACACTTATTATCTTAAACAATAATTAATTTGATTTTGGATTTGCATCATTTTTGCAGTTTGCATCATTGGTTCTGCTACTTTCTTGTTTAACACTGCAAAGCAGCTTTGAAACAATGTTTATTGTGCATTGTAGTGTATCAGTTTATCATCCACCCATGAAGCACCTACAGCTCTTTCATAAACCTTGATGAAATGTGGTGTTTAAAAGAATCCAGCGTACCGCCGGCGGGACAGACGCCTAGTAGTGACAGGGTAAAGTCAAAAAAAAAAAAAAAAAAAAAAAAATAAATTCCATGTCATATATCCACGGAAAGCTGAGATTCTTGTGATTTCAACTATGTAAACCATTTTAAGAAACAATAAACACAGCATGTACAATCTGTGTCTTTATCAGACCACTTTTTGTTGACATAATGAAGACATGCATGATAGTACAGACATACATAGGAATAACACAGTAGGGATGCAATATAACACCAATATAAGAAAAAAAACCACAAATTAAATAATGTACTGTGTACAGAAATAGAAATATAGGAAAAAAAGTATTTAGATTATAAATTATAAATATATATGTAATTTTAAAAGTGTACACATTTTGGATTCTATAAATAAATGTCACTATAATGTGTTTATACTTCAGTTACTATGTGTCAGTAATTATTGACAGTGAATCTGGATGAGAAACTGAATAGCTCTAAGTGTAACCTTTCATTAGAGCCCAAAATGATGACTGTACATTAAAGCATTCAAGAATTACAGCATTGTATGTGTCGTTGTTACAAAGGGTCGTTTGGAGTCTCCCAAGTGTACATTTTTGGAAGCGTCTAGACATAAAATTAGATAAACATGTGTAAAACACTAATTTTCTAATATATTGTTTATCAAATGGGAAATTTGGCTTGGTAAGGCTTCATTCTGTGATCCCAATGTATTTTCCAGTTCATACCTCCCAGCTATAGTCATCTGCAGGCTTCTATTTACAAAAAATGCAGGCGGAATTATTTTTTTTTTTTAGTGTATTCAAAGTGCTATTACTCAATATCAGTAAGACTTACAGTGATTCTGACTGTTGAGAAACAAACCTCAGAGTGTCACCTTTCAAAGGAGACCAACACCACGCATATCATCCAAATGGCTCAAGAACAGCATGCAATTTACTTTGGGTATGCCTCTTTTAGGCGTTTTAGGCAAATTTTACAGGAATCTTAAAGGGTTAATGCACTTCATATTGTTGATTACAAAGAATGAAATATATTTTCTTTCTCTTGTATATGTATATGTAAATGTAAATGTATTTTTATATTAATGTGATACAACACAATGCTATACAAATCAATGTGCTAAACAAGTTACTTTAAAAGAAATACAAATGTAATCAAAATAGTCTGATTAGATTACCTCAAACATGTAATCTAATAGATTACATTACTAACTACTATTTTCATCATGTCATTTGTAATCAGAAGTAATACCCAGCACTGGTCACAGCTTTGGTTGAAGTTAGGGTTTAAATCAATTATTTGCACAATTAGACGGTGAAGCTTATAGCCTTTGTACATTTAAGTATTAGTACAATATTTTAACATTAAAATAAATTGACATTTAATATTTAAGAATCTTAACTATAAATCTGGATGCATTAAATCAGAAACTAATGTGATGTACCACTAGAAACCTAAGATAAACCTGAACAATTTGCTGAGGGAAAGTGAACAAGTAGTCAGCACTGTGATTTTGACATAGAACATAAAGATGCTATGAATGAAGACAGAAGCGTCTCTCTCATCCACAGAGAGGAACTCACCTCCTGTGAGAGTTCCTGTTGCTGTTGACGTGACCCCGGCCCGTGCAGCCAAGAGTAGGGCACTTAAGAACATTTTCATACATTGCAAGAACTTGACAGCAGGCAAGAGAAATAGGGTGAAAGATTAGTGGTTAGAGGCCCACAGTTAGTCATCTGTATTAGTGTGAAACACTCGTCATTATCACCAGCACACTCAGAATCAGAGACATCAAACAGCGGCATGCCAAGAACTGCTGATGGAAGAACAGTGGCATGCACATGCACCATGCAGCGCGAGGCATGCGACAAATAACATTCTATTCTATTCTACTCTATTCTAGTATGTTCTATTTTATTATATTCTATTTTGTTATATTCTATTATATTCAATTATATTCTGTTCTATTCTATTCTATTCTGTTCTATTATATTCTGTTCTGTTCTGTTCTATTCTGTTCTACTCTATTCTATTATATTCTATTCTATTCTGTTCTATTCTATTCTATTCTGTTCTGTTCTATTCTGTTCTATTCTGATATATTCTATTATATTCAATTCAATTCTATTCTGTTCTGTTCTATTCTGTTCTATTCTTTTCAATTCTGTTCTATTCTATTCTATTATATTCTGTTCTTTTCTATTCTATTCTATTAAATTATATTCTTTCCTTTTCTATTCTGTTCTATTATATTTAATTTTATTCAATTCTGTTCGATTCTGTTCTGTTCTGTTCTGTTCTATTCTATTCTATTCTAGTCTCTTCACATTTCCTGTTTAAAAATTCATATTTAAATAGGAACCTATTAGCATACTTAAAACGTAAAAAGAATATATAATTTGTACAAAATAGATTTAAAGGCAGTATGATGTTTACTTCAAAACTTACAAGCATACCTGCAGAAATAAAATAAAATAAAAAGTGGTTTACTTAGCGTAACTACCATAAACTAAAAAGGGAGCTAGTAATTATATAGTTATTAATCTAACATCAGGGGCCCTATATTAACGATCTGATTGCATGGTCTAAAGCGCAGGGTGCAGGTGCACTCAGGGCGTGTCCGAATCCACTTTTCCTAGTTTAACGACGGGAAAACGGTCGCCGTGGTCCACATGGGTTGTCCCTATTCTCTTAATGAGTAATGGTGTTTTTTGGGTGTAACGTGCAATAAACTATTTTATTGACAACAAACCAAGAGGGAGTTGTGCTCTCGCCAGGGCGGATTCACTATTTAAACGGTGGAATTTGTAGACAAAGAAAAAGACAGAACGCGTCTCTAGAGTGCAAACGGATCTGCTCATGCGCGAGGTAGCCTAATTCTTATACACGCAATGACTATCCATCATGACATGTAGGCATTTTTATATTTATGTAGCCTACACAAGAATAATATTTTACATTGTAACCCTTTAATTTTTAACATTTGGTATGTTTGTGTGCTCCTGTGTGTGTAATAAGCAAAGTGAACGTGCGTTGTGGACCTGCCCAGAGGCGCATTTTCTACAGACGCGCTCTTAAAATAATACAAAAATATTGCGCCATTGACTTTAGACTAGGTTTGAGTTGGTCTATGGCGCAATCTATTTTCAGTTCCTCAAAATAGCAACGCACCAACAATGTGCCTGAACACATCTTCTTTAGACCAGCACGCTCATGAGCGCACAAATGGGTGCAAATGCATTTGCTATTTAAACAACGCGGCGCAGGACTGGAAAATGAGAACTGCGTCGGGCTGAAACTAGCAAAAACACTTGCGCTGCGCCACATTGCGCCAGGTGTATGATAGGGCCCCATATGTTAACTTGCAGTATAATTCATAGTATTGAAGCACAAAAATAAAACTTTTAAATAAACTACAGTATAAGTTTATCACAGTTACACTTAAATTACATTTAACAGTAAACTTTTATAATCTAAAGAGTGGGCCAGTTTAGTCACAGGAAGTGTTGATTAGTATTCTTACAAGTATACTACTAGTACACTGACTTTAGTATACTTACTACATAAAGCATACTTTAAATATACTTTACATAAATTAACCTAATGAAATGTCTTTATTTTGTGCAAGGTTATAAGCACTATAAAGGATCTAAAAGGATGAACAGGGACTCATCTTAACACTGAATGTTAATGAAAGCATAAGAAAACTTACTATACTTGCATGTAGTTAATAACATTTAACAAAGTGTACTTCTGCAAACTCAAAAGTGGGCTACAAGAAAAGTATACAACTAGCAAACTAACACTATATATTTACAGTAAGTTCACTTTCAGCTGCATACATAAACCTTACCACAGTTACACTTAAAGTGCCCTTAAAAGTAAAGTTTTAAAAACTACTACGTGGGCCACTTCAGTCACAGTCACAAGAAGTATTGAAATATTATACATTCAACTATACTAGTATATTTATTTTAGAGTATTTACAGCAAAAAGTGCATTAGAAAAATATGCTTGAACTTAAATTACCTTAAAATGAAATTGAAGTAGAATTATGATATCACTTTATAATAACTTTCATTAACTTAAACATTATAATATTATATAATGCTTATCAATAATGCTTAATTCATATAAGGGAAAGAACCTGGAATTGGCTCTTCAGATTCTATTCTACTCTACTCTACCCTATTCTACTTTATTCTATTCTATTCCATTCTATTCTGTTCTGTTCTGTTCTGTTCTGTTCTGTTCTATTCTGTTCTGTTCTGTTCTGTTCTATTCTGTTCTGTTCTGTTCTGTTCTGTTCTGTTCTGTTCTATTCTGTTCTGTTCTATTCTATTCTGTTCTGTTCTGTTGTATTCTGTTCTGTTCCATTCTATTCTATTCTGTTCTGTTTCAGAACTGTTTTGTTTTGTTTAACTGGATTTCCTGCTGCTAGCTTGAAGATGTTGTAAGTCAAATCTGATGCTTTAGTTTTGGATTGTGAGTGATGCAGAAAGACGCTCTGATCCTGAATGGATTCTCATCACTAGCTGAAGTCGTCAGCTAACGTTAGTCATCTTCTGTGAGGTGCTGCTGCTCTTGATCGTCTCAGCTCTGCATTTGTCTTTCATTTGCAGTAGACACACGTTAGCAATCAATGACATCACCGCCCAAACACAGACTCTCTCTGATCCTAAACTCTATTATTCATCTGTACATGCCTTTGTCTCCTCTGTCTATGACCATCTAAACTCCCTGCCGACAGCAATTAGATTACTGTTCATTAGGACGCTGGAGGGGGGGCAGAGAGCATGGGCCGGGGCGAGCAGTCCAGTGCTCTTCCGGTGCTCATCTTCATCATTATCAGCTCCTTAATCCTTCACCCTCATCTTCACCATACTCTGACATGTTCATTACCGAGCAGCAGGCAGCATCCGCTACCTCCACCGGCTGAGACACATGTCTTTATGCGTCTCAAAGCAAGTACAGCTTAGTTTAAGATTTGTACTTTTGTAAAGGTGAGTGGTCAAAAATACAAAAGACAAAAAAAACTTAAGTTCTCTTGACTATTTTCTTAAATTATCAAAAGTAACACTTAAAGGACAGATCAACCAAAAGAAATGCACATTCTGATATTGTTTACTCATCCTCAAGTTGTTCAAGACCTGTATGAGTTACTTTCTTCTGCTGAACACAAAATAAAATATTTTGAAGAATGTTGGTAACTAATCGTTTGATGGTAGGCATTGACACCCATAGTTTTTATCACCATTATTATTATGTATTTATCTTTGGTAGTCAAATACTGTCAACTGTGCTTGTCAGAAGAAAGAAACTCATGCAGGTTTGAAACAACATGAGGGTGAATTTCTGACCTTTGTTTTTGACTTATTTTTTTAAGTTTGTACTATTAGTAATGAAATCATAAAAAATACAACAAAACTGACATGCCGTAAGACCAGGGACTAATACTGCACTGGGCCCCAGGGCTAAGACTTACTGCAGCCCCCCCCCCATCACAATAATGATATATAAATATACGTAAAGCTTTAAATAAGATTTTTATCCCATATCAAAATTCTTGATGGACTGAATTGTCTTAATTGTATTACCAATTTCAATATCATAAAAAATAGCCCAATACTAGCCTTGTCACGGGACAGCTAGGAAGCCCGTGGAGAAATGGAGATCTGGGTCCAATGCAGGTCAGCAAGTTCTTTTTAATAAATAAAAGGCCAACAGGCAAAAACAAAACGTACTCTGTAACAGGAACACAGACAAACCTATACATACATAATCACATCTGCATCAACAGCATGTGAGTAGCAATCTAACCAGGCAGAGGGATGGAAATGAGGTGCCAGGCCCATGTAGAGGAAGAGGGCCTTGAGGCAGAGGCAGCCACGGGTGCCAGGGTGGGGCAGGCAGAGCAGGAGGGTTGTGAGCGGATTCCATGGGCTCCAGGAACGGAGCGGGCTCTGGAGTGGACTCTGTCGGCTCCCGGACCGGAGCGGAATGCGTGGGCTCCCGGAACGGAGAGGAATGCGTGGGCTCCCGGAACGGAGCGGGCTCTGGAGCGGACTGCGTGGCCTCCCGGAATGGAGCGGGCTCTGGAGCGGACTGCGTGGCCTCCCGGAACGGAGCGGGCTCTGGAGCGGACTGCGTGGCCTCCCGGAACGGAGCGGGCTCTGGAGCGGACTGCGTGGCCTCCCGGAGGAGGCGGGCTCTGGGCGGACTCTGTCGGCTCCCGGAACGGAGCGGGCTCTGGAGCGGACTCTGTCGGCTCCCGGGCAGGCGGGCTCTGAGCGGACTCTGTCGGCTCCCGGCAGGGAGCGGGCTCTGAGCGGACTCTGTCGGCTCCGAACGGAGCGGGCTCTGAGCGACTCTGTCGGCTCCCGGAACGGAGCGGCTCTGGAGCGGACTCTGACGGCTCCCGAACGGAGCGGGCTCTGAGCGGACTCTGACGGCTCCCGGCAGGCGCGGGCTCTGGGCGGACTCTGTCGGCTCCCGGGCAGGCGGGCTCTGGAGCGGACTCTGAGCGGACTCTGTCGGCTCCGAACGGAGCGGCTCTGGAGCGGACTCTGTCGGCTCCCGGGAACGGAGCGGCTCTGGAGCGGACTCTGGAGCGGACTCTGTCGGCTCCCGGAGCAGGCGGGCTCTGGGCGGACTCTGTCGGCTCCCGGAACGGAGCGGGCTCTGGAGCGGACTGCGTGGCCTCCCGGAGCAGGCGGGCTCTGGGCGGACTCTGTCGGCTCCCGGGCAGGCGGGCTCTGAGCGGACTCTGTCGGCTCCCGAACGGAGCGGGCTCTGGAGCGGACTGCGTGGCCTCCCGGAGAGGCGGGCTCTGAGCGGACTCTGTCGGCTCCCAGGCAGGCGGGCTCTGGAGGCGGACTCTGTCGGCTCCCGGAACGGCAGGCGGGCTCTGGAGCGGACTCGTGGCCTCCCGGAACGGAGGCGGGCTCTGGAGCGGACTGCGTGGCCTCCCGGAACGGAGCCGGCTCTGGGCGGACTCTGTCGGCTCCCGGAACGGAGCGGGCTCTGGAGGCGGACTCTGTCGGCTCCCCGGGCAGCGGGCTCTGGAGGCGGACTCTGTCGGCTCCCGGAACGGAGCGGGCTCTGAGCGGACTCTGTCGGCTCCCGGAACGGAGCGGGCTCTGGAGCGGACTCTGTCGGCTCCCGGAACGGAGCGGGCTCTGGAGCGGGCTCTGGAGCGGACTCTGTCGGCTCCCGGAACGGAGCGGGCTCTGGAGCGGACTCTGTCGGCTCCCGGAACGGAGCGGGCTCTGGAGCGGACTCTGTCGGCTCCCCGGAACGGAGCGGGCTCTGAGCGGACTCTGTCGGCTCCAGGAACGGAACGGGCTCTGGAGCGGACTCTGACGGCTCCCGGAACGGAGCGGGCTCTGGAGCGGACTGCGTCGGCCCCCGGAACGGAGTGGGCTCTGGAGCGGACTCTCTGGGCTCGTGGAACGGAGCGGGCTTTGGAGCGGACTCAACCCTGAAGGCGGAGCCGGTTAAATTCAGAGCCAGGTTGATGTAATCCTCCAACAATGCCTCTGGAGCCCAGTATGGCATCATGGACTTAAAGGGGTCGGCCAGGCCTCCCCAGAAGATGATCATGAGGCAGGTCTTATCTGTAGCTGACTGGTGAGCCATTCCCAAGAAGTCCTCTGCGTACTCCTCGATGCTCCTTGCCGGATAGAAAGGAACTTCCCTGCTGGACCCATGTTTGCTGGTTAGATTCTGTCACGGGACAGCTAGGAAGCCCGTGGAGAAATGGAGAAATGAGTCCAAGAGGAAGAGAGATGGCGACCTCTAGTGGTGAGAGGGAGGAACGCCGGCCTGGACTCATGACAAGCCTAAGTAAAAATAAGCTAACTGAAGACAAGTAAACTGTTCTAAACCTGTATGAGATTCCTTCTGCTGTTGAACGCATAAGAATATAATTTGGAACAATACTGGTAACCAGTTGCTGGGCCCCCACGACTTCCATAGTATGAAAAAAAGACTTTATTTACATATGTATTTAACAGACACTTTTATCCAAAGCGAATTACTTATTACTTATTCAGGATATACATATTTTTGTCAGTATGTGTGTTCCCTGGGAATTGAACTCACAACCTTTCGCGCTGCTAACGCAATGCTCTACCACTGAGCCACAGGAATATTGGAGTCAATGGGGACCAGACACTGGTTAGGATTGTTTTCCAAAATATCTTCTTTTATGTTGAGGAGAACAAAGACATTCATAGAGGTTTAGAAATATTTGAGGGTAAGTATATGATAACAATATCTTCATTTTGGGTGAACTCTCCTTTTAAGATCTCATCATATAATCCAGGACATTCTTTATCTTTATTAATGTTAAATTAAGACACAAATAACAGTGTTCACGAGGATACTCGCAGAGACGGGCATTTTGACACATAACTATGTGTATTTCAACGTTTAAGCACAAGGAACGAAAGGTTAAGTCAGTCGCTAAGTGCGCACAGCGCGAATCAGGTTGAAACTATCTTAATGCATGCATTTACAAGAACCAATTCTGCCCCGTAGACTAGCTCAATGTCCATGAACAGTTTAAACCATTTGTTTTAAAACCTGATTAAAATGTGCTTAAATGATATAGCCTACATCTTGATGCACAAAACAATTGAAACCCTTAAATAAATATATAGATTTTGTTCAAACACAAAAACAATATACATCCAGGTGATAATCAAACTAACCTAAAATCTGTGGGGACGATCACGCTGTTTTGTTTTCTGCTTCTTGTGCCCGGTTCACTTGCTGTTCCTACAACTTTCACTCCATCATCAGCTTTAGTCAAATAACCTGATAACCTGGGGATTTTACTGACTAACTTAGATTTTTTCTGTTGTTTGTATTTGAAGTTATTTATTTTTGAGCGCCTCTCTCCCAGAAGTTCTGCCATTTTTACTTATCGAATATTGTTCTCTGCGCGACCATTTCCAGATTACTCCAGAACGAAGAAGAGTGGAGGTTAATGCAGACAGAGCTACCTGATAGATACGTGCATATATCGTTCATAAGGCAAATATAGAATAAATGCATTTGGCTGGTAAACCAAATTCAGACTTTACATTTCAATCTCAAATGGTAATGCAAGGAATTTCGGAAAAGCTCAACTAAGTAATAGCGCCAATGCGGGGTGTGGTGGCTTTTGGCGATCTGCGCTTCAGTCAATCTACCCACAGCCAATCACGGGCCCCCTCCTTGCTCAGGCCCTGGGCCTTCAGCCCCGCCAACCCAATGGTTAACACGGCCCTGCATAAGACAACACAACATGGTTTTTAATATAACCCGAAGATACTAGCCTAACAGGATTACAAAGAAAGAACAGCCACTAAGTGACTCAGCATAAAGAACCAATCATTCAATAAGCGTGTGTCATATGTCACGTCCACACTAAAGTGATGGCCATCTAAAAACGCCCTTGCTGTGCCAGCTCAACTCAGCTCTTACCATCTGGACACTTTAAAAGCACATCTTTTTGTTAACTAATTCCAGTCTGTAGTCAAAGCCATCAGTTAGTTTGATTTGCCATCTGGTTATTGGTGAATAAAACACACACAATTGTCGTATGCATTTTAATAAATCGCATGAAAGATATTCGCTCAAGGTGGATGAGAGGAAATCTTACTCCTTCTCCCTGTCTCTCACTCTTTCACCAGATTATAATTATTACAGTTTATTCAACTGGGTTTAATTGAGCATCTAAAACAAAATGAGAAATCTAACTAGCTTATTAAACCGACCTCCATTAAGATAGCGTTGTAATGATCAACAGAAACAATAAACGCATTCATGCATGTCTGATATTGTGATGACTGCTCCTCTATTGCGAGAAGTTTTCTCGTAAGCTGAAGGGTAGATGGGTCATTCCAACTCTGCAGCATGCTTTCATGTCCACATAATATATAATGGACCTTCAGACCTGAAATATGTTCCAGAGACACCCAAATATGCTTTACTTACTGGAGATTTTGCCATAAATGCTAATCAACAGAAAAAGGTAGATTTTAAAGTTTTAATAGTCATGTACATAAAATGTACACATGTAAAAAGTAGCATTTTGAAGTATTTTGAATTTGTATGCTACATTTTATGCTATTGCTAAAATTTCTATTGGAATGTGGTCAAAATGTTATATAGCTGAAAAAGTATTGCATAGGAATGCACAGGAATGTTTGTGTTTGTTTGGGTGTGTGTGTGTGTGTGTGTGTGTGTGTGTGTGCATGTTTATGTGGTTTATGAGGACACAAATTTGTATAATGACATGGGTATGACATAGGTATTACAAGGAGAAGGTGATTTATGAGGACATTTTCAGTGTCCCCATAATTTAAAACGCTTATAAATCATACAGAGTGAGTTTTTTTGAGGGAAAATAGAAATGCACCGTCTCCTGTGAGGGCTAAGTTTAGGTGTAGGGTAGGTGTAGGGTAATAGCACATACAGTTTGTACAGTATAAAAACCATTACGCCTATGGAGAGTCCCCGTAACCCATAAAAACCAACATGTGTGTGTGTGTGTGTGTGTGTGTGTGTGTGTGTGTGTGTGTGTGTGTGTGTGTGTGTGTGTGTGTGTGTGTGTGTGTGTGTGTGTGTGCGTGTGTGTGTCTGTGTTGAGGAGGACAACATGCAGAATGAACTGAAGACTGGGTCCCACAGACAAACACATACAGACACACAGTCAACCAATGTTTATGACCTCTTTTCATAAATGCCAGTATGAAAAATAGCAAAGATTTAAAGGACGAATGCAAGCACATGTGGCACTGAAGTATAGAAAGTGTGTAGAGTGCTTACTTTCTGGCGGGACTCTGTCTTTATGAGGGCATCCAGACAGGCTGCGATGGTGCGGGTACAAACCCGTCACATGACCTGTGCCGTCACAGCTAGGCGTTGGACAACGACTCTCTTTTTTCAACGACCGTGAAGAATCTGAACACACACACACACACACACACACACAGGATTAATTACTGATTCATGTATACATTTTTAAGGGGTCTGATGTCCAAGAATTATCCACTTAGATAAGAAAATAACACTGAACAATAAGTTTACAACAACTGAGGATAAATTAATCTGAAATCACTGATACCACCATGATAGCCCAGCATGGGTATATGAATAAAAAATAAATAATAAATAAATATTTGCCCAAGTAAAAATTATTTAGATTTGACCTTCCAAAAATAATAAGCACATTCTATTTTTTTATCAGAATATATTTGAGGATGGTTTCTTCAATTGTTCCTTTGCTACCATATGCTACAAGGTTTGATTCCATAAAGGGGCGGTCACTCTGCACTTTCTGCTCCATTGACTTCCATTCATACACATGTGGATGCATCAGACCAGAAACGCAAGCCAGTGTGAAAAGTTTTGCACTTCGCTGTGTTCCAAAGTTCAAGCTTGGTGAACTCCTGCCTGCGAATTCGTATCAAGTGACACTGTGTGACCAACAGCAGATCGATACGTCACAGCATGACCTCATAGCTGAATTAAAATAACATCAAATTAACACGGCAGCGTTGCAGGAAAGTGCAGTAGATTGTATGTTTTTATATTTTAGAGGCATTATAATTTGTTACGTGTTGAATTGAACTTTTTAAAAAGAAGCTGACATCATATCACGACAGTTGCAGCATGCGAGGGAATTTTGCATGCTCAAAGTCTAGTGTGACCACGGCTAAAACCTGAAAAATATTTGATTCTAGTGTTCTCATGGCATGTGTCAGGAATCCGGTCTATGAACTTCTGTTCACTCACCACCAGAGGTCACTCGCTCACCACATGGACTCTTACACTACACTAACTGTTTCACTCCCCCACGGACTACAGTTCCCATCATCCATTGCACTGATGACACACAGCTGATTTCACTGATTACACAGCTGATTCCCATCACATGCCTTACGTAAGCCATGGACTGAATCTGAAAACTTAGGCAGCTGACTTGCTGCCTTACGCATGCAAAGCGACACACTTCCGGTGGCGCTGCTGAGTTCAGACGCCTGTGAATTAGCTCCGCTCAGAATTGTGCTTTTATGTGTGTTTCTACCTATTTTTTTAATTTATTTTTTACTTCTCTTTTGATACGTGTATGTCTGCAATGATTATGTACGACAGAAGAACACTTTTGGACATTGGACATCGCTACACTAACCTGATTAAGGATACTTTATCCACGGACCCAGCGTGGCCATTGGAGATACTTCGGAGCACCGAGTTGAACAATGACCACCTGAACAACCGCAGGAGGCGAAGGAAACACCGCGGGAGACGTGCTGGAATACGCAGCAGACTGAGGAAAAGGGCACACAGTCCTCCTCTACCGAGTATTCTGCTCGCTAATGTCCAATCCTTGGAGAATAAGATGGACGATCTTAGAGCCAGGATTAGTTTCCAACGAGACATTAGGGACTGCAACATCTTTGTCTGACGAAGCGTGGCTCACGCCAGCGGTCCCGGACACCGCTGTAACGCCGTCTGATAACTTCTCTTTTTACGGATGGACAGAACAGCGAGGCGGAAAAAACAAAGGTGGTGGAGTGTGTTTCTTTATTAACAAGAAATGGTGTGACCCAGGAAATCTCCATTCTGTCGCGTTCCTGTTCGCCTCATCTGGAACATCTCTCCATTATCTGCCGCCCCTTCTATCTGCCCCGGGAATTTACATCGGTCCTCGTGTCTGCCGTTTATATTCCTCCACAAGCAGACACTAGCGTGGCTTTGTCTAATCTCCACGATGAAATCAGCGGATATATCAACAAACATCCCGACGCTGCATGCATCATCGCTGGAGACTTTAACAAAGCCAACCTCAAGAAAGTCCTGCCGAACTTTCATCAACACATATCCTGTCCAACCAGAGGACTGAATACACTGGATCACTGCTACACTCCG
The DNA here is from genome assembly GCA_027564155.1 of Gymnocypris eckloni scoliostomus. Classification (NCBI taxonomy): domain Eukaryota; kingdom Metazoa; phylum Chordata; class Actinopteri; order Cypriniformes; family Cyprinidae; genus Gymnocypris; species Gymnocypris eckloni. The sequence continues at coordinate 174,531 of CM050428.1, read as the reverse complement.
CTCAACAACGCCTACAAAGCCCACTCACTGCCGGCTTTTGGCAAATCAGATCATGTCGCCATTTTTCTCACGCCGAATACAAACAAAGGATCGCTTCAAGAGCCGCCGTGGAGAGGGAAGTGACGCGTTGGTCCCCCACTCTGAAGCTACGCTACAGGCGCCTCTTGATGACGCCGACTGGGACATGTTCCGGGCGAGTTCATCTGACGCCAGCGAATTCACGGATGTAGCAGTAAGCTTCGTAAACACGCTAACCGAGCAAGCCACTGAAACGGTAACAATAAGGACATTTACTAATCAGAAACCGTGGGTGGACAGATCAATCCGTGATGCGGTTAACAATCGCACTGCCGCATACAATGCCGGTCTGTTGTCAGGAACATGAGCGAGTACAACATCATGCTACGCTCTCCGGGCGTAGCATACGAGCCGCTAAGCGCCGTACAGTGAGAAAATTGAGTCGCATTTCCAGCTCAATGACTCTCGTCGCATGTGGCAGGGACTGAAGACCATCTGTTCCTCTGGAAATAAATCCTCCGCAGAGGTGAGAGCAGATCCGCTGCTGGCCGAAGAGCTAAACACTTTCTACAGTCGCTTTGACTGCAACGGCGGCGCAAATCTGCCGAACTGCCCGTCAGGAAGCAGCAGACAGAGCAGCAATGATCATGTAATCACCTTTTCAGAGGATGACGCTCGAGGGAACTAAAGAGAGTGAACGTCAGGAAAGCAGCAGGACCTGATGGGATTACTGGCCGCGTTCTGAGGTCCTGTGCTGATCAGCTTGCTGGTTTGTTTACTTCCATCTTTAATGAGTCCTTGCTACCTCTGTTGTTCCCACCTCCTTTAAAAATCTGTCATAATCCCTGTGCCTAAGAACAGTAAACCCTCTTGCCTGAATGACTATCGTCCAGTTGCCCTCACATCGACGGTCATGAAGGTTTTGAGAGACTTTTAAAGAAACACATTTGCTCCTCCATCCCTGCTACCTTGGACCCTCTTCAGTTTGCCTATCGGCCAAATAGGTCTACTGATGATGCCATCTCCCAGGTACTGCACTCCTCCCTCACTCACATCGACAGCAAAATGGCAACTATGTCAGGCTGCTATTCATAGACTATAGCTCAGCTTTCAACACTATAGTCCCCACCAAGCTGACTGTTAAACTCTCAGACCTCGGCCTAAACACTTCACTTTGTGACTGGATTCAAGATTTCCTCACCGCCAGACCACAAGTGGTGAAAGTCGGCCAGTTCACCTCAACTCCATCACCCTGAATGTAGGAGCCCCACAGGGCTGTGTCCTGAGCCCCTGCTATACTCTCTCTACACACACGATCATGTGTCCTCACACAGCTCCACCTCTATTGTCAAATTTGCGGATGATACTGTGGTTCTGGGCCTCATCAACAACGGTGACGAGGCCGCATACTTGGATGAGGTGGAGAGACTTACATCATGGTGCCAGGACAACTGTCTCTCTCTGAACGTGAGCAAAACTAAGGAGCTGATCGTGGACTTCAGGAAGAGACAGCAGCAGCCCTACAGTCCTCTTATGATCAGTGGGACCCCTGTGGAGAGGGTGAGTAGCTTCAAGTACCTCGGTGTAAACATCTCCGAGGACCTGACTTGGACTACACACATTCAATCACAGGTTAAGAAAGCCAGGCAAAGGCTGTACCATCTGCGACAGCTGAGGAAATTCAGGGTCTCACCAGCTATCCTGAAAACTTTCTATTCAGGGGCCATAGAAAGTGTACTGACTCAGTGCATCTCAGTGTGGTATAATAATGCCACAAACCAGGACTGCAAAGCTCTACAGAGAGTCGTGCGCTTAGCTGAGCGCATCTCAGGGTCTGCTCTCCCCTCTCTGCAGCACATCTACCTCAAACGCTGCAGAAGCAGAGCTGCAAAAATCCTCAAAGATTCTACTCACCCCGGTAACCATCTTTTCTGTTTACTGCCATCTGGCAGGCGCTTCAGGAGCATGATGGCAAAGACTGAAAGACTGAGGAAGAGCTTCTTCCCTCAGGCCATCAGGCTCCTAAACACAAACTCTGTTTCATAAACACTCACAAGACCCATTGTCAACTGTAAATATCATCACATTCTCATCATTGCTGCTCTATGTACAATACCATGAACAACCCGTCTGCACATCCCTCTTATTCACATTACTATTTATTAAGTCCCAGTACACTGTTTTTGTTTTCTTTTTGTACATCTTATTGTTTTTGCACATCTTGTTGTTTTGCACATCTCATTGTCTTTGCACATCTCATTGTCTTTTGCACAATTATTGTTTTTTGCACATCTTATTGTTTTGCACTTTTTTATTTCATTGCACATTTTATTCTTATTTCTCCTTTTCTTACCATATGTATGCCCTTGTGTTATGTTACTTATATATTTTGTATTCTTATTGTTTTGCACTGTCACTGAGCGGACCTGATTCGATTGCATTTCACTTCTAGTTATGCCCTGTATAACTATTATGTGACAAATAAAGAAACCTTGACCTTGACGAGGCCACGACTTTGCAGGCAGCATATTTGTACGAAGGCACATCATGAAACTGATTTCAGACAGGCTTCTGAGGCAGTGTAATGGTTTAATGGTCTACAACAAGTTTTGGTGATAACTAAACACTAGTCTTGTCTTCTCGCCTGTGTATCTTGGATTAACCATTTGCCTTGCTGTTCGGACTCTGTTTGTACCTTGTTTGGACTATTGCTCATGTTTTTGGACTACCCTCTTCTCAAGCCCTCTGGATATTGTCCGCCGATCAAAGACCCATGCTTGCCCTAGGATTACTCTCTATCATGCCTGTGTTATACCTGTTTGCTGATGTTCTGACCCTGACTGTATTTTTTGACCACGTCTTGGACTAAAGCTTGCAAATGGATCTGCACGTCTCACGTCTCGTTCGCCCTGTAACAGCATGATCACCAACAAAAGAGCAGAGAAACGCAAGTGCAATGAAAAGTCTCAATTATCTTAACGCAGTACACGTAGCAAAGTTTTTATTATTATTATTATATAATAAGAAAGAAAACAGAACAGAAAAATAATAGCAAGCTAGTATTAGAGGCCTTTTTGCTTAATGTTAATTTTATAATGAATAAAAAGAAAACAATAGAGAAGCTAATGTTTGTTTGTTTTTCAACACTGAATCATTTTAATCTGTGTTGCATAGTTTATTAATATGCACTGTTATACTGTTGGGGTCAGTAATATACTGTATATAAAAAACTGAATTATCAGGGATGCATTAAAATTATCAAAAGCGACAGTAAAGACATTTTGTATAATATTAAAAAAAAATAGTTCAAATAAATGCTGTTCTTTCAATTCACCTAAGAATCATGAAAAATATAATGGAGCATGTCTTGCACAAAAATATGAAGCAGCACAAATAATTTCAACATTGATAATAATCAGAAATGTTTCTTGAGCAGCGAATCAGCATATTATTATGATTTCTGAAGATCATGTGACACTGAAGACTGGAGTAATGATGCTGAAAATACAGATTTAATCACAGGAATGAACTACATTTGACAATATATTACAATAGAAAACAGTTAGCAGTATAGCGGTAGTAGAGCTGTGATCTTTTGTCCTTGTTAGTGTTTGTGTAGTTTGCACTGGCAGTGAATATCCTGGATCTGTGTATTGACTGAAGAGGGCATCTCTTCCAGATAGCTATCCAGGGCTATTGGCTATGTTTCAAACGAAGAGAGCACAAGAGAGTGAGTGAGCGAGTGAGTATGCTTCTGTTACCACCTGATTAAAATGTTAAGGATGGAGTAACTTGGTAACAGGCATCATGTTGCCTCCTGTATCCAATTAAGCTCAAAACAGGAATAGCATGCTATCATGTGAGAGATGTGGGATACATTTTGGGGAGATTGAAAATAGATTGCAGAGCTACTCACATTTTGGAAAATGTGCTTTAAACAACTACAAAACTTTTGCAACTGGTAAAAAACACGCATCAATCGGGGGAATATCATGAAATGTGCCGGTCATATTTTAGCTCAAAATCAGCTCTCTTTTATCTTTATGATTATGAATTCAGTAGTTTGGTGTTATTTTTACACATTAAGAAATGAATTGTGTTTTTGGGAAGAGTCATCTGGATGGTGTGCATAATGAGTTTTATGGTGTGGGTCGTATCCGAATTTGCGCACTTGTCTAAAATATAGTTGGTGAATGTGAACAGAGTAATATATCTGAATATACTATTCATAAAACTGTATTAAAGAATCCTGAGGTGCACCTCCACCGGACACTTTATAAATCCACGATGCCATGGCACAGGATTTATGAACGGCAGTGAAGCCACGCAACTGATGCTGGAAGCTCACTTGAAAGTGGCAACATGACAAATGTAGTACACCAAAGTGCATTCATCAATACACATATATTGTGAGTACAAGTTTAGTAGTATTTAACAAATACGCTATTATGATTTAATATACACTACAAGTGCTCATTCAATGCAATAAAGTTAATTAGGTCCCACTTTATATTACTATGTACTTGCATTTTAATTAATAATTTGAGACAATGCACTGTGTACATGTTTTTACACTGTACTTATATATTTGAAAACACCTGCATGCAATTAAATCTGTAATTAATTTCTGTAATAAATTATAATTGCAGCGTTTACCCATCCCTTAAACCTTAACCCACTCTTAAACCTACCCATCCCGCCAAACCAGTCCCTAAACTTACCCATATCCCACTTCAATAGCAACAGAAGTGATTTCCAATACAGTATGAACACAATAAGTACATTTCACTTATTTTTGATGTAAGTTCATAGCATTTAAAGCCACCTAAAATAAAGTTGGACCGTGCATTTGTTTTTCACAAGGGTATTTTTAATACTGTTAATTTAGTAAAGTATAAGCCAGACATGCTCTTGACAGGTGCTGTGAGATGCACCTTTGTGTTGGATTTCTTTAAGATTCGAACCGTCTAATAAAGCCTGAATCCTCACACTACTTTGCAGCCATTTCAAAAAGAGAGAAAACAAACGAGAGGGAGAGAGTGCTCGAGCCGAGCAGAGCGGAATACATATTAGAAAGTGCTGGATATTGATTGTGGCTCCGGACAAGCCATGCTTTGCATAGCAAATGGCCCCCATTACCATAGCGTCTGGATAATTAATGTGCAGTCAGTGGTCCTGTCGTTTGTTATCGGTCATACTGATACTGTTCAATTTCCATCTCCGCCTCGTGCCTTCTTTAAGGAAGAGCTCCTTCCATAACTGTCAGGCCTTCACACTTTTTATAAATCATAATGCCCCCTGGTTAGGCAGCGTCTGCCGCTATCTCTGCTGCAGCGAGATGTTATCGCGGTGTAATGACTGAGCGTCCCTCATTATTCTGCCATTAGAGAGATAGTGTCCGCCGTGCATGCTGGCCAAACGTCCTTTCATACGGGCTGCCAGCCCTTCCTCATCTGGAGAACAGCGGATGAAAGTTCTCATGGGTTTTTAAGGGGGTGGTTAACCAAAAACGACACTTCTGACATTTACCGGTCTTGGTATCCACCATATTTGTAATATTTTCTCATAATAAAAGGACTCTGGATTCTTTTTTCAAGACTGGTCAAGACCTTACCTACAGGGATGTCACAACATTGCCAGTGCATTGTCTGATTTATTTGTTAACATCATTCCTGTGATTGGATGTAAAACTTCCTGCTTCAAATGCAATCAGTATCTCATTTATAATTGTATTTATTGGTTTATGTTGAGTCGGGTCAAAAGTTAATGGTGCTGCATGAAAATGTATTTATTTTTTACTATTCTAAGGCATAATAATTCCATAATATGTTTGCAGAGATTTAGGAAACAGTAAGTTCACATGCTTATTTCCCTGAAAAACAATGCTGCAGAAAGTTATTCAACTTTGAAATGTATGTTCTGTATCTGAATGTCTGTTTTTGTTTTGGTCAGTTTACCCAATAGGATTTCTACACCCCGTGTTGACAGCTGGAAGAAGACACAGCGTACTGCAGTCATGGAAGCCAGCAAAGGAACTGGGTCAGAGATAGCAGATTCTACCTGACATAAGAAGCCTTGACATCCATCTAAATATCTCTGACCAGTGTAAAGCTTGTTGCCTTCCAAATGTCCTCGCTCCTGTTGCGTGTCCTCAATCTGGCAACCCATGTAGGCATTGAGTCTGAGGAGGAGGTGGCGGGAGAAACAACTCTCTTCAATATTTTGAATTTGGACTGCAGTACCCATTTCAACCACTAGCTGCCAATATTACAAACTGCACCTTTGAAAGTGGATTAGAACATATTATTAACGATATCACAAGAGCTTTAAAAGCAATTTTTAGATATTAGACTTACATTTTAGACATCATTTTGCTCTATTTTACTGAAAATAGTTCCAAACAAATCCACAGCAGCACTGTTGTGAATCAGCTGCTTTAAACAAATCGGTTGAATAAAGGATTCTGTGACTTCCTCATTTGGTAATTTACTTTAGTTTCATATATAAACAAATACTTTTTCCATCATAATTCTATTTGTAAAATTGTACATTTTGTTGAATAAAGATGGTTAAGTTAATTTCAACTCTTTTATTTGTTTGCTTATAGAAACCAAAGGAAAATTCCTACACAAAATGTTCCTCTGCAATGATGTTTTATTATTTTATCAAGAAATTTCTCAGGCAGTAAATGTGTATCTTTCAGCTTAATTTGAGAAGAGCTAGTCTGGTCTCGGTCTTGACTCGGTCTCTTTTGATTTCAACCTTCAAACTTTTAGTCTGGTCTTAGTCTTAGCCTTGATCTCGATTTCAGTATAGTGACTATCACTGTCATCATTTTGAAGCAGTGTTGTTATAGTTATAAAAAAAAGATTATAATCTAAAATTAAAACTAACTAAAAATGAAAACAGAAAACATTAAAAGCAGATTCTAAATATTAATATTGATAAAAAATGATTTCAGTGCTACTAAAATAACACTGACTTAACCATTTCAAAATATCTTCTTTATGTTTATGAATTATTCTCTTTAAAAACTGATCTTTTCTGCTTGGAAATATTTTCACTGTTTTATGGATAAAACAATCCGTCAATCTGGTGTCACAATGTAGACGGGAGGATTCAGTTGCGGAAAAAGAGAGTTTATTACAAGAAGTAATACACAGCGAGAAACTAAACGGAGCTTTCCGTAGGGCGGAGGCGGAGCTTCCGTAGGGCAGAGGCGGAGCTTTCCGTAGGCAGAAACGGAGCTTTCCGTAGGCGGAAGCGGAGCTTTCCGTGAGAGGCAGAAACGGAGCTTTCCGTGAGGCGGAAGCGGAGCTTTCCGTCAGGCAGAAACGGAGCTTTCCGTGAGGGGCTGAGGCGGGTAGCGCAGGGAAGCAATGGGCAGGCAGGTCTCCGGCGATCGGAGTCCAGGAAAGCAGCAGGGCTCAGGAATCGCGGAAACCAGGAACCAGAAACGCCGTAAAACGCCGACCGCAAACTGCAAGGATCTGACAAGAGGGAGAGACAGGAACTGATATAGCCCAATGGTGATGACTCTCAGCTGGAGCGAATTAGCCTCAATCACACACACCCACAGACACCTGCTCACACATACGCACACGCATACAGACAAGACACGGTGAGGACGGGACCGGGAACCCATGAACCGTGACAGTACCCCTCCCCTAGGAGCGCCTCTCGGCGCTCCCAGCCGACCTACCTGTTGATTGTAATCATCAATAAGGAGTGATCCAATATGTCCCTGGCCGGAACCCAACTTCTCTCCTCCGGACCGTAACCTTCCCAGTCCACCAAGTATTGAAAACCTCGCCCCTCCGCCTCGAGTCCAGAATGCGATTGACCGAATAGGTGGGTTCCCCATCTACGAGTCGCGGGGGAGGAACCGAGTAGGCGGATTAAGGGAGACCGAAAACGGTTTAATTTTGGAAACATGGAGCGGGATGAATTCTCCTGTCACGCAGGAGGGAGTTTGAGGCGGACTGTCACGGACTAATAATCTTGGTGACAGGAACGGGCCAATAAATTTGGGAGCCAACTTATTACACACGGACGGGCGGAATGTTCTGGGTAGAAAGCCACACTTCTTGACCAACGCGTGAGACGGGAGGCTTGACCGGTGGCGATCAGCCTTAGCCTTGGTGCACGCCCCCACCGGAGGAGAGTCTCTCGGGCTCTCGTCCAGGTGCAGTGACACCTCTGGACGAAGGCGTGGGCAGAGGGACCGCGACTTCGGATTCCATACTAGGAAAAGAGGTGGCTGGTAACCTAAACTACACTCAAGCGGCGAAAGGCCCGTGGGCGACACCTGTAACGAGTTGTGAGCGTACTCAACCCATGAAAGTTGCTGACACCAGGAAGTGGGATTCTGAGTGACCAAACATCGCAACACCCTCTCGAGATCCTGGTTGGCCCGCTCAGTCTGACCGTTGGTCTGAGGGTGAAACCCAGAAGACAAACTCACAGTCGCCCCCAGTAGTCGACAAAACTCTCTCCAAAATTTGGACACGAATTGGGGACCCCTGTCGGAAACCACGTCTGCCGGGAGGCCATGAATGCGAAAGACGTGATCAACTACCGTAGCCGCTGTCTCCTTGGCTGAGGGCAATTTGGGCAAGGGAATAAAATGGGCCGCCTTCGAGAACCGGTCCACTACGGTTAAAACAACCGTATTACCCAGGGAGGGTGGGAGGGCAGTGACGAAATCTAGCGCGATATGGGACCAGGGTCTCGAAGGGACCGACAGCGGCTGAAGTAACCCCTCTGGAGGTCGATTGGAAGTCTTACCCCGAGCACAGACTGAGCAGGCCAAAACAAACTCTCGGATATCGCGAGCCATGGCCCGCCACCAGAATCGTTGTTTAATCAGAAACATGGTGCGACCGATTCCTGGATGACAAGCCACGTTGGAACAGTGACCCCATTGGATGACGTTGGACCGTAACCCCTCCGGCACAAACAACCGGCCCGTTGGGCATCCAGGCGGAGCGTTACCCTTCAAGGCCGTGCGGACCTTGATTCGATCTCCCAAGTGACTGCAGAGACAACCAATCTCTCAGGTATAATGCACTCGGGAGACACCGGGCGGTCCGAAATGTCAAAAATGCGTGACAAGGCATCGGGTTTGATGTTCTTAGAACCCGGCCGATAGGAGATGGAAAATTCAAAACGTCCGAAAAATAGTGCCCAACGAGCCTGCCTGGAGTTAAGACGTTTGGCGGACTGAATATATTCAAGATTCTTATGGTCGGTCCAAACTATGAAAGGAACCCCCGAACCCTCTAACCAGTGACGCCATTCTTCCAACGCTAGCTTGACGGCCAGCAACTCTCTGTTACCGATGTCGTAATTGCGTTCGGCAGGAGACAGTCGATGGGAAAAAAACGCGCAGGGATGCACTTTGTCGTCCGAGGTGGCCCGTTGGGATAACACTGCACCTACCCCCACCTCTGACGTCGACCTCCACCACGAACTGACGTGTGGGATCAGGGGCCCGGAGAATGGGAGCGAAGCGAAGCGGCCTCTGAGTTTGGTAAATGCGGCCTCGGCTGCATTCGACCACCTGAACGTCATCTTGGTGGAGGTCAAGGCAGTCAGAGCGGCTAGTTGGCTGAAATTGCGAATAAACGCCGGTAAAATTAGCGAACCCCAGAAACCTCAGCAGGGCCTTGCGGGAATCAGGGTTGGCCAATTTACCACACAGCCTTAACCCTGTCAGGATCCATGCGAACCCTCCGGCGACACTATGAAACCCAGGAAAGGAACCGACTGTGCATGGAACGCGCACTTCTCCGCCTTGACAAAAGCCCATTCTCTAACAACCTCTGGAGCACTCGTCTGACGTGTTGAACATGTTCCTGGAGAGAAGAAGAAAAATCAATATGTCATCCAGGTAGACATATATGAACTGATCGACCATATCTCTCAACACGTCATTGACAGTGCCTGGAAGACCGCTGGGGAGAGTTAGAGAGCCCGAAAGGCATAACCAAATACTCAAAATGCCCTCTGGGGGTATTAAACGCGGTCTTCCACTCATCCCCTCTTATGCGAACCAAATGATAAGCGTTTCTAAGATCTAACTTAGTGAAGATGGACTCCCTGCAACCTCTCGAAGGCTGAAGACATCAACGGCAAAGGATAGGTATTCTTTACCGTGATGTTGTTCAAGCCCCGTAGTCAATACAAGGTCGCAGAGAACCATCCTTCTTCGCGACAAAAATCCTGCCCCGCTGGAGAAGAAGAGGCGGATGAACCCGGCTGTCAGAGAATCAGAAATATATTTCTCCATGGCCTCCCTTTCCGGAACAGAAAGCGAGTATAATCTGCCCTTAGGCGGAGACATACCTGGTACTAAGTCTATAGCACAGTCGTAGGGACGATGAGGAGGGAGAGAAGCGGCCCTGGACTTACTGAACACCTCCTTCAGGTCGAGATACTCCTCGGGCACGTTAGACAGGTTCCCCATCTCCTCCTGCAACACAGAATCACACACAGAAAACCCAGCAGACACAAGACAAGAGGCATAGCAGGCTCGACTCCACTCCGACACGGTGTTATGACCCCAATCCACCCGAGGATTGTGTTGAGTGAGCCAGGGTGACCCAACACCACCGGGGCCAGGGGTGAGTGGGTGACGAGGAACGTGATGGTCTCCAGTGGTTGCCTGAGGTGACGAGGGTGATAGGTACCGTGGAGAGACTGATCGGAGGAAGTGACTGTCCATTAAGGGCGCTGACAGAGATCTTGTGACGGAGGGAACCAAGGGAATGTGAAGGAGTTGGGCCAGGAAATGTCCAGCAGGTTACCCTCGGCTCCGAGTCTAGCAGCGCGCCCCTCATGACGTTCGGCCGCCCATTGCAACCTCACCGGGAGGAGGGTGGTGGATGAGGCTTTGTTGAGATACCCCACCCGACAGTAGCCTCAGACCTACTGTCGGGCCTGGTCTTTTACGGGGCACTTCACCAGGAAATGGCCAGCCGCGCCACAGTACAAGCATAGTCCCCTCGTCCTCCGACGATCTCTCTCCTCCCGGGAGAGCCGAGCTCTACCCACCTGCATGGGTTCGTCAACCGACGAGTGACTGACCGTATCGCCGGTGTTGAGGAAAGGATGTCCCGGTGTTAACTTGCGTCGACCGCGTAGATCGCGTTGCTGAAGCCGTGCATCCACGCGTAAGGCCAGGTCCACAAGTTCATCCAACCCGGGAGGTAACTCCACCACATCGATCTCCGGTTGGATACGGTCAGCCAGCCCATGCAGGAACATGTCCCACTGCGCCTCTCGTTCCACTCACACTCCGCTGCCAGGGTCCTGAACTGGATGGAATAGTCGGAAACGGACTGCCCCCCTGGCGGAGGTCGGCCAGCATGCGGCGCTGCCTCGCGCCCGACCAGCGCGATCGAACACCCTCCTCATCTCCTGAGAGAGTGAGCGGAACGAGGAACAACAAGGATGGCAATTTTCCACACCGCCGTTCCCCACAATGCTGCCTTTCCTGACAGCAACGTAAGCACTAGTGCCACCCTGGAAACTTCTGTGGCGAAACGCCAGTGGCTGGAGCGAGAAAACAGAGAACACTTCGTCAGAAACGCTCTACAGAGGTTAGGATCTCCGGCATACATCTCCGGTGCAGGGAGTCTAGGCTCGTGCTGAGGGCTGTGGTTCCCGGGATGGAAAAGCTAGGCAGTGTGGGTGGCGAGCGGGTGATCTCAATAAATGTACCTGGGTAGTGAGCTCGGACACCTGCGCTACTAACACCTGCACAGCTCGTCCGGTGTTCAGCATATTCTCCTCCTGGAGATCCATACGAGCGTTGTTGCCGGATATCAGTTCCTGCAAACCACGAGTCTCCGCTGAATCCATGAAGATTGGTCAGATCCTTCTGTCACAATGAAGACGGGAGGATTCAGTTGCGGAAAAAGAGAGTTTATTACAAGAAGTAATACACAGCGAGAAACTAAACGGAGCTTTCCGTAGGGCGGAGGCGGAGCTTCCGTAGGGCAGAGGCGGAGCTTTCCGTAGGCAGAAACGGAGCTTTCCGTAGGCGGAAGCGGAGCTTTCCGTAGGCAGAAACGGAGCTTTCCGTAGGCGGAAGCGGAGCTTTCCGTAGGCAGAAACGGAGCTTTCCGTAGGGGCTGAGGCGGGTAGCGCAGGGAAGCAATGGGCAGACGAGTCTCCGGCGATCGGAGTCCAGGAAAGCAGCAGGGCTCAGGAATCGCGGAAACCAGGAACCAGAAACGCCTCGTAAACGTCGACCGCAAACTGCAAGGATCTGACAAGAGGGAGAGCGTGACAGGAACTGATATAGCCCAATGGTGATGACTCTCAGCTGGAGCGAATTAGCCTCAATCACACACACCCACAGACACCTGCTCACACATACGCACACGCATACAGACAAGACACGGTGAGGACGGGACCGGGAACCCATGAACCGTGACATCTGGCTCTTCTGTGCCTGGAGAAATAGAAATAGACCAGGAATTGCATTGAAACCTCCTCTGAATTTGCAGCTAATTTCCCTGTTTCTCCAGTGCTACAGCTATATTTCCAAGCAGAGCTCCTCTCAGAGTTTATAAATAGGCAGCGTGAGCACAGACTGTGTCCCTGGGATGAGACTTGCTGTTCTCCCGGCTGTGCAGATCACCATTACTTATAAGCCTGACAAGCTTAGCCTGTGATGTGGCCGTGCTGGCCTGTGTGAACAACATCAAGCCACTGCTGTTTGCACTGCAAGCATGGAGATATTTGAGAGAGCTTATCCCGGGGTCAGTACGGGATCCCCTCTCAGAGCAAAGGAACACAGAAGAGCACTGAACCTACCCACTTAAACCAACCTATCTGCTCTAGGATGTTAAAGGAGAAGGGTAAAATCATTTTATTATTGAAGGAGAAGTTCACCTGAAATGAAAAACATACTCAGCATCTTCTGAAGCCATTCGATAACTTGTGTGATCAACAGACTGTAATTTAAGGTGTTAGAAACTGAAATATTACCATTCTCTGTATCTCTTAAATCTCATTTGGACATGCATTTAGGGATGTCGCAATTCTCAATATAATATTGAATCCAGAATTGGATGTGTGTGAGGAAACACCTCCCCACTTTTAATGTGCATTTGAAAAAGCAACACACTCCGAGCATCTTCCCTTGTATTGACATACCTTTTGTCCAACAAAAGAGAACATAACTTGTTTTTACCTCACAACATTAGTTGAATGTTTGAAGTAACTTCCATTTGTGATCAAATGTGGCTTCTTATCACCGAATGAGGCGAAATATATTCTATACTGTAATAAAGGCTATGTCGATAAGAAATGGCTTACAAATATACTAAATCATTATGAAAATACTGGAGATGGCTTGAAGAACACAGATAAACCATATATTGTGGCAGACAAATGTTTATTGTCCTTACATTTCATAATTCAAAGCGTTTAACGTTATATCTTCTTTTTTATTCAGTTACAGCGATGGCGATGCCTTCAAGATATGCAAAAATATAGATATACTGGTATGTTGAATGTTGTCAAGTTTTGGAAAAAGTACTGAGCTACATATTTTTGGCCTTAATGAAGCAGAACAATGAAGGCAATTTGTCCCCAAACTCTTAAGTCAAATAATTTCAAGTGCTGGTTGTGTGTTATGTAATATGAGATTACCTTTAAGGTAGTAGGGCTTCTTTAGGCCATCATGGTGCAGACGTGCCTTCCGTTCCTCCGCATAGCTGTGCCTCAAACCATCATCATGCAAATGCAGTCTATCTCTCCTGACTGTTTCCGAAGTCATTTTTCCCCGCAAAGCTTTGGTCCGCTCGGTTTCCAGTGCTATGGCCTTCTCCAGCAGTGACAGGTTGCCTTTGGTCATGTCGAAAACGTCCTCTGAGCGGTCCGACGTGACGGATGTGGTGTCTTCATCGCAGTCCTGGAAGCCCTTGTGCTCTGCGGTGCAGCTGGAGAAAGTCTTGGAGCGTGGGCTGAGCTGCTCCTCAAGCTTCATCAGGTTGACCATGTCAGAGTAATTCCGCTCAAGTACGTGGGACTCCTCAGGACTCTGATGCTGCTGATGCTGCTGGGCCTCTTGATAAAGCTGATGAATCTCCTGGTAGGGATGCATATACTGTAATTAACAGGTAAACTGTTAACTGACAGTAAGATTTTTGACCAATGAATACTACTGTATCTGTTGAAAAGTAATAATAAAAAAGTAATTTGTTTAAACAGTTTAAAAGTAGTTACAGGCCACAAATACGCTGCAGCTAAATTTGGTTGTCAATTCATTTTTAGTCATGTGATCCAGTTCTGTACACACAGTTTACAGAAGTGGCAATCGCATTCTATAACCAAAGTAGCGGTGCATTCCAATTGTACTCAGAAGTCAGAAATTCCAATTCTAAGAAGAAACTTTTTACTGGAACACCTCCTCAAGTTGGACAAACTGCAACAACCCTGATATCATAATCCAAAATGGCGCCTCAGCACATAAACATGAGTGAAACACTAGTAATATATATATATATATATACACACACACACACACACACACACACTGTCCTCCACTAATATTGGCACCCTTGATAAATATGAGCAAAGGCGGCTAAATCTGCACTGTTTATCCTTTTGATTTTTCACTCAAAATTTCTCAAAATTCTAACCTATCATTGTCAAACAATTGAGTGACCAAAGACTCTCCAAGGATCACAGCTGTGGAATTGTAGAGATTAGTTCAGTCTCAGGGTCAGAAACCTAATAAATATATATATATATATATATATATATATATTGTCAGGGTTCTGTCAATTCGGTCTAGTGTTATTCATGGTTTTGTGACAGAGCCCTGATACTCCCATCATGTCCGGGTTTTCATGTGAGCGCGCGGCTTCGAGTGTGCTCGAGTCGTGCGCTCTCTCGTCTGCGTACATTGTTTTGTGTGGAGCGTGGTGTTTGGATCCCGGCACTCATGTCTTGAGTTTCGGTTCGTGTCGGGGTTCAGACACTCGCGCTCCATTTTCTGTCATTGTGTGAGTGCGCGGTCTCGGGTTCGCTCGACACCGCACACTCTTGTCCACGTGTGTTTTGTTGTGTTGCACGCAGTTCGTGTTTCTATCGGCTGCATGCATTTATGTTATATCTTGTGCTGTGTGGCATGCAGCTTGTATATTCATTGGCTGCGTGCTTTCATGTTGTCTTGTGTGAACACGTGGCTTATGAGTTTTCTCATTAGCTGCGTGTTCATGTCCTGTTTTGCATATGGCTGGTGATTTGTTTGCTGGCCATGTGCTTGTGTTTTTGTTTTATGTGAGCACGTGGCTTCTGTCCTAGTTTTCTGTGTGCCACGTGCTCTCATGTCAATTTGTCTTGACCCCACCCATCTTGTTACCTGTTTATTGATTAATTTTCCCCAGCTGTTTTCCCTCGTTACCCTCCTCATTTGCTCCCTTTATAATCTCCTTGTGTTTGCAGTTCCGTGTGGGTTCGTTACCTAATGTTAGATGTTGTCTGTGTCCTGTCCAGCCTTGTCCAGCCTTGTCCTGCCCTGTCCAGCCTTGCCCTGCCCTGTCCAGCCTTGTCCTGTCCAGCCTTGTCCAGCCCTGCCTTGCCTGCTAGCTAGCCAGCCAGCCAGTCTGTTTTTCCCCTACGGGGTGGTTTTTGTTCGTTTGTTTAGTTTTTTGTTAATAAAAACCCTTTTACCTCCTGCAATTGGGTCCTCGTCCTCTTCCATCTCCGATACCTGACAGAACGAACCCACCATGAAGAGGACCCAGCGGAGGAAGGGCTTGCACCGTCCGCCACCAGTCTCCACACTGTCCAGCCCCCTCTACGAGCGCATCCTCCAGTTCAGGGCCCTGAGCTGCCTCCGTCAGCAGGGCACTGACATTAGGATGTTTGCCCAGGAGTTCAGCGACGCAGCAGAGGGGTTGGGGTTCAACCATGCGGCACTGAAGGACATGTTCAACAGTGTCCTCGATGAGCCCCTCAACTGGTGGAGGATGAGGGGGCTGGATCACCTTCCGTTTGGGGAGTTTGTGGGGTTCCTGGCTCGTTCCCCAGCGACGGAGGCTGGAGCACATCCAGTGGTGGTCGAGGATGCTGCAGCGCCTCCACTGGTGGTCAATGGAGCGGCTGCACCCCCAGTGGAGGCCGTCCAGGGGCTCGCTGTCGGCCAGGAGGCTGTTCCAGAGCCTGCTCCAGTCCAGGAGCCCACAGAGCCCGCTCCAGTGGAGGCCAAAGAAGCTGCAGCGCCCCCAGCAGCATCGGATGAAGCTCCAGCGGCGTTGGATGAAGCTGCAGCGCCCCCAGTTGTGGCCGATGGAGCTCCAGCGCCCCCAGTGGCTGCCGACGAGGCTGCGGCTTCCCACTCTCAGAAACGGAGGAGGAGGAGGAAGAAGGCTTCTTCCACCCTTCAAGGCCTGGAGGCCATTCCAGAGCCGTCTGCTGGCCAGGAGGCCGTCCCTGGGCCGCCCAAGCTCCTCGCCCTGCCGGCGCTGCCCAAGCGCCTCGCCCTGCCGGCGCCTCCCAAGCGCCTCGCCCTGCCAGTGCCCTCCAGGCTTCTTGTCCTGCTGGAGCCGCCCTGGCTGCCTGCCAAGCAGCTGGCTCTGCCCTGGCCTCCTGTTAGGCCGGAGCCTCCCTGGTCCGTCCCTCCGGCTCCACCCTGGCTGTTTGCCAGGGATCCTGTTCGGCCGGATCCTCCCTGGTTCGTCCCGCCATGGCCATCCTCCAGGGTTCCTGTTTGGCCGGATCCCCCATGGTCCGTCCCTCCGGCTCCGCCCTGGCTCCCTGCCCGGATCCCTGGACTGCGTGAGCCTCCCTGGCTCAACCCTCCCGTCCCTCCCTGGACATGCTGAGCTTCCCTGCTGGCACTGGCTTGGCTTCCTTCCTTCCCTCCCTCCCTCCCCTCTTTGTCTCTGTGTTTAATTGTTCTTGTCTGGTCTGTTATTGTGTGTCAGTCTTTGTGTAGTCAGGTTCTTGTGCTGTCATGTTTCTGTCTTGTTCTTGGTGTCCCTTTTGGGGGGGTTCTGTCACTTCGGTCTAGTGTTATTCATGGTTTTGTGACAGAGCCCTGATACTCCCATCATGTCCGGGTTTTCATGTGAGCGCGCGGCTTCGAGTCGCGCGCTCTCTCGTCTGCGTACATTGTTTTGTGTGGAGCGTGGTGTTTGGATCCCGGCACTCATGTCTTGAGTTTCGGTTCGTGTTGGGGTTCAGACACTTGCGCTCCATTTTCTGTCATTGTGTGAGTGCGCGGTCTCGGGTTCGCTCGACACCGCACACTCTTGTCCACGTGTGTTTTGTTGCTCTCATGTCAATTTGTCTTGACCCCACCCATCTTGTTACCTGTTTATTGATTAATTTTTCCCAGCTGTTTTCCCTCGTTACCCTCCTCATTTGCTCCCTTTATAATCTCCTTGTGTTTGCAGTTCCGTGTGGGTTCGTTACCTAATGTTAGTCTGTGTCCTGTCCAGCCTTGTCCTGCCCTGTCCAGCCTTGTCCTGCCCTGTCCAGCCTTGTCCAGCCCTGCCTTGCCTGCTAGCTAGCCAGCCAGCCAGTCTGTTTTTCCCCTACGGGTATTTTTTTGTTTGTTTGTTTTGTTTTTTGTTAATAAAAGCCCTTTTACCTCCTGCAATTGGGTCCTCGTCATCTTCCATCTCCGATACCTGATACCTATATATATATATATATATATCAGACATCCCCTACATCACCACATGTTGTTTGGGAGGGAAACCATCCTCACTCATCCAAAATCTCCAGCATATTCAGTTGTCAGACACGACTGGAACTTCAAATAGCACTGGCTTCTATGGTCAGATGAAACTGAAAAAATAGCTTTTTGGCAGCAAACCCATCAGATGAGTTTAGTACAAACAGGTATAAAAAAGTACCCCTATGTCCACGGTTAAATATACCGCTGGATCTTTAATGCTGTGGGCCTGTTTTTCTGCCAGATGTCCTGAATATATTGATACAATGCATGGCATCATGGATTCTATCAAATACCAACAGATAATAAATCAAAACCTGACTGGCCTCTTATAACGGGCCATGTTTGGATCTTCCACCAGGACAACAATCCAAAACAAACATCAAAATCAACACAAAAATGGGTTACAGTTCCCTGACCTGAACCCTACAGAAAATGAGTGGGGTGAACTGAAGAGAAGAAGTACTAGCATTGAGCGGTTCATCTGAAGGATCTGGAGAGATTCTGAATGAAAAAAATGGTCTCCTTATCAGCTGTTCTCCAAACTCTTCAGGCATTATAGGAGAAAACTCAGAGCTGTTACCCTGGGAAAAGGACGTTGCAATAATTGGGTGCCAATAATTATGGCCAACATGAACTAGAGAATTCCCCAATGAGATTTCCCCGCACTTTCAATTGTTTTACTCTAATGATAGGTTGGAATTTTGTGATTTTTTTTAATGAAAGATAAAAAGGAAAAACAATGCATATTTATTTCCACAGGCGCCTTTGCTCATATTTACCAAGGGTGACAATATTAGTGGAGGGCACTGTATATATATATATATATATATATATATATATATATTATTGGCACTTCTGTGGACAGAAGTTTCTTGATATTTCGATATGTCTGTGCAAAATACAGCTATGTATGTGTTTGCAAAATGACTGGTATTGCTATCAATTGGACTCGTCCATCTTGGTTTTACGACTTGTGTACTGGAATGCGATCAACTCTTCTGTGACGTCATTCCCAACTTCAATATCCAAATTCCGGTAATTTAAAAGTAAATGGCAATGTACACACTTCAATTTACAGGAGTGACAACCACATTCAATCTTTACGAATTACAATCTTTACTTGTTATTTTGACACAGGTCTGTCTCGTTCCACATTTGCACTCAGTCTAAAAAGACTGTGATGCCAGATGTTGCAAGGAAAAACAAGCCCAGAATAAACCTCAAAATGTTTAAATGCTTTATTTTGGGGGTAAGAAAAAGGTAACACTTTATTTTGATGGTCCACTTTAGACATACACAGTAAGTAACTTTGCAACTAATTGTCAACTAGCATTCATTATAATTTTAGTAGACTGCCTGCTCAATAGTGTCTAACACTTTATTTTGATCACACAACATACTGACTATAAGAAACTTTGCAAATATATGTTAACTTATTCTACTAACCCTAAACCGACCCTATTGTGAGTTAGTAGACATGTAGTTGCAAATTATTGAGAATTAGTTGGCATGTAGTTACAAAGTCACTCATAGTTAATATAATGTCTAAAGTGGACTATCAAAATAAAGTGTTACCAAAAAAAATACCACTTTATAAACTCCATACAGTGGCTCACTTTATGAAAAGAGTCCAAACAACAAGCCTAAAGACGCTTATAAAAGGGGGACATGGCAACACAACAAGAGTGAGCGCAAATGAAACACAGCATGCTCTGTAACACAATTATTTTTGTACATGTAAAAATAAACTCATTGTGGGAACATTAATTTTGAATGTTCTCTGAACACTGTAAAGCAGTTGGTAGTTATAACAACTAAATAAAAATGTTTCAGAAAAACAAAACACTTGAATGATACATAAACAACATTTTTGGAGCTTTAGGAAAGTTTGAATAAACGTTCTATTAATGTTACTGAAAGTACACTTGTTCATAACTTTGAGAGAACCTTGCCAGAACATTCCCCAAACCCCTGAGAACATTCCCAGTTAACGTGCATCAGTTATCAGTCAAGAAAAACAATTCAAAACCAGTCATTCCTACCTGCTGGTTATTGATGAGCCGCTCGGCTGGTTTGGTCTCGCTTAGCTTGCGTGCCAAGTCAAAGCACTGGTTACGAAGACACTCCAAACTGCTCAGACAAACTTCCTCGTCACTTTTGTCTCCCATCAGGCCATTAGTGGTGGGTTTACCACAGTTACCGCTGAGTCCATTACCCATGGATCCATTTCCGTTTAGATCGCAGTGCGTGTTCTCGCTCCCATCATCATGTAACGGCTTTTCGTGGAGGTTTTCCGAGAGCGTGACTCCGTGACCCTGCGCCAGGAGCTTTAGAGAGTCCACAGTCTCTCTTACCACATCACTGTTCACATCTAGACTCAGCTTACCTATCCTTGAGCCTTGCTCATCCTCATCTTCTTCATCTTCATCGTCGTATTCCTCTTCCTCCTCCTCGTCCTCCTCTTCTGCGCTGTTTGAGGAGTTGCTGTTAATCTCGGACTCGGTCATGGCCTGGTAAGCGCGTCCTCTGCAATCTTGCCCAGGTTAAGCAGAGATTTAGCCACTAGTTCATCGTAGTTGTCATATTCATCATTGTTGTTGTTGTCCTTTGCCATGGAGGGGCTTGTTCTGCTGGGACTGCAATTCATACGGTCACTCTCTGTGAAAGACAAACAAATATTGCAATACCAAATGTAGCAGCGCAACAGATAACTCTTGATACAATTATGAATATCATAATAAGCACTACACAACATCAGTAAGATCAGGTCCTTCCTTGCACAGCAAGCTGCACAACTTCTTTTCCAGGCCCTTGTCATTTCAAGACTGGATTACTGCAATGCTCTTCTAGCTGGACTTCCATCATGAACAATCAAACCTTTACAAATGATTCAGAATACAGCAGCACAATTGGTCTTCAGCAAACCCAGAAGGCCCATATTACACCTCTCTTTATCTCCCTGCACTGGCTCCCGGTTGCAGCTCGCATCCAGTTCAAGACACTGATGCTGGCATATAAAACAACCACAGGGTCAGCACCCTCCTACTTCCACTCCCTTATAACATTCTACATCCCCTCCAGAAGCCTGAGATCTGCGAGTGAGCGATGCCTCGTGGGGCCATCACAGAGAGGCACAAAATCACTCTCCAGAACATTTTCATTCACCGTTCCTGGCTGGTGGAATGAACTTCCCACCCTCATCCGCAATGCTGAATCCCTGACAATCTTCAAGCGACAACTGAAAACTCATCTCTTCCATCATCACTTGACTTTGTCTTAAAAAAAACAAAAAAACAACCTTCGCTCCCTTTCCTTTCCTTTGCTCTCTTTTCCCTAACCTCTCACTGTCTGGCTAGAATTTGCTCTGAACAATGCCTAGAAAGTTGTATTACAAGCACTTCCTGTGTCTGTTTGCCTCTTTATAATTTATCGCTTATTGTATTCCTCAATTGTGAGTCGCTTCGGATAAAAGCGTCTGCTAAATTAATAAATGTAAATGTAATATCAATCAATATTAGATTAACTGTGCCATACTGACTTTCAAAACAACATATCTTGTGTGATATTTAACAAATTCTAATATAATGAAGTTAAAATTGATATTAAATCAACAATAGAAAATTCCAATCGATATTTCATAAAATAGGTTTATTAGGTATAAAACCATACACAGTTTAAAATCAGCTGGTCATTATTGCAAACTGATTTCAAGTAAATTTTATTTTGTAATAATGATAGGCTGTTTATATAATGAAACCTTTGTGTTTGCACTCCAAACCCAGAAATTGCACAGTTATTGAACTGAATTGAATCAACGTTGAACTGAATTGAGCTAAATGAAAACTATTGTCTTCTGGAGAACTGGTTTACAGCTTCATTTGTTTCATAATTGATGGACTTTGCAACTTTGGCAGTGTTAATGAACTGAACTTAATCAACACTGAACTAAATTTACCTGAATAATGACACTTTTGTGTTCTGAAGACCCGCTTTGAAGCCAACATTGAATTTCGTTCAACTTATGAATTTTTAACAACTTTTTCAGATTTGAAAGTGTCAATAGAAGATGCATATTAATTCCATCAAGTTATTTTCACAATATTTAAGTGTGCTAATGCCATTAGCTTAGCTTCATGCTAACAATAGAGTGTTAGTGAAGTGCAAACTGCAGCGCGTGATTACCTGTTAATGAAGCTGTTCCTGTGAAGAGCAAAATCAGTTACTTATAAGGTTCTAATTCAATTATCACTTTGTCGACAACTGCTCATGCAGTCAGCTCACTAGGTTTTGAGACAAAGCCAATCTCTTAGGTAAGAAAACACAGCACAGAAAACAAGAGTTAATGCCAATACATGTGGGAGTTTGATTGTTAATTAGACTAGAAGGCTCTGTCAGGTCTGATTGCTGAGCGTTGTACTGCCATGTGCAGCTGGCTGAGCTGTCTGAAGTGGATGAGACATGTCTGAGACACATCTCACGCCTACTCCCTGATTTAGCAGACTTCCACAGACCACCAGAATCGACCCAAAATTGGTAGGCAATAATGCTGTCCCATGAATCAGACAACATGGATGCTTCGAGGTGTATATATACAAGAGTGGCTGTAATACTGTATATAATTTTATTTTTATTTATAGATAAAAAAACAAGATTCTCAACAGTATGGCTTTTGTGATAATTATAATGACATGCAATAAATAAGATAATACTCTCTGCAAAACTGTAACCACACACAGTATTTAGAATCAGGGGTATTAGTTTAAGAACCAATTTGTTGTTCATATTAAACAATGGAAACATATATTTAACTAAAATTGTTTCCCTAAAGTTTGGTCACTTTTTGAAACAATCAGACTGTTGGTAATATTTGAGGACACTGGTCCTGCCAGAGCGCTGCACTTCAAAACTCACATTCAGTAGTGTGTGTGTCGATGAACTGAGCACCTCTGTTTTTAGCCTGAAACTGAGACTGCACTGAAGGTCACAGCTAAATCATCCAACTGCACCTCAAATTACCGTGACCTTCTTCCAAATATGCCTAACTGCCAAAATACCTCCTCTACCCCTCTGGAGGCTAAAAACCTCACTTCACATTCAGCTATGGGTTTGTTTCTAAACCCAAAAATAAAACATTCTGGTGCCAGATTAACATTTAATACATTTTGTATTATACATGAAATGCACATTTCTAAGGTCTACACATGATCAACATGATCAAAACGTAGCTGTTAAACCTGTTGTACAGAATCTATTACATTCCTTCTGTCATCCGATTGATAGTTTAGACTTTTTATGAAATAAAAGGCTTTTTAGTATACTTGTACAAACATCCACCTTCAGTTCATGCTTCATGTGTCTTTTTACTGTGAAATATTGACTAATTTCATCAAGTAAATGTGTGAATAACTTGAACAATTATTGGACTGAAGCAACTTAGCTTTACTTGATTATGATTTTAGAGAAATCATGTTTAAATGTGAGTCTCATATATGATCATCAGGCTTTCGAGGAACATTTGTTTGTTCATCTCTCAATCATCATTGTATTGCATTTCATTATAGGCTATATTTTGATCATCAAACAATGCATTTAAATTTAATCAATAATGAGACATATTATTGGAGATACAGAGTGACGACTGATATTAATTATGTTATATTGATAGAAAGATTTATTGATTTACATTACAAGTTATCAGAATTGTATTTTACTTTTTTCTATACATAAATATCATTATCTGCATCAACATGCATATTTTTGGGCCTCTTAATAAAGTTGAGCTGTTGTTTTTTTCACTATATCATACTGCAACTGTTTGCATATTTACCTCGTTTTGCTGGTACAAATGAATGTATTTAAGATTGATTCAGTGATAATAAATAATATTTTTTATATTAATTCATTTAGTTAATTTAGATGTTAATATTTTATCAGTGTATATGAGCCAACAAGCCTGCATAATAAATCAAAAGTCCATCTTTCATGGATTTATTCAGACTCTCACCTATTTCTTGAATTTGTTCCTCATCCTCTTGCTCGTCTTCCTCCTCCTCCTCCTCCTCCTCCTCATCTTCATCATCTTCCCCTCTCTTTCTACATCTTCTTCCTCTTCCTCCTCCACCACTTCCTCTTCGTCCTGCTCCACCTCTTCTTCTTCTACATTAATCACTTCTACCTCTTCCTGTTCATATTGGTCCTCATTGTCAGTGTATTCCTCCTCCAGTTCCTCTTCGTCTCCCTTTTCCTCGTCCTCATCTTCTTCCTCCTCCTCCTCCTCCTCTTTTTCATCCATCTCCTCCATTTTGTGTGTTTTGTAGCATTTCTCCATTGACGGCTGGTCTACGACTGTTAGAAAGACCTTCCTCTTGGGCGAGGGCTCCAGGGCATGAGTCTCCAGGGGTTTTCTCTTCTTGGCGACAGGACAGCCAGACACACTGGACATGGAGAGATAAGAAAACGGCAATTAACAAGCTGGCTTGTGATTTGCTGGGCTTTAGTACAATTTATTGCGCTCCAGACCAGTCTTCATCATCTACTCTGCACAGGCCGAAGGAGTTCTGAATTGGGACAAATACAGCAGAATGCATGCCAAATCATTTATGGGTTACACAAGTGGAACAATCAATAGACCTTAGTCAGGGTAAACGCCATATTTAATTAGCAGTGAATGACAAGACGACCATGAGACATAAATGACACTGTCGGTAAACACAATCCAACGTGCTATCTGCAGATGCCAACTGAAGCTCTATCATGCAATAAGGAAGCCATATGTGAATGAATAAATGATGCATTTATATAGCGCTTTGTTGTGTACAAAGCGCAATCAATATACCACTTTATCCACCAAAGTACACTGACCCACACAGATTCAGGGTGAGCCACCAATGCTGGCCTCACTAAGTGACCTCTGCAGTAGCAACCCAGTAGCCACATCCAGTGTACTGACCAGGGAGGCCATGATTGACAAGGGCCAGTGGTGGGAATTTGTTCAGGACACCCCTACTCTTTACGAGAAGTGCTATGGGATTTTTAATGACCACAGAGAGTCAGGACCTCGGTTTAATGTCTCATCCGAAGGACGGTGCTTTTTACGGTAAAGTATCCCCATCACTACACTGGGGCGTTAGGACCCACACAGACCACAGGGTGAGCACCCCCTGCTGGCCTCACTAACACCTCTTCCAGTAGCAACCCAGTTTTCCCGGAGTCTCCCATCCAGGTACTGACCAGCTCAGCCATGCTTTGCTTCAGTGGGCTGCAGGGTGATATGGCTGCTGACGGGTCCAAGAACATGGTCCAGAAACGCCGTCGTGTCCTGTGGGCCAAGGCTCATTTAAAATGGATTGTTTCAAAGTGTAAAAGAGCTCTATGGTCAAACGAGCCCAAATTTGACATTCTTGTTGGAAATTATGGACACTGTGTTCTCCGGGCTAAAGAGGAGGAAGACCTTCCAGCGTGTTATCAGAGTTCAGTTCAAAACCCAGCATCTCTGATGGTATGGGGGGGGCAAAAGTGCATACGGTATGGGCAACTTGCATGTTTTGGAAGGCACTATGAATGCTGAAAGGTATATAAAGGTTTTAGAGCAACATATGCTCCTCTCCAGATGACGTGTATTTCAGCAGAACAATGCAAAACTACATACTGCAGCTATTACAACAGTATGGCTTCATAGTAGAAGAGTTTGGGTGCTGAATTGGCCTGCAGTCCAGATCTTTCACCTATAGAGAACATTTGGCAAATCATTACATGAAAAATACGTCAAAGACGACCACAAACTTTTCAGCAGCTGAAAACCTATATCAGGCAAGATTGGGACCAAATTCCAACAGAAAGTCATAACCTCAATGCCCGGACGTCTTCAAACTGTTTTGAAAAAAGAGGAGATACTACACCATGGTAAACAGGTCCCCGTCCCAACTATTTTGAGACCTGTAGTAGGCATCAAAATTGAAATGAGCTTATTTTGTGGATAAAATTGTAAAATATTCTCAGTTTAAACTTGTGTTATGTTATCTATGTTCTATTGTGATTTTGTGAATAAAATATTGGCTCATGTGATTTGAAAGCCTTTTAGTTTTCATTTTATTAAAATTAAAAAAAACGTCCAGAATTCAGGTTGTACATCTATCCATTAGTTATATTTCTATCCATCTTTCCATTCATCCGTCCATATATCAGTCATCTTTCTATCCATCCATCCAACCAACCATCTATCCATAAGTCATCTTTCTATCCATCCATCCATCCATCCATCTATACATTCATATTTCTATCCATCCATCCATCCATCCAGTCATCTTTCAATCCATCCATCCATGTATCCATCAATCTTCTTTCTATCCATTCAACCATCCATCTATCCATCAGTCATCTTTCTATCTTTCCATCCAGTCATCTTTCAGTCCACCCATCCATCCATCCATTTATCCATTAGTCACCTTTCTATCTATCTATCCATCCATCCATCCATCCATCCATCAATCAACCATCTACCCACCCAACACTCCATCCATCCATCCAACTCTCCAGACATCCATCAATCACCTATTATCCATCCATCAATCCATCCATTTATTCAAAAAGCCTTTCAAAAGTGCCATCAATTCCACGTCTATCTTGACTCCACACCACAGAAAGATGTACATTTTAACCAGTCTCCTCACATGGACAGACAGCACAGCTCAGGTCCAAATTAACCAGTGTCCATCTGTCAGCCGTATAGCCGACTGGCAGGTTCCATCTCCCTGGAATGTGAGTTTATTGGGCTGACCCTTCCAACAGGTCACTATTTCATTTGGGAGACCACGGCCGGCAACTCATTCCAGGGCTGACATCACGCGTGGCATCCCCGGTTCTCCAGGGATGACTCCTCCGTGCCGTGATCAATAGCGCTTGTGACCAAACATCGCAAAAGCACATTAAAATGCCACTCATCCTGTCCGACTGCCTTCCAAATAAATCAGGTGCCATTCCCCGCAGGACTGGTGAGAGCGGTTAGGCAGACAGCAAGAGGGGAAGGTGGAGGCAGAGAGCGCTAGTGGTGCGACGGGTTATAGCCTGTCTGTCTTATCGCATTCATGTCAGTCATATATGGTGGAATTTAGTCCTTGCTGCACATGCGGCCTTCAAAGATACATTGAACAGTCTGAGAATTAACTGACATAGTCATAATAAATCATGCAGCATAGTATTCATGATTTCTAACAAATGCAGTCAATGTGGGATGAACTGTGAGAACGACAGTATCCTGTTATATTTCTTAATATACAGCTGTCAGGAATACTTGATTCAAGTCAATCCCATCATTCTGTGCTTAAACATGTAAGACATAATGGACAGTCAGCTGGTTAGTATGGCAAAACCAACTTCTATATGTTGTACCGGCATTCTAAACACCCTGTTGTGGTTAATTTTGCTAACATGAAGGCTGACTGTACATTCTCCTTTAAAAACTAGTGAAATACAAAGTTATTAGATGTTTTTGAGAAAAAGTGCAAATGTTACTCTCAGAAGAGTAAAAGCAAGTCTTTTAAAGCATGATCTTATAATTTGAAATGCTTTAATAAATCTTTGATTTTAATCCCAGCAGCTTTTTCCAGGGTATTTGTAGTATTTGTAGAAGTGAACCCCTAACGATGATGTATAATTTGCAGGGGTGTGAATCTTTGGGTAGAAAGAGAATAATTTAAATTCATAGTTTTAGATTCTATTCAGGAAAAATAATTTTGAATTTCAACAATTTTATTTGATGCAATGCGATTCACAGTAAGATGTGATTAATTGTATTAATACATCTAAGTTAATAATCTAATGACTATAATTTTAAGTGAATTCATGGGACAATGTACAGTAAATGATCCTAATGCATCTTGGTTAAAAAATAGGCAAACAAATATTGTTTATTGCACCAAACAACCTGAAAGTAAGCTCATTAAATAAGTGTGCATACAGACCCTTTATAAATATAATAAAGAATGCAATGTGCATTATACTATAAGTGACAATTTTTAGGGGTGTAACGATTCAGTCGTTTTCCTAAGTCGTTAAGACTTCTTTCATTCATTTAGTGGTGAAGGAAAAGCTCCAAATGAAGATCACACAATATATAATAGTGAAAGGAGACACAGTAAGTACGGTACCTGAAGGACTCTAACTTACCATGAGCTTCATAATTTCACCTGCTCAGTAATTATCAGCAGCCTATTACAGCTTTAGCTGGTCGCTGGCATTATGTGCATATCTCTGCGTGTTTGATGTGATGAGAATGGAGACAGGACATTAGAATGAAAGATTTGTGAAATGCGTGCATGTTCTGACTGCTGGTATAAAAGCATCTCTCGCTGTGCCACTACACTGCGATCTATATGCGCGAGCGGCAAGAGTGCCGTCGCCATGGTGATCTCCGGCTCAAATCCAAGTGGGATTTGCCATCTTGGCAGGCAGACAACGAGGAAGCCAGCAGGAGTGATTGGAATACAGGAGGATAGAGAGAGGCAGAGAGGTAGAGAGAAGCACATTAGCTCTAACAAAATTCTGCTACAAAATGACTCACAATAGCCAAATAAGAAAGAGCTTGAGTGTTCTCATATTGAGCGTACATATCCGTGCTTCTCTACCATTAAAACTTCTTGCAGAGAATGGTTAAGGTCAATGAAGGTCAAACACGTTTTTTTTGGCAACCAACCTGGCTGAATGCATCTAAAAGCACTTTATCATACTCACCTCTCTTTGAACTGCAGCACACTGGCTGTTCACTAGAAACGGCATAAAGACTGCATAGAGGTTTTCAACAATAATGGAAATCTGTTCAGTCTCATTTGGGTATCGCTCTTGAAAACAGTTGCACCTGCACACTGGAAACATCTCATGTGGTGTAATACATCAGTGTACACATGGCCCCAAAAGCATTGTGAACACACTTGTATTTATATTATCTGGTGCCCGTGGGATGGTGTATATGAGTACCAAGTGTGCTCATAACGTGGTTCAATTCTCTGTATAGTTTTAGCATGTTAATAGATATGACAATATTTGGGATGTGGTCTAAGACGCTGCTGCATGAATAGGCATACTAAATCCCATCAAAAACGGATCCAGACAGGTGGAGCTGGGGGAGGTGGAGGGTTTAGCCAAAATATCTGCTTACAGCAAACACTTAACCAGAATATTTCAATGTTGAACAAGCAGTCTCACTGGCTGCAGAATCTGCCTTGTAGTAAATAACGTAATTTCAAGCAGATTGTACAAAATACCTATGAGCTTGTGCCATCTAGAGCAGTGG
This sequence comes from Gymnocypris eckloni scoliostomus, assembly GCA_027564155.1. NCBI lineage: Eukaryota > Metazoa > Chordata > Actinopteri > Cypriniformes > Cyprinidae > Gymnocypris > Gymnocypris eckloni. Next base: position 145,519 of record CM050428.1, on the reverse strand, counting down.
TCTTCAAACTTTTTTGAGAGCAACGCTTTTTCATTTTAAATTGCCGCGACCCATATATATATATATATAGAAAGAAAGAAAGAAAGAAAGACAACTGCGCTACAGACCGATCTCGAGTTCCACCGTAGAGCTCCGGAAGGATGCTCTGTTCCAGAATCAAATCACTGTCAGTGCTGAGATTAGTGAGGGTGCTTTGCCTTCATGCATATCTATTCTGACATATATTTTGTCCAGTCCATAGTTATGATTATCACAATGTCATTGCGATTTCGAAAAGAATATGCAGATGTCACTTCCGAAAGTTTGTTGCAAGTCCAGCATTTAACAGCATGAAAAACGAAACTAGTATTCAAAATCTGAATGGAGAATAGGCTATACAGCAAAGAAAGTGCCCAAAGTGCACCTCCTTAAAAAGCTGTCTCTCATTTCAGTTTATCGTGATCTCTATTTCCGCTTTAATCTGTCAACACTGCACAATTAATCTCTTATTTACATCACCTCTACACTTTGTTCAATACAATCATCGCGTTGCGAGCTTCCAGAACTCTGGACTGAACAAAAGTACTCGCGTTCTGAGCGGTGAGTGGATTCTGATGCACTAAAACTACTGATTGGCCATTGCGTTATAGAAATCAACAGATATGTCTCTGATTTGCTACAATGTATAACGCTGCAAAAACACAAATACGCATTTGATTCCGTCCTGAGGCGGCTGCCGTTTACATTCGTTTTGTTGTCGATGTTTATTTAGTTGCTTCTTTCCTGAGTCTTGAACTTGGTTACATACATACGTTTTCCTGAAATCATCCTGGCGACCCATTTTTTAAGTCTCGCGACCCAGGGTTTGAGAACCACTGATCTAGTGTTTCATGACTAAACCAGATATTTAAATAATCACCAGCTCATGGCAATTCTGGCCATTGGCCTTCTATTTAAATGAACTGCTTATTTTTAACTATATGTACCCAGTTGTAGTAATGATATTAATATGTTTAAAAATATGCACTTACATTTGATTCCAGTGGATTACTGTTTCTAAATATAATCAATAAGCAACACAAATTGTTAAAAAACCTAATTTAGAAAATCATATTTGCTGCTTCAACAATGAAGGCAACTAGTAAACACTAGTAACATGTTGCTTGGGTGTATGACAATAATGCAGAATAATGTTGCATATAACATAATATACTAACAGATCAATAACAGAAAACAACAATATGTATACAAAATGAAATAAGTTCTATACAATGTTGTCTATGTCTAATATCTTGCATGAATGTCTTCAGTGAGCTCACTGCGATGCATTCAGGGATCACCTCATTTATTAACCCAAAGAATTTACTCAAAGTCCCTTGAGATTTTAAGATAAAATAAAAACAATTACAAACATGTGACATGCAAGTAAATCAAATTAAAACAGTTTTAGTAAGGGTTTTGGGGTTGATAACCCCTTAATATTTCGACCTACATTTAAAATGTATGTGTTTGAAATGCATATGAAATTTACAACCATATGACTACACAGTTTTAAACATCATAAACTTCAAAACATCAGTCATGCCCAAACAAGATTTCATTAACAGTACTAATAAACTGAATGAGTTTTAAATACACAAGAACTGGGTTTATACATTTACCATGAACATCCAACTTGTTTGAGTGCTGTAATATTGCTTGTTCAACATATTTTAATCATATTCATGCATTTAGAATTTTTAAATTATTAAATCAAAGAGATTTGCATCTAGTTGCATTGCATGCATTTAGTTAATAATAAACAATGCAATTTTTTATTTTCATTACTTACATTTTATTTATTTGTTTGTTTTGTAATCTTACCCATTTCATTTATCTATGACTGAAAAATATGCATCAAATTAAGCTTACGCACCTTGTCTATGCAAAACAAGCTTTATATGAAAATTGTTCATGCAATTCATTAAATCTCAAATTTAAGCCTAGAACTGGAAATGAATCAATTTTCAAAATGAACCCAGAATACAAAATAGCATTGAAATCAGAAAGGTACACCGTGGCCTTCCTGTGAAAGTATGGCATGTTTCAGCATCATGTGAAGTGAACCCCATTGCAGATATCTGACAATAGCACTTGATTAGACGCCGCGCACTGCCTATTGTTGGTAGACCTCCCTATGCAATTTGGTTTCCTCCATGCAGTCATTCAATCAAATTAAGCCTCCATTAAATATGGAAATGTGGTTTGCAGTGGTGGGCCGTGATAGCACAGGAGGGGCTGCGAGTGATTAATGTACCACACCAGGCAGTGCTGCTTGACTAGCTCTATTGATAGAGTGCTAAGACTGAGGGCTTGGGTGACGATGCACCAGCTTGTCAGTCCAACTTGCTCCCAGCGTTCATTTAGAAGTCCTGTCTCTCTCTTTCACTCTTATTCTTTCTTTCTGCCACAGCTAGAAAGCTCGGCTATCTTGCCAGTCTGTCCGCCTGTCCACCTGAAATGCCGCCCTGCCAGCCTGGCCGCGTGCCAATGCTTTTAGCGAGCGCTAGCTGTCAAGGTCTGAATAATACAACCCCGAGACCATCCGTGGAATCCAAATGAGGAGGAAAACGCTCTACTTCAGCTCCCCAAAACACTCGCTCCAAGAAAAGGCAATTATTTGAGCCCAGCTGCAGCTATGGAAATGAGAAGGACCGGTATTCATGCTCTCTAGGAATAAAAAGAACAACAATTGTGTAAATAAAGAAGGAAATAACAAAAACCATCACCTACAATTAAATAACAGCTTGAAATGAATGGCCCGCAATAAAACTACCACTAAAGGCCATCAGAAATACGATTAGCCACATGAGCACCCAGCAAACAGGGCATGTGATGGGCCACATCACTGACTACAATTCAGGGTTACTAGTTAACAACAAAAATATCAAACCATAAAAACATTTGTATTTGTAATATAATTAACGTTAGAGAAATGGTAAAACACAACAAAATTGCTTAAACTTTAACACATTTTTTTATTAAAACTGTCAGTCCTGTCAAACTAATTTGAAATATTACTAAAAAGTAAAGCTATAAAATTGCACTTAAATAAAATAACTAATAAAAATGGACCATATTATTTCAGCTAGTTGCCAAGGGAGAAAAACATTCTCAATTTTATTTAACTTGATATTCTAAAATAACTCAAACTAAAACTTCAAACACAAACTAATACAATTATCTAGACAATTGTAAAACAAATTACAAATATTAATAAAAACAAAAACAATACAAATTGTTACTTAAAATACAATAACTGAAATTAAAATGATGCATATTATTTCAGCTAGTTGCCAAGGGGGCGGGGGGGTAATTACACCCAAACCCTAAACATGTAGTATGTAGTTAGTTAATATTACTCAGTTCTTAAATGTGTAATAAAACTGTAAGGACACCTTAAAAGTGAAGTGACGTGTGGCCATGTATAGTGACCCATACTCGGAATTTGTGCTCTGCATTTAACCCATTCAAGTGCGCACACACAGCAGTGAACACACACACAGTAGTGAACACACACCCGGAGCAGTGGGCAGTCAATGCTGCGGCACCCAGGGAGCAGTTGGGGGTTCAGTGCCTTGCTCAAGGGTCTCATCTCAGTCGTGGTATTGAAGGTGGAGAGAGCGCTGGTTATTCACTCCCCCCCCCACCTACTTTCCCTGCCGGACCTGAGACTTGAACCCGTGACCTTCGGGTTACAAGTCCGACTCTCTATCCATTAGGCCACGACTTCCCCAAAAATGTTAAAATAAAGTGTAACTACATTTTCTTGTAAAGTGTACTTCAATAATCTTTATTTTCAACTTCAACAATTTTGTTATCATCTATTTTTGTGTGTACTTACCAAGAAAACCCTGAGTAACATAAGGTAACTACAGACTTCATGGTTTAGAGTTATTATCTAGTTATTACCATATTACTGTTATTACTATAGTCAGAAAACAGTATGTACATGCAGAACAGGACTACAAAATAAAGTACTAAAACTATAAAATTATCTGCTTTTTGCATTGTCCTCCAAAGTGATTTGCATAGTAGGGTACTACTATACTATACCTCCAAAATACCTAGTATTAGCACTGCATCAGGTCCAAATATCCATTGTGACTAGTGTTATATTCAGCGTGAGTGACCTTTCCAACAACAGTCAATACCTTGACCAATACAATCAGCACAGAAAGCTGCGTCTGTGCATAAGGAACCTGATTTCTCACCCATTTCTGCCTTACATCAATACTGCAACAGAGTATTTATGCAGTTATTCAGCTACGCACATTATTCAGCCCTAATCTGGTTTTGCTCTTCTTATCCCCTTCACCAGCGCTTTGCTAGCACACACTATATAAGTAATATCGATAATCTATTTACTGTTTCCATAATTACTTTGTGTTCAGGCAGTTGGGTAGAGTATCAATCCATCATTGGCTAGTTTACATATGAGTTTATATAACAGCAGATGAGCCATAAATGACAGTATAGTGGGATATTTATAATATGTGGTGACACTCCGTTATTCAAAGAGTCACGGCTACATAAAATATGCAGATGTAAAGATGATATTGGTTCTGGTTTGGTACAAAAAGTGGATGCCAGAATCTGGGTGTATGTCTTTTTGTACTTTAAAAAGTACACTTCATTTGATATGTTGACAATTATACTAAAACATGTGTAAAGATACACTTAAGTCCTACTTCCAAGTCCTAAGTAGTCCTAAGTAAAAAGGCTTAAAAAGGCACTCTAAAGTTCAACCGCATTTGATATACATTTGAACTGTAATACATTCTGGTAACAGTTTAATCTGTATCTGTATCTAATCAGTTTAATGTGTAATTACAAGCAATGCTAAAAAAAGCCTTCAGCAAACCTATAGTAAATAGAAACTAACATGCAATAAAGTGTCTTAAAAAATAAAAAAGTAAGCGTGCAGTGTAAATCATCTTCCAGACGCCAGGCTGAATTATGATTAATAGTCAGCTATATCAGTAGAAATACCTCACTACTTACTGCTCATGATGCCTTGAATACTGTCTATAGACATCTCTCCAGGGTTTGGAACAGTGCTTATATAAAGCTGTAAATTGACTCTCTGACAGAATGCCTAGAAAAGCAAAGGCAGCCTGTAAACAGCGGCTCCCTCATTAGCTGCGGTATCTTATTAACAAATAATAACAGCGGTGCTTTGTTTTTACCTCTCGCTACATGAATTATTCAGCTTTCACAGATTTGTCATGACTCTTTTATGGAGCATCTTGTGCAACCCAGATACTAAATGTCACTCAAAACATTGATGTCACACATTGCTGTAGTTATTTGCATGCATGTGAGTGCATTAGCGAGAGTTCAGGATCAGCGCTGAATAATGTGTGTCAGTCTCGTGAGCATGTCTTCTTGACCCGTCTTCATCTAAACCGCAGACAGGATTGTGATTCCTGTCATTTCAGCTGCTCAATTCAAATCCTAAACCCAAGAACAATTCCTGTCCTTTTTACAATAACAATTCACCATGTCAAGGCTACGTTTCACCCCAGTATCAAAATAAATAAATAAATATCAATAAATAAATCCTGTAAAAATGTGTGTGTGTGTGTGTGTGTGTGTGTGTGTGTGTGTGTTCTTTGTTTCTGCATTGTGACATGTTCATGACATTTAATCAAATAAATACTACTACTAATAATAATAATAAATAATATAGATTATTACTATTACTGCATATCTTATTTTATTATTAAAATAAATCATCACTATATTTTCATTAGTGTAATATTCATGTATTTAATTGCAGTAAAATAAATACAATTTAGCTTTATGTACCAATGCAATGTCACAACGTTACTTACAATGTGTTTTGTTTGTTTGGGGAGGGGCTTATTTTCATTTGTGTAATACCATATTTTTACTGTATTGCAGTAAAAAAAAAAAACATTTTTTTATTTTTGCTTTATGGTAACAATGCTACGTTGTGATGCACACAATCTTATTGAGTCTAAAAATAGGCTATATTCTTTTTAATAAAGCATCGTTTATTTCTCTCGATTTTGGATTTTGGTGTGAAATATTAACTGAACTGTTCAAATCCCCAAACTAATACAAATCCCTGTCCTTCTTCTCATGAAACATAAACGAAAATGATCTCAATTTTAAGACCATTACGATAATTGTCTTAAATATTACTTTTACGTGAAGCAGTTCACTCAATTAAGCATGTTTTCTCCTCAATTTTTTTTAATCATTAATGCATGCAGTAATTTTTAATATTTTGTAATTAGCACTATATTTTCTTTGTGTACTGCAGTCTATTTTACTATATTACAGTAAAATTGCATAATTTTTGCTTTATGGTAGCAATGCAATGTTACAAGGCACAAAAGTGTATTATAAAAACAGGTATAAAATACTGTAAATATAAAATGTTTAAACAAATATAATTTATTGTCTTGATTTTGACATGAAATATTACCTGGCCATATTTCATTAAATTCACCTACAAATGCAAGCTTTGTATAAATGTGGTGCTGCTACTTCAGGATCTATACTTGCATGCAGATTTGAATCTAGTTAAGAAGGAAAGCCAATCACTCTGCACACAATTATTGGAGATTTTTGTGTCGCCATGGTTACGTGCCGCCTGTATAATTGCATGTCTGATCTCATGAGGTACGTGAGGTGGGTTTTGGGGTTGGGGCAGGTAGGAGGGTGTAACTAATCTCCCTCATGATCACTACCTGTTCCTGTCAGCACCCCCACCTCTCAGTTTAGATCGCTTCCTCATTCATCTTCTCACGGAGCCAAAGGTCTGCTAGACGAGCCGCTTGTCTGCAGGCTCCTGTAATTCCACAGCCGCCTCAAACGGCTGCACTGATTGCCTGCTACAAGAGCAAAGCCGTGTCAGTCATTCAGCCGGGAGTAAACTGAGCGCGGGGGAAGAGAAACTAGTAATCTAGACTCTGAGTAGGCGGACTGTGAGTCTGAGTGGAGACCTGAGAGTTTAGATCACTGTGAGCCTTTGTCAAGTTTGTGTTACGTGTTTCTACCGTCTCCTTTTATAGCTGCTTGCCACCGATGGAAGTACGGCACAAATGTGTAAGAGACACAGTGATCAATTGTGATAATTGTGTTGCTTGCTGGTTGCTTCGTGCTGTCTGTTGGTTGCCCTAACGAGTTAAAAGACCTGCACAAATTACCATAGATTTTGAGTCTGTCAAAAAATGATAATTCATTAATTTGTATTACTTTTTTAAAAGAAGTCTCATCTGCTCACCAATGCTACGTTTATTTGATAGAAAAAAGACAGTAAAAAAAACACCAATATTACGAAATATTATAACAATTGGAAAAATAACTGCACTGTAAAATGTAGTAACCTATAATTGTTATCATACATAGTTTTGGTTACACTTTATTTTAAGCTGTCCTGTGTAATTACAGTATATATTTAAGTACTAAGTAATGTTAATTAAGTACATGTACTTACCATATGGTTAGGGTTAGGATTGGGGTTTGGTTTAGGGTTACTTGCATGTAATTATGCAAAATGTATTGTTATTATAAGTACATGTAATTGAATTATTGTAAGTAAATGTAACGTGTAGCAAGGACACCTTAAAATAAAGTGTTACCAGAGTTTTTTTATATAATATTTTCCATTGGAATATAACTAATTCATTTAGATGTGATGTAGATTTTTAGGTTAACATGTTGAATTTAAAATGTAATGTATTTCTGTGATCAAAGCTGAATTTTCAAATCATCACTCCAGTCTTCAGTCTCACATGATCTTCAGAAAGCATTTCCATTATCTTGCTCAAGAAATATCTCTGATTATTATCAGTGTTGAAAACAAATGTGCTACTGAATATTTTTGTGGAAACCATGATACATTTTATTTTTCAGGATTTACAAATAAATACAAAGTGCAAAATAAAAGCACTTATTTGAAATATAAATCTTTAGTAACACTATACATGTCTTTTTGAATCTTTTGATCAACTTAATAAATAATTATTTTGGGGAAACAAATTAGGCAAAAACGTTCTGGAAGGGATATAATTTGCATTTCAATCGCAGCAGTCGAAAATCGTGAACAAAATAAAATGATTACCAGTGCAGTAATCAAATTCAGAATAGTTTTGTAATGTATTCCTGCACGTAGGCAGATAGAAAGCATACAGAACAGGTAAGTCTCTCCTTGAACTTCTCCATCGCACTGAAACTCGATCTCACAGCAGAATGATCACGTGAGCTCCAGTGTTTTGCTGCTTTTCTTCAAGGAAAGTCTGTTTCCTCACTAGCATATTTGCAGCTGTTTATGGCATCCCTGACCTGTGAGTCATGCATGTGTAACTATAAGAGCTGTACGTAACCACACTCCCTGACACTAGAGCAGGCATGACATGCCATTTTAATTTTTCTGGTTAACCACTGTGCCAATACCCCCCCAATGTTCAAACATTTCTTGAACAACAGCTATACAGTGCGACCATACTGAACACCACTGTGTGTGTGAGAGACAAGGCCAATATATTAAAACTGTTCAGTTTAATCACCGTTCTATCTTAATTTACACACACCACTCGCACACAGAGATCGGAGATCACATTCAGAAGCTCATAAACTTCTTGTCAGTGCTGCCATGCAACTTTTATTAATCGATACTGAATCGCTACTTTATATTCCTCAGCAATGAGGGGGTAAAATTGCTGTATTTTAAGTAACTAAACTCAGCTTCATTGTTTGTAGAGAGAGAGAGAGACGCTTACAATTCTCACATCTCTCTCTCTCTCTCTCTCAAAATGGCCATATTTGAGAAATACAATTCAAGTAGTTTGCATCACTGGATTTACTGTGCATCAGCCTAACAGGCTGTGTGACTATGAGACGTTATTACATCAAAATGTACGTCAGCATGCAGTTTTCCCTATTGCTCACGTGTCAGCGATTATCCCTCTGCGTGCCACTGTTGGCACGCGTGCCGTAGGTTGCCAACCCCAGCACTAGAGGCTGTGGTCTTTAGCATCCTTTAGCACACCTCCCAGGCCGGTCCTAAAAGCAGCTTCAGTTATGCCATGGTTTTACCAACTGCTGATTGGTTCTTTTATTTAGAAGGCGGGACTTATTCCACCATATTGCATGTTGCACTTTCTCCCATTCATAATATGAGTTCACTGTCTTGGTAAATCTAAGGTCTTTGGCTTTTCTCAATATTGTCAAATCATTGGACACACTGATATTACATGTAAACATTGTTGAGCACGTTACTTTAAAAATGCAATTAGTTATAGTCACTAGTTACTTCTCACAAATAGTAATTGAGTTACATCATTATAAAAGTAACTAATTACCAGGGAAAGTAACTATTGAGTTACTTAAAAAAAATTCAAATATGACAAATAACTTGGATGCTCACAATATTAAATATGTTAAATGAATGAAATGGACATTAAATAGAATAAGTTATAAAACACTGTACACTAATCTACACTATTTTAATGATGCTGTGTGACAATGTGAGAGATACCTGTCAAATTCAATATATTTTTGTAAATATTATCATTACTATAGTGGAACAATAAAACACAATAAATGTTTTAGAACTTTTCATATTTATTACACAGACCACAACTGGCCAACAAATCAGTCTATATATAAATGATGCTTCTTAAGAAATGTACCAAATATAAATAAATAATAATAATTAATATACATACGCTCATTGTAGTGCAAATTAAAATGATAAAACTGTCACTAAACTTCACAACTGGTAGATGTACTGTAGCTTACTTGAAGTATTTTCTTCCTCACAAAAGTAAGAGTAAAAACAGTTTAACAAAAAGTGGAGCTCGCTTCAAGCCTTCTTAAAGCGGTGCAGCCCGCTGATGTTTCCTCCGAGGTAGCGGAGCTCGCTTCACACCCTCTTGAAGTGGTGGAGCCGGCTGATATTTCCTCAGAGGTAGCGGAGCTCGCTTCAGGCCCTCTTGAAGCGGTGGAGCCGGCTGATATTTCCTCAGAGGTAGCGGAGCTCGCTTCAGGCCCTCTTGAAGTGGTGGAGCCCGCTGATGTTTCCTCAGAGGTAAGGGAGCTCGCTTCACGCCCTCTTGAAGCGGTGGAGCCGGCTGATATTTACTCAGAGGTAGCGGAGCTCGCTTCACGCCCTCTTGAAGTGGTGGAGCCGGCTGATATTTCCTCAGAGGTAGCGGAGCTCGCTTCAGGCCCTCTTGAAGTGGTGGAGCCCGCTGGTGTCCCCTCCGAGGTAGCGGAGCTCGCTTCAGGCCCTCTTGAAGCGATAGATCCCACAGATGTTTCCGCCAAGACGGCGGCATACTCTCACAAAGCTCCCAAGGCAGCGGTGCCCACTCACACAGCTCCCGAGCCAGCGGTGGCCGCTCACGATTTCCCCGAAGTGGCGGTGTCTGCTCACGGCCTTCCTGCTCCACCGGCACCACCCTGGCACCCGTGGTTACCTCTGCCTCCAGGCCCTCTTCCGCTACGCGGGCCTGGCCCGCCATCCCTCCCCCTGGTCCACCTCCTTTCCACCTCCCTTTGGAACTTTTTTTTTTTTTGTGGTGGTAGTAAAGGAGTAGTCCTGTTGTGAGTCCGGGGCTCTGCATTTCCTCCATTGACCAGTCACCACCATAGGTCACCATCACCCGGACTCCATTCCCCTAACTCCACACACCTGTCTATCACCACACTCCCAGCTGTTCTCCATCATTATGGACTATTTATACTCCTCACTCCCCCCACTTTGCCTGGTGAAATTATATGTTTTACTGTGTTCCTCAAGTCGTTCTGTTCCCTGCTCGTTAAAGACACCAGCACTGTGTTGCGTTCTGTGGTGTCCCACTCTGTTTTCTGTTGTGTTTTTGCCTGTTGGCCTTTTTGTTTATATTAAATACGCTGGTGGTGTGACCACATTAGCCCGGTTCTGTAAACACTGCACTGGCTCCCTATTAAACATCGTATAGATTTTAAAATCTTGTTAATTACTTATAAAGCCCTGAATGGCTTAGCTCCTCAGTACTTGAGCAAGCTCTTATCCCATTATTTTCCTCCACGTCCGATACGATCTCAAAACTCTGGCCATTTGATAATACCTAGAATATCAAAATCAATATCCTTTTTCTATTTAGCGCCCAAACTCTGGAACAATCTACCTAACACTGTTCGGGAAGCAGACACACTCTGTCAGTTTAAATCTAGATTAAAGACCCATCTATTCAACCTGGCATACACTTAACACACTAATACGCTTATAATATTCAAATCCGTTAAAGGATTATTAGGCTGCATTAATTAGGTCAACCGGAACCGGGAACACTTCCCATAAAACACGATGTACTTGTTACATCGTTAGAAGATTGACATCTATGCTAATATTATACTTTTTCTTTCTTATTCCGAGGTCACAGTAGCCACCCGATCCGGTCCTTATCCAGCCCAGATGATCACTGCAGTCAACAGATCCAGTACGTATCCAGATAAGATGATCACTGCAGTCAACAGATCCAGTACGTATCCAGATCAGATGATCACTGCAGTCAACAGATCCAGTCCGTATCCAGATCAGATGATCACTGCAGTCAACAGATCCATATCCAGCCCAGATGATCACTGCAGTCACCAGATCCAGTAGGTATCCAGATCAGATGATCACTGCAGTCACCAGATCCAGTCCGTATCCAGATCAGATGGTGGATCATCACCTAGAGACGACCTCTACAACCCTGAATGTCAGTGGAGACCAGGACACCTAGATGAGCCCCAGAGACAGATCTCCAGTGAGGACCTCGTCACCTAGACATCCATCGGGGAAAGACCCCTGGAACCAGTGGACCACTTACACTCTGACTTTGCTGCAGTTGGAACAAACTACTGATTCGTCTGGCCGGAGGGGAACGTCACCCCCGACTGAGCCTGGTTTCTCCCAAGGTTTTTTCTCCGTTCTGTCACCGATGGAGTTTTCGTTCCTTGCCGCTGTCGCCTCTGGCTTGCTTAGTTGGGGACACTTCATTTCCAGCGATTTCACCGACTTGATTGCACAGATATTATTTAAACTGAACTGAGCTGGACGATGACATCACTAAATTCAATAATGAAATGCCTTCAACTGAAAATTGAGTGTTAAATCTTGTCATTTTACATGATTGACACACTATTTTTCACTATTTTGATATTGTGCAGTTGATTTGTTACAATTTGCATTGTTAAAAGCGCTATATAAATAAAGGTGACTTGACTTGACGTTTGGTTGTTTTGTCGCTGCGAATCAGTGTGAAGACTCCTAAATAATCAAAGTTTAGCCAGAAAACGGTTCCTTGACATTGTATTTAACACAGCACTTAGTATTAATATTCTAACTTTCTTCAAAGCAAAATGGCAAAACTCTATTGAATTTATTAATAACAGCATGGGAGAATCATGTGTTGTAATAATAAAACAGAAAATAAATCATAATACTTATCAAATTAATCAATTCCTGCCTTATATCAATGTCAGTTCAATTTAAACCCCGAGCCATGAGCTTTAGAATGATGATAAGCTCTACATGAGTATCGTAGTCATGATCTGTGTTAGGAATGAAATACTAGCATACAGCACACTATATACATATGAAACAGAATGCAACTATATTTATTTATTTATTGATTTAGTCATTTAGACATTAAAATCCAGCACATTGCATTATGAGATACAGAATTGTGTGCAGTGCATTCTGGTTATTTACTGCAGATACAGCTGATAATTCAGGTATGGCATGCTGAATACTGTAAACACTTCTGCTGTTCTGCTGCATCTCAGTCTCCACACATGTCCGATACACATTACTGTCCAGATTTTTAGTTCCTGCATCATCACAGTGTCATAGCTGTTCCTGATCTGCATGAACTGTAAACTGTATGTAGACACTTCAGTAAACTGTTCAACATTTGACCAAAAACTACAATAGTATTTGTTCATATTAAAATAGATTTCTGTATGAATCACATATAAATACTGTCCATGAGTGTTAAAGCAATAGTTAAGCTACTCACTCTACAAAAAATGTGCAAGATGTAAGTTACTTTTTTTCTTCATTAGAACAGTAAATATAACTTTTAGCTAAAAATTGGTCCCTGGTGATTCATAAAATACAAGTCAGTGGCTACCGTCATTTTATGCTTAACATAAACATTAGACTAATTACAATATTTTTTGTAGACTAGACCATTAGCCCACAAGTGACCACTTGATTAGTTGCTTTTCTGCCTGATGTAAGTATGTACATTGGCCATAAAACAGAGGCGAATGGATTTAGGGAGTGTGCGCACATCCAGCGAGTATGTGACTGAAGTCACGCATGAGGAGCACATTGTACACATGCTTAAGCAAAGTGTCAAAAGGACTAATTAACATATTAATGATCCCACCTTAGCACTGCAGCTCCCCTTGGATAGTCAAAACACTTTGATAAGCATGCAAATGAGAAGCCACCAGCTCAAGAAGAAATGATCTGAAGCGTGAAAGAGAAAGATAGAGGAACACAGAGAGAGAGGGGAGAGAGAGGCTGATAGTAATGATTGAACTGTTGTTTTATTTATCTTTAATTATCTGGTTTAAGCTGCTGGTGGAGGCGACATCAAAGAGAGGGAGCAGGTGCACAGTAATGCAATCTTCACCTCCATCTTTTTTGCCACCTTTCAATCCCAGGCTTTCTTCTCTGATGCCAATCAATACAGCAGAGAACCAGCTGTCCATCAAACGTCCAGTGACAATCAAACTAGCAGTCAGATACTGAAGTCAGGTGTGACTCAGACAACGGACACTGAAAATACTGTATGAAAAGGTTTGATTCTATGACTTTTTCAATTATGAAGAAATTTTTTAGAAGCTGAAACTAATAAAAAATAGATTTTTTTTTAACTCACTGAAAACTCTGACATTAGTTAGAGTTTAGTCCTGACTGGTTTTTAGTTTAATATTTTAGGCCAAAAATATAAAGCTGTCAGACATAAATCCATCAACAGATGACCATTCAGAGATGGAGATAGTTTGCTGGCCATGTATGGATTTGGCGTTAAGATAGAAACACTCATCACAAAATGTTGGATAAGCATGTCATCATCCTTCCAACTGGTAAATGATGAGCCTGAAAAGCAATTTGGACTACAAATATGTAAATAGGACTGAATGTACGGAAATATGCTTGCTAAATACCTAGAAGGTTCCTGAGAAATTCACTTTGTATCTTGTATGTTATCAAATGTATTTACCTGGAGAAACAAAATGGATGCCAAACATAAATAGGTAGTTGACAAGTTGACAATACTAAGTATACTAATATATACTAAGTAACCGAGTTTTTATGAGCTTGCATTAATTGAAAGCTTTCATGGAATACAATCTAAAATATTGATGTTAATCCAGGCCATGTTATACTGAAAATACTATTACTATCACTACTGCTGCTGCTTATAATAATGCAAATAATAATAATAATAATACATTGGACTCACTTTGGACCAACGAAAATACATTATCTTTGTTACAGCCAAATTTACTCTCTCAAAACACATTTATGTATGGATTGGTAATTTAACATTAATACAAATAAATAATATTTTCCCAAATACGAAAAATAAAATAAAATAATAAATCCATACAAATAAAATTTGTCTTTATAAAGAATATACTTAATTACTTGATTTTCTTTACAAGCCAAATGTCAATTGATGTAGATTAATTCATGTTTCACAATTACAACTTAACAACTCCCACTACCTAAATTATTTTGTATTTATTTTGTATAAAAAATATTTTTTATTTAAAAATAAATAAATAAATAAGCTATAATATTAAAGTAGAATTTTCACTTCAGATAAAACAAAAATATATTTTGTTTGTAAAGTCCAAAAAAGCTTTGAAAGTACTTATTGTCATGTCTTTTTTAAAATATGCATCATATTTTATTTTATGTACTAAAATACTAGTCAGCAAAGTCAATTCAGAGAAAAACTGATTTAAGGTTCCAAAGCAAAATCACCTAGCAAAATTACCCCCCACACACACACACACACACACTTGTTTCCCTAATAATCTTTACTAGATTAAAGTACTTATATAAGTATTTCTGACATCATCACTCTGGTATCCAGCCATACTGCTATTTAAATATTATTTCTTTTAATTTGTCTATGTGGAGTGCTGTTTGATTTTACATAATCAGAACAAAACTGGTTTAAAACAGAAACCATTATTTTCAATTTGACCAATATGGAAAGGCATTTTAAATAAAATAAATGTGACCCTGGACCACAAAACCAGTCGACCAGTCAATAAGGGTCTGATTTTTTTTATTGAGATTTATCATTATCTGAAGCATCATCTGAAACCTGAATACATTATATTTCCATTGATGTATGGTTTGTTATGTTAGGACAATATTTGACTCAGATGCAACTATTTGAAAATCTGGAATCTGAGGATTATAAAAACAAAATCTAAATATTGAGAAAATCATCTTTAAAATTGTCCAAATTAAGTTCTTAGTAATGCATATTACTAATCAAAAATTAATTTTGTACATATTTATGGTATGAAATTTAATTCTTTAAATTATAATTTTGATCCATACAATGTATTTTTGGCTACAAATATACCCCAGCGACTCAAGACTGGTTTTGTGCTCCAGGGTCACGTATAGTGTATGTGATCCGTGTATGCATACTTGTCTAATTATTTTCACTAATTTTACATTGTTGCACTTGGTATTTCATCTAAAGAAACTCACACTGAATTCAGTTCTATCAGTTTATGCGTTCCCTGGGAATCAAACCTATTACCCTAGTGTTGTTATCACCAATGCTCTACTCTTGTTGAACTATCATAACTGGAACAAATGAACTGGCTAAAAAACTAAATCCCTCAAGACATGTTGAAAGTATATTTGCAAGCATGTCCTGATCCAAATATCGAGGTTGAGCCATATTGTTTTTAGGATGCCAAGTGAGTGGAGAAGTTCTGATCCTACAAAGAAGATGATCCATGATTTAATGCAAAAATATGCTGCCAAATTACAGCCTTTACAGCTCTATAAACAAATAATAGTATATGCACCCAATGTATTAATTTGTGTTAATGTATGCTAACCAGGGGTGTAAAGTTCTCATATCATTTAAAAAATGCTGTAGAGTTACATCAGTCTAGAACAACCTTCAAGTTTGGAAAAAAGTGTGCATTGGAAAGTGTTGTATTACTTGGCTCTGAAATAAACCATATGCCATTCTACAGAGAAATAGTTGCAGCTTAGCAAAGTGACACTATTTTATCATCACCCAAACGGATATGACAGATGGAAAGAAAATAGGAGAACAGGAAAGCGTGATCACAACACTGCTTATTGGCAGCCCATTATCCAGGTAAAGACCTCTTTGCCAGACTCTGGGCTCCAGTGCGTGTGTGTGTGTGTGTGTGTGTGTGTGTGTGTGTGTGTGTGTGTGGTGATCAGTCTGTAAACACACTGACCTGAACAACTCATGTACGGCTGGCTCCAGGGGAACTGTGAAGAAGCACAGAGAGAGACAGAAGACCGAGGACGTGAGAGGTCAGTTGAAAGGGCAGAAGAAGATTAGATTATCACTCAAACAAAAGGCCGGTCTGACCATATCGCCACATTACACCTGTGTGTTGTGTGTAAGTGATGGAAAGGAGAATACCTTTTGAGCGTGTGCAATGGCGCTTCTCATCTGCTACATCCACCTCCATCTGCGAAGAGCCACAAATATAATCAGCATTTAAATAAAAACTTGTATTTGTAATGCAAGCCCATCTATTAATGATAGAAAACTTCTGTATTTATGTTAAAATACTTAATGGGATAGTCCACCAAAAAATGAGAATTTGCTGATAATGTCTTCACACTCAGACCATCCAAGATGTAGATGAGATTGTTTCTTCATCAGATTTGGAGAAATGTGTCTCTGGATCAGTGTCTCAGCAATGAATGCTCTGCAGTGAATGGGTGCCGTCAGAATGAGAGTCCAAACAGCTGATAAAAACCACAATAATCCACAGCACTCCAGTCCATCAGTTAACATCTTGTAACTTGGAAAGCTACGTGTTTGTAATAAACAAATCCATCATTAAGGCATTTTAACATCACTTCTAGTCAAAATACATGTCCATGATCCATAATAGCAAAAAAAAAATAGTCCATCTTCTGTTGTCCTCTCACATCAAAATCCACCCACATATTTGTTTAGAGCTGTTTTGGCTTGTAAACAGTGCTTGACCTGTGCAGATTTCTCTCTTAATTCAGATGAGAAAACTATTTAACTGGAGGAGGCGTTATTATGGATTATGAATTCCTTTGAAAGTAAAATTATAAAACAAATTCTTACAAACAAGCAGCTTTTGTCTTTTTGTCTTCTTAAGACATTAACTGATGGACTGGAGTAAAGACTGGAGTTTGGACTCTCATTCTGACGGCACCCATTCACTGCAGAGCATCCATTTCTGAGCAAGTGATTAAATGATACATTTCACCAAATCTGATGAAGAAAACTACATCTTCATCTCTTCTACATCTTGGATGGCCTGAGGGTGAATATGTTTTTAGCATATTTAAATTTTTTGGGTGAATTATTCCTTTAAAGTGAGATACTCATGACCATAATTTGTTATCAATATTTTCGTTGAATGTGTGTAACGTCCGATTCATTAGTGGCTATAGATAAATAACTAGAAGAATAACAAAGGGTAGTACAACTATTTGTGCTACAAATAAGAGCAAAATATGTACATTTGAATAATATGATAATACGAGTCTGCAACATCAAGAAGCAGAACAGACTATTTTTGTACAAGTAAAATACTGGAAGCCTCAAATATTCAAGTTACAAATGGCTTCCCCCGCTATTATGTTAAAAGTGTAATGTAAACCTAGCTTGTGACGTGGATAGCTTGATGTGTAAAATAAGTCACTGGTAAGTTGTCTTCCTCAAAACATATCACATAGTGGTGCTACAGCACAAAACATTCATTTAAAATGTATTCTGTTTGAATCTATATCAGCTCAAAACAGCAGCAGTGTCTCAACCAATGGTGTGAGTGTAGGGCGGGAGCATCTGTTTGCCCAACCAATGGCAGATGAGGGGCGTGTTCAAGTCTGCTAACAGCAGAAAATACACACTGGATTGTGTTTATGTATTCTATGAGATCAAGTACTGTAGGTGTCTCTGTGTAGACAGAAAGATAGACAGACAGTGTGAAGTGGTACCTGATGTAATTGCCGGTTTAATTGCTCTTTGGTTCAGACCTCTGTATGCCCCACAGGCTCTATGTTAGACGACTGATAAGAGGTCACTACACCTCCTCCAATTTCATTTTCTGAAACATGAAAAAGATAGAAATGTGTAATTATAGACATAAATGAGCATGCAAATCACATTAACACTGTGAAGCATGCAGCAGCGTAGCAGTTTTGATATCAAACCTCACATACATTTCTTACTCTAAGCTTCAAGTTACCATAAACAAATGAAAAATCAATGGTACATTTGGACTTTTCTTCAGCTCATTAGCTGTATTTCCTCACGTCATACAGAATACAACAGATTCGGTTAATTCTGCCTTCACCAGCTCTGTTTCAAAGAGAAATAAACCGCAGCTGAGGGAGGAAGTGCTTTTATTTCACATTCATGCTGCTTTTCCAATCAGGATCATTTACAGTTTTTAATAGGATTTATTTAAAGAAATAACCACCAAAAACAAGGAATATATTCCATATGATCCATTATTTGTTCACAACATAAATGGAAATGATTATAGACCACATGAGGTAATGAGATCTCATTACTTCACAAATTACACACGATTTCTGTCTTACGTTACATTTTCCATACCAGCAGGATTAGGCACTTTAAATATAACTTCTTCATTGTGTTTGCCAGGTTGTGGTGCAGACGGTATGATATTGACAGAGGAAATATTTTGAGGGAAGATGAAAAGCTCAAACAGCTCTTGTGTATTTGGCTGTATGAAGGGAGGAACTTGTACGGTGAAACTGGAGCAGATACAAACAAATTTGGAGCAGTGGCGTTTGATTTTTCGAGCCTCTGTTGTGCGGCCGCATTCAGAGACACTAATTAAAACCAGTGAAGCAGGCGGTAACAAATGATGTGTTAGTGGTGCTGCAGTGGAGTGTGGAGGGACAATGAAGGGCCCCGCCGGGAGCCTGATAGCACGCTTAATATCAGAGCTGCAGGGCTCTCTGCCAGTGCTCCTCCGTCAAAGCCCTCTAAAAACACACACCGAAAAAAATAAGCTCTTGATTTCAAAACATTTTCTCAAATAAAATAATGAATTGAAAAATCATATGTAGATTTAGCCTTTATATTTCAAGGTGAAATGGAATAATGTTGTTTTTATGATATTCAACACTGTAGCTAAATGTTTGGACTCAGGTTTGAGTCTTGGATGAATGGTGGTTAGACAGTTTACATATGCAGGGCCTTATCGAGAGAGAAATGACAAAAATATGCAGCAGGATCAAAGCAGTCCTTATATGAAATTGAGAAGTTTCCTCTCCACATCTGCAAGTCGTAAAACGAGTTAATAATCAAACCTAATGTCAATTGTCTGGACCAGTTCCTGTCAAGGCCTTGTTTCTTTATCTCCCACGAGCAGTGCCGACAATCCTAGACTTCTGGGGGCCCTACGCAGAGCAGGGGGTGGGGGGTGTTGGGGTGTGTGGTGGGTTAGCGTGTGTGGTTGAGATGAAAGAATGGATGCGACACATTTGTCTGTGTTTCACTCCATCTCGAATCACGCTCGTGGAAAGTACTCATCTCTTCCGCAGCTTTTCTTTCTTTTTTTTCTCTCGAGCAAGAGACTGTATGATATTCACATTACATAATTTGACAGATTTTTACGTAGAGAGGGTGACAGCGCACCCTATTTAAATAAATGATCATTCATGTTTTCATAACCTCTTTCCAAACTCCAAAACGAAACTAAAATTAAAACATCTTTGGGAGCAAGAGGGCCCCCTGGTGTTTCGGGGGCCCTACACAGCTTGCGTATTCTGCGTATAGGGAGGATCGGCTCTGTCCACGAGACCCATAAAATAAACAGTACAAAGAAGTGTTGTATCTGGAAATGTTCCAGCACGGACACTCCCGGGATCTCGTGATAATTCAATGATTTTATCAACAAGGGAAGACTGTTTTACGAGGAGACGTCGGAGCGCTGAAGTTCCACAGATACACACCCAAAGTGACTCCGGACACGTCCCGTTTCTTTCCTAAATTCCAAAAGAAATGCGCTCTTTTCTCTCCTGGTGCACACAAAGAACGCACAAAATTGTATTGACTTTCTGCCATAAGACAATCAATAAATACTGCGTCTATTAAAGCAATATACTCAATAGACAATATATTCTTATGTTGTGTTTTATGTCTTTTATAGGCTTGGTGTGGTTATTTAGAATTTATGATATGTTTTATCTATGCCTTAACTTGTGTAATAGATCAAATCAGTACATGTACTTTGTGTGTGCCAAATACTTAATGTTTTATGTTGATTGAAGGCTGGTGTCATCTGCAATAATTTGGTGTGGATGAAAGTTGACTTTTAGCATCATGATTACAACACATATAGACATCTGCTAGGATATTTTCTTCATGTGATAAACTGATTAGCAGATAACGTATGCACTGAAAAGAAGCCGTGTGGGGCGGGGCTCCAACCTATCTCTATAATTGTGCTGGAAACTGGTGAACTGATCTGGATACAGTCAAGAAGTCTCTGCTTGTGATCTGCCTCTGGTTGAATTAACGTGATAGCAAAAGAGTGCTAGACTTAATCTTTCTTCAAATCGCAATTACTAATTTCTTGAATGTGTGTATGTGTGTGTGTGTGTGTGTGTGTGTGTGTGGGCATGTTTATGTGGTTTATGAGGACACAAATTTGTATAATGACATGGGTATGACATAGGTATTACAAGGAGAAGGTGATTTATGAGGACATTTTCAGTGTCCCCATAATTTAAAATGCTTATAAATCATACAGAGAGAGTTTTTAAAATAGAAATGCACCGTCTCCTGTGAGGGCTAGTTTAGGTGTAGGGTAGGTGTAGGGCAATAGCACATACAGCTTGTACAGTATAAAAACCATTACGCCTATGGAGAGTCCCCGTAAACCATAAAAACAAAATGTGTGTGTGTGTGTGTGTGTGTGTGTGTGTGTGTTTGTGTTTAATATTTTATCGTAGATTAGCAAATAAACTTTGTTTTCATTTATAAAGAATCTTTTGTCTTGTGTTGTGTAATATTCAGGTCAAACTTTGCCCAGAGCCCGTGCTTCCTTGCTCAAAATTGATAAAGTACTATTTTGTTTGTTTTATCGTTGGCCACGAAGTAATATAAACAAAATTTTAAGATATACTGATTTTAACGTTCGCTGGATGAATTGTTAACAATGTATAAACTATACGTTTTGAATTAATATAAATTCAATCAAATCAACCGAGTCTTTAAGACTTGATTCCCTAAAAGCTGAAATAATAGATTCAATTAATTACATCATTGGTGGAGGATTAAAAGCTCATATCAGAGTTAATTCTTACATATATCAATATACACTATTGTTCAAAAGGTCTGTGAGATTTCATGTTTTTGAAAGAAGTCTTTTCTGCTCACCAAGGATGCATTTATTTGATCAAAAAATACAATAAAATACAGTAATATTCTGAGCCCTCCAAACACAAACCAAGTCCCCCTAAAAGGTTCCAAAAGCAAACCATACTGATGCATATAAAGTGGACCGTGACCTCATTGCTTTCTCAAATCACAAGGAAATTGAACCACAAGTGGACACACACATGTTCTGAGTGTGGTTCGTTTGTGTGTCCATCTGTGGTTCGATTTCCTTGTGATTTGAGAAAGCAATGAGGTTTATACATGTTATTTGTTTGTTTATGTATATTCTATCTATAGTTTATGATTATTATCATATTACAGATTTATTTTTCTACTGCTTACACACATTTTCAAAACGTTGCCTCTTTATTTCCAAAACTTTACACACAAAATGAAAAATGCCTCACATCTCTTGAAAAATGAAGCACTGCATTACAAATATCACAAACACATCTCAAAATCAAACATTTTCAAACACCTTAGCCATAATGTTACACAGAGAATTGTGTGTTGTGTTTTGCAAAAACTGAGTCAAAGGCCAAAAAATAGTGTCTGGTTTTGCAGATTTGGTGTGCTTCTGCTGTTTGAGGTTCAGCTTTCAGAAACTGTGTGACAAGTAAAGACTTTGTGTGTAAGCAGTTAAAAAAAATGTATTTACTGATGTAATTATTTCAGTCTCATTACAATTATTTTTTTAAATATATATAAATAAACAAACAAACCAACTCTAACCATACAAAACAAATATGTTGTCATTTGTGTAATCTTGAAAGGGGCAGCATCGAAGCTATTATATTAGTAAGTCGTGCGGCAGCTTTGACAAGTGTCTGTGCTCCTGAATGCATCTGTGTGCTGCAGGACCTGCTGTGATGGGTGTGTCAATGAAAGCAGTGCATTCATGGAGAACGGTGATTAAACCGACTTGGAACTACCTGCACATTAAACGCTTTTAGACATGATATGCTATATAATTATTTAGAAGAAAAAACTAAACAATAACTAAAACTGAAACACAGCTTATTTTGAATTTCACATTTTTGAACAGCTATTTCAGCATTATTACTCCAGTCTTCAGTGTCACATGAGAAACCAGTTGTGTTGATGAATAGTAGCATCTATTTGAAATCAAGGATGTTTATATATATATATATATATATATATATATAAATATATATAAAATACTTTGATCAATTAAATGCAATAAAATAATCAATTGTAAAATGATGTTGCAATATAACAAAGAAATAAATGAATGAATGAACAAAAAAATGAACAAATGAATGAATGAATGAATGATAAATAAATAAATACTGTCACATTAAAAATAAAATAATCAATCAAACCATTCATATTAATAAGCAATCATACTACATTTTCATCATGATGCAATCATCTTGGCCTTATAATCGATTGCACAGACAATCTCAACAAACTGAGAGCACAATTTCTATGCTAAAAACGAATGCCTTTAGGGATTCCAATTAGAATTTGAAAGCACGTATTAGAATGAGTTAATGAGCCAAACGTCATTTATTCCAGTGAGGTGTGGAGTCCACTAACTAATCAAGAATTTGGCTAATGGAAAAATACCTAATTGAGACTTGTGAAAAAATGTGATAAAACAAACAAGAAAACCACCAGATTCAGAATCAGGCTAATATCCATTATAAGTGAACAAAACAGTAAAATAAATATCTTTGAATTGATCAAATCTAAAAAGGTAAAGAAACGGCAATACTAGTGTTGATCAAAGAAACCAGTGTCCTGAACTTCTCAGTCTGAATGAAGAAAATGACCACGGAATAAAACATTGTCACTTTATGACAACAAAGATTCTATCTATCCATAAAGACTTCACAGCAGACCACAAACAGAAAAGTGTGTGAAACATGACTACTAGAAGACAAAACAAGCTTAGCATTGCAGAGTCATGTGAGCGATTATCAGTCTCATATCATATTACTTCAGACGACCTGAAACATACTGAGCTTATACGTGTATGCTGCTTGTTCAGAGCTTGACTTCCACGGCCACCTTTTAATGTGAAAATAAACAGAACAATCAGAAGATCGGCCTAACTTTGCCATTCAGGTTGGATTGAATGACATGAGGGTAAATGGCAGAATTTTAGTTGAAATGTGAGCCCAAATGTGTCCCAATATGACATTCTCTACAGTATACACTTAACTATGCCCTGTGTACTCTACTGTAGAGTGTATTAGAAGATTATATTGCGACTGTTAAGTGTGTGAAGTGTCCAACATTTCACTTTGTTTCACTTAAATAAGTGCATATTTGAAGTGCACTTCTTTGTGTGTTCACATTTTCCATGGATAATCAAGTAAACCTACGTTTCTTCAGTGCAATAAGTAAAGTATTGAAATATTAAGTGAAACATCTTGAAATATTACTAACAATTAAACAGCACAAACTATGCAAAAGCTGCAGCCCTTCTGATGCATACAGTGTCCAAATGTGTGCCCTTGTTTTCATTCACTCGTTCAAGTTCTAAAACAGCAGTGGACATCAATAGTATAGCATGATGGAAGCCACATAACCTTTACATACTACTGTCAACAAATATTTTTTTCTGTCTTATTTAGACTGTCTGACCTGTACATAACTGAACATGTTGATCACACCCCAATGAAATTACACACACACACACACACACACACACACACACACACACACACACACAATACACACACACACACACACACACACACACACACACACACACACACACACACACACACACACACACACACACACACACACACACACAACAATACACACACACACACACACACACACACACACACACAGAGAAAGCACACATTTTATCCGGGAGTAAAGTGTTTAATGAAACAACATTTGAGGGGTCTTATTTGTGAAGGCATCTGAGTTTCTTTCATGTGAGGATGTGAGGAAGCATTGTCTGTCTAAATCATACCGCGTGAACAGGGCGTGTAAAGATTGTCTTAATTAGAAGCTGTTTTCGAATAATATTTTGGGAATCCCTTTGCTGGATTCTAGTTTTGATTTTCTTCTAAAGAACTAAACATTGCTTTAAATAGGATCCCCACAGTCATCAAAGCCTAGAAAGTTCAGAGAATTTTAAAATGATGATTTTCAGACCTGGAAAAGTCAAGGAAATTACTGAAATGAAAAAAAATGGAAATTTTACACTGAAAACATTTTAACTTTTAAATTAACTGTTTTTTATAATCAAAAATAGTATTAAGCATCACTGAATCAACCTAAATACATTAATTTACACCAACAAAATATGGTTTATGGTTTGAATCTGGCAAAAATGGCCATTTAATGTACCAATTGCACCACATGCTACAGTGTATAAAGATTATATATGCTTAGCTTTTACCTAAATACACTGTAAAAAGTTTGAGTATGTTTTACAAGAAGATACTATTTCATTTTCTACGTTAAAATTCATTCAATGGTTACTCGATTACATCATTTGTGTGATTTGCTCACTGTCACTAGCCAGCTGGTTGGATTTTCTGTACAGCATCATAATGTACTTAATGCTGTTTTTCAACATGATTATTTAAAAAAAAATAAGCTGAAGAAATGTTAACAGATGGCTTCAACAAAAGCATATACCACCGATTAACAACCGCAGAGCTCACAGGGGTCTATAAGTTATTATTAACAATCAACTTCCCTATAGAGAAAATGAATGGAGTTTTTACATCTGGAATCCAGCTATTGCACTCTATGGTTTGGTTTTGGCAAACACTGAATCGTTGAACTCTGTTGGTACAGACGGAGCTTATGGCCTAGATGACTAACAATGCTTTTGAGAAACACCACAGAACAGCAAATGTGAGACAATGATGCTTCAAACTCTTGCACATTTCCACTGGATCACATTTGCCTCGCATCCTGTTCTTGTAAATTGTTCAGAATCAGCCACCAGTTGATTCTCTTAAAGTCAATCTTATTTTGACTGTAAAAGTGGCCCACCACGACACCTGTGTGTACTGCGGTACTTTTTCCTGAGAGATGCGGTGCCACGCAGTCCACAGGAGCCGTCATTCACTCGCGGTGCAATTACCCACATGCTCGCAATCGGCTGCACAATGCTGGGACGGCCAGGAAATTCAGGTGAAAGATGCCAGGCAGCAATCAGCGGGAGAGAGCGAGGCCATTTTCTTTCATTTGGCATCAAACGGCAGCACCAGGCCCTTAATTACACGGCAAGTGTCAGGCCGGCCAGCTGAATGCCTTATTATTCTGCTGAGCTGCGTTCAATTCAGTTTTGTTCTGATAATCCTCCGAGAATAGAGCAAATGGAGGCTTGAACCAAAACAAAGAGAGAGTCATAACAGAGAGAGAGAGAAGGGCTTGACTGCTGTGAGGGTGATTTATGTATGCTAGTGAAACACACAGAGGGTCCGTCGTATTCCCCTGAAATCAGCTCACACTCAAACACAAAACCGGTTCAGATGCAGAAAGAAGACGCTGTTACTGCGTTTCTCCAACCACCACTGACTCGGAAGGAATGGCTGTTAAGAGCATGGAACCTGACTCAGGATCAAAGTTATCGAAGTTTAATATTCACATTTATTGATTTAATAAATAAATAAAAATATATATATTGATAATATCGTTTTTTAATAAGTTAGTAACTTAAGTAACTTAATGAACTTGTCTTGATAACTTGATAACTTGATAACTGATAAGGGTGGGCACAAATTGGCAATGGATTTATAAATTCTATCATGCTTTGCATAACACTGGATAAATGTTGACATTAAGTGTTACTTTATGTTTTTGGTAAAGGGAAGGACTAGAGTTATAGTTATAGAGACTGAAGAGTCTTGTAAAAAATGTGTACCGCACTGATTTTTTTGTTGTTTTCATATGAAAATACGTCCTGGAGCAATCTAGAAAAGTAATAATTTGAAAGTCACATGTCTCATGAGTTTATATTTCAAATCTGAAGAAGATACCATGAAAACTTTTATTTTTCTGAGACTATATATAACCCCCCCACGTTTGAGGAAAAATATTGATTGTATTGAAGAGTTCTACAAACTATTTTAGTCATTATACATACCACTGTATGTTTTTCAATTATACAATTATTATAGACAGAATCTTAGACATCATATAAATTGTTTGTTTGACCTCTAAAAAAATACAATAAGAATAATTTGAGTTATAAAAATAAATAATGATAAAAAATTTTGCTTTGTATGTAGTACATACTCACGTACATACTCTGATTGCCAGACATACACTGATTGCTGTTAATAGTCAGTAATCACACACTGATGTGCGGGGTAATACAGATGATAATCATACAGATATGGGCCATGTAGTCATAACGGCCGATCGGCATTCATACTGCCATCATTCAGTCAGAATAATCACAGCTAATTATCAGATGCATACACAGATACTAATCATGCAGATGCAGCCACATTCCCCACAAAACACACATATATTAAAAATGTAAAAAATAAATAAATAAAAGTTTTATTTTGTCCAAAGAGCCGATTGCTAAGTTCCGCCCCCATCACATGACAGGTGTGTCACAGCTTGCGGAACAATTTTCCGCTTTTTCTTTCCTTTTTTGTTTTTAGGGATGGTCTCATTCTGTGTATAACACTGTATACTACAAAACCATGTGGTTTTTTACAAGCAAGACGCAGTTATTTTAAGCATGAGCTATTCCAAAACAGATAAAAACAATAACTATCCCTGACAAAAGGAGACATAAACAAAGGAATATCCATCCATATAACAACATTATTGCTTGGTGATGAGTTTTTGTCTCATTTAAAGTCACACCAGAGGTGTTCAGCTGCTTTCTGCAGACCAGTCAAGTTCTTCCACACTGACTGAATCATCATTTCTCTTTGATTCTTGTCTTATACACAGAGACACTGTCATGTTAGAATAGAAAAGAGTTCTGTCCAAACTGTTGCTATAACATTAGATTCCCTAGAATATCATTATATGCTTAAACATTAAGATTTGTACTCATGGAAATTACTAAAGTAGTCAAACCTGTCAGTAGAAGGGGTGCCAATACTTTTGTCCATATAGTGTATATATGGATAGATGAGTAATCAACAAAAAAATTGTTTATGCTACAAATGCCTAAAATTAAATTAAGTTTAAAACTATTCAAAAAAATGAAATAAAAACTAGTAGAATACAACATATTTAATTTCAGCCTATTTCAACATTAAACATTTTTATTTAGTTTCATTTTATGTAAAAAATTACTAAAACTGAAACTGCTTAAAATAAAAAACAAATATATATATAGACTGTCAGACAGTCTATACATACACACACATATATATATATATATATATATTATACACAAAAAATATTTGTAACAAACAAATATGTATAACAAATATATAGCACTGCTGAGTTTCAGAACCCACTTTGTTCCCTAACCCTGTAAAGTGTCTTTTCATTTACATATTAATCAGACCTATAGTTTATTTATATAAAATATATAAAATAATAATATATAAAATATTATGACAAAGAAAATCCTTCAAAAGCCTTTAGTGCAATACATTTGGGAGGTGAAGATCAATATAAGCCTTGCCAAATAATATCACAGAAAAAAAGAAAGCGCCCAGAGACTTTCCACAGCTCACATTTGTGCAGGTGCTAAGTATGAGCATGCATTTAGAGGCTGCTGCTATAATGGCCTGAGTTTCCACAGACAGAGCTTGTCCCGCTGGCGTCCTGCCCATCCGGCTGACTCCATTAAACAGGCACCTCGCTGACTACAACATCACAACCTCATATCTGATGATGAGCAGAGATGTCAAGATAATAACAACAATAATAATCCCTTACAAAAGAAAACATGTTCCGTTATATATTAAAGATCATTATATTAACTCCATTATTCCACATACTGAAACTTACTGTACAATATACTGTGTTACATATTAGTATCTTAACGGTACATACTAACACTTTTGAACTGGTATTGAGTCAAAAAAGTGACAGCTTATTTTTCCGGAGAGTGTTTGTGTGTATATATGCAATATGCACTCACTGGCCACTGTATTAGGTACATCTTGCTAGTACCGGGTTTTGCCTTCGAACTGCCTTTATTCTTTGTGGCATAGATTCAACAAGGTGCTGTAAACATTCCTCAGAGATTTTGGTCCATATTGACATGATAGCATCACGCAGTTGCTGCAGATTTGTCGGCTGCACATCCATGATGTGAATCTCACGTTCCACCACATCCCAAAGGTGCTCTATTGGATTGAGATCTGGTGACTGTGGAGGTCATTTGAGTAAAGTGAACTCATTGTCATGTTCAAGAAACCAGTCTGAAATGAGTTGA
The DNA here is from genome assembly GCA_027564155.1 of Gymnocypris eckloni scoliostomus. Lineage (NCBI taxonomy): Eukaryota > Metazoa > Chordata > Actinopteri > Cypriniformes > Cyprinidae > Gymnocypris > Gymnocypris eckloni. The sequence continues at coordinate 116,467 of CM050428.1, read as the reverse complement.
GCTTTGTGACATGGTGCATTATCCTGCTGGAAGTAGCATCAGAAGATGGTACACTGTAGTAATAAAGGGATGGACATGGTCAGCAACAATACTCAGGTAGACTGTGGCGTTTAAATGATGCTCAATTGATACTAAGAGACCCAAAGTGTGCCAAGAAAATATCCCCCACACCATTACACCACCACCAGCCTGAACCGTTGAGACCAGGCAGGATCCATGCTTTCATGTTCTTTACGCCAAATTCTGACCCTACATCTGAATGTCGCAGCAGAAATCGAGACTCGTCAGATCAGACAACGTTTTTACAATCTTCTATTGTCCAGTTTTGGTGAGTCTGTGTGAATTGTATTCTCCTGTGTGCTGTTCTTAGCTGACAGGAGCGGCACCCGGTGTGGTCTTCTGCTGCTGGAGCCCATCTGCTTCAGGGTTCGACGTGTTGTGTGTTCAGAGATGGTATTTTGCATACCTTGGTTGTAACGAGTGGTTATTTGAGTTACTGATGTCTTTCTATCATCTATAACCAGTCTGCCCATTCTCCTCTGAACTCTGACATCAACAAGGCATTTTCATCTACACAACTGCTGCTCACTGGATATTTTCTCTTTGTCTGACCATTCTCTGTAAACCCTAGAGATGGTTGAGCGTGAAAATCCCAGTAGATCAGCAGTTTCTGAAATACTCAGAACAGCCCGTCTGGCACCAACAACCATTCCACGTTCAAAGTCTCTTAAATCCCCTTTCTTCCCCGTTCTGATGCTCAGAATGGGGAAGAAAGGGGATTTCTTGAACTTCAGCAAGTCGTCTTCACCACATCTAGATGCCTAAATGCATTGAGCTGCTGCCATGTGATTGGCTGATTAGAAATTTGTGTTACCAAGCAATTGAACAGGTGTACCTAATAAAGTGGCTGGTGAGTGTGTATATATATATATGTAGGCCTATATTGTGATATATCTCTATATTTAGTATTTCTATTTGAAGAAATAAAAAAGTGGTTTTCTGTAAAGATATATACTTTATATATATCTTCACAGAAAACAAGGATTTTAGCATTGTTAATATATTTATGCCCTATAGTCGCATTTTGCAGATTAGAGCTGAATGATAAAATAGTTGACATTTTGTCATGTTACAAGTAGTCTTGCATAACCAGAGACTACAGACTGACGGCTGAAGGTCTGAAATAGATGACAACTTTCAATGGTCAAGGCCTGCCCATGATGCCGGTAGACCGACAGGTCAAACAACCAATTACAGTTCGTTTCATTCAGCGTCACGTTTCGGGGCATGGAAATGTCGCCAGAATAAAGCCTGTGTTATATCTTCCGCATTTGAAATCCGGACGCGTACACGGATAGCGCGGACTCGGACTACTTGTGTTCCATACATGCACAGTAGACCGGCTTGCACAGTAAACAAACAATTACCCAGAGTTATTAAACATCTGGCTGTATTTATATTGTTTTATCGACGGATTATAAAACTGCGGGGAGCAACGATCGTCTTCACACAGCATGCGCATGCGCAGTTGGTGCTTTTGTAGCCTACTGACCGTGTGTAATAGTCTGCATGGTCACAAAAAAATGGGAGGCATCACCTGTGTGTGTGTGTGTGTATGTTTATGTGGTTTATGAGGACACAAATGTGTATAATGACATGGGTATGACACAGGTATTACAAGGAGAATGTGATTTATGAGAACAATTTCAGTGTCCCCATAATTCAAAAGGCTTAAAAATCATACAGAATACGTTTTTTAGTACAAATGCACAAAGTTTCCTGTAAGGGGTAGGCTTAGGTGTAGGGTTGTTGTGGTTGTTTAGGTGTAGTGCGATTGAAAATACGGTTTGTACAGTAGAAAAACCATTACGCCTATGGTGAATCCCTGTTAACTGTAAAAAACAACATGTGTGTGTGGCGTGCGCGTGTGCGTTTGTGTGTGTGTGTGTGTGCGTGCGTGCGTGTGTGGCGTGCGCGTGTGTGTGTGTGCGCGTGCGCGTGTGCTTGTGTGTGTGTGTGTGTGTGTGTGCGTGCGTGCGTGTGTGGCGTGCGCGTGTGTGTGTGGCGTGCGCGTGCGCGTGTGCTTGTGTGTGTGTGTGTGTGCGTGCTTGTGTGTGTGTGTGTGTGTGTGTGTGTGTGTGTATGCGCGCGTGCACACTGTAGTCTGGGCTTTGATGGGATGTAGACAGTTGGAGTAAACAGATGGAGGTTTGCAGAAGCTCGGCTCCTGCTGCATTAGCCTCCTACACGGACGAGACACACACATCCTCAGCCTTCACCTGAACTGACCCTCAGAAAGACGTGGCCTGCATGCAGTATGCTTCAAACACTGAGATTTCTCACAAGGAGTCTGAATACACATTTTTTACTGATTAATAAGAAAAGAAGGTTAGGCATGCAAATAAAGACAACTTGCATATGCAGTATTTTACTTGATCCATTGTTATGTGAAACAAAGTGAAATGTATGGTTTCATCCACTGGGAATTGACTGGATCATTAAAAGTAAGTGTTTTATATCAGAATCACTTTTGAAGAGCTTTTGACCAGAACATGGACACCAAGGTCAAGTAGCTCATTTATTTGTGATCCTTTACAATAAGTTACTATTGGTAATGCATTAAAAAACAATGAACAATACATTTGTTACAGTTTTTATCTTACAATTAATTAATACAATTACAACATTGTTAGTGAATAGTTCATGGACTTCATTGTTGCTCAGGTCCATGAAATAATGTTAACAGATGCATCTTTTGATTTTTAAAATGCATTATTACATATTGAAATTAACATTAACTAAGATTAAAGGTGCCATAGAATGGAAAACTGTCTTTACCTTGGCATAGTTGAATAATGAGTTATAATGAATTATAATGAATTATAATACCGTGAGCCTCATTGTCTCCTCCTCCTTATGTAAATCTCGTGAATAAAAAAGACCACGGAAAAAGGAACGGAAAGCAAATAACGCGTTCTAATAAAATAACGCAAGCCACTAAAGGTACATGGTAAGCTCCTTGCTAGCGGTAGCCTGTTACAGTACATAATATTTCACTTACCACATAAATAGTGTAAGGAGAGATGACTGAGGGTGATGGCGAATGATTTACAGATCCTGAGCACAATTGACAAGCATCTGATCTTGTAAAATCTGTGGTAAATACTGCCGCTCCATAGTATAAACAGAGTTTGTGTGATCTCGAAAGTGAAAGTGAAACACTATCGTGCATTTAAAAGAAGTTTCAATGCCCAGCATAGTAATAGAGGCTCCCTGATGCCCGCATTTTATTTACAGTATAATTACCTAACGATATAACTGTGCAATCAGCATATGCAGGACAAGACGGACAGATTGAACATCACAGTTCCCAAGCTGGCCTCAGGATCAGCCTGAAGAAATCAGAAGTGATGACCATGAACACCGCTAGATAAGCTCCCATCAAAGTCAACATCAACAATCTTCCCTTTACTGAAAGCTTTGTGTACTTAGCATCATAACACCAGATGGCAGAAGTAAGATGGACATTCAGAACAGAATGTATAAAGCAAGGACTGCCTTCATCAGCATGAACAACATCTGGAAGTCCTCACAATACAGCGTGAGCATCAAGCTAAAACTCTACAACAGCTGTGTTGTACCAGTACTCCTCTACAAAGCAGAGTGCTGACGAATGACGCAACAAGACCTCCCCAAGCAGTCCACATTTCCGTTTCCTTCCTGTGAGCTACTGAAATGAACTGCACTGTGAAACATCCAATCAGAGCAGAGCTCAATAGTATTATTCATGACCCTTCCGGGGAGAAATGAGAGGGTTGTAAATGGACGTGTAAAACTGTTTCTGTTTCTATGTAGATATCAGGGAACAATTTAAAAGATTGTATCAATGCATTCTATGGCACCTATAATAAATGATTTTAAATATAATACATTTAGTTATTGTTCATGTTAGCTAATGCATTTAACTCATGTTAACAAATTAATTATTATTGTAAAGTGTTACCATTTAATGCTTTTTACTATTACACTGCCATGATTTAAAATGTTTTAAAGTTTGAAAGAAGTCTCTTCTGCTCACAAATGCTACATTTACTTTAATTACAAAATTACAGTAAAAACAGTACTTATGTAATCCTGTAATCAAACCTGAATTTTCAGCATCAGTCTTCAGTATCATCCTTCAGAAATCATTCTGTTTTTTGTTGTTGTTGTTGCAAAAAAAAAAAATCAGTTTGCTAAAATATTAAGCCGTTTTAAAAACAGCTTTCAAAATCATAATCATAATAAGAAATGTTTCACAGTGCATGCTTGCATTTATCATTTTTTGCCCGTGCAGTTAAATCCCAGAGGTTTTGTTGGTTTGTTTTCATGAGCAATATCCCACTCTCTCTCTAATCTAAATGAACCTTTAAACAGGATATTTTCGCTGCTGTGCCTTTAAGAAACACCCTTCATTTACAAACGTGTTAATGTCTTGAGTATCTGATGTCATTTGAAGATTTCAAAACAAGACATTTCTGCAGCTTTTATCTCAAAAGATCAAAGCAAATGTGATTTCTCATGTGATTGTGACCCTTTTCAACATTTTTCCTGATATCTTCATATTGCAGCGATTCTGGCATCATCGGTCCCTTGTTCAACAGTATATTTAAATCTATCTTTTCTCGGACTCTAGAGGGCTGGACTCAACTAGATCAGCAGCCAGACACTCAGACGGTGGCAGTCCTGGATCACGTCTCTGTAGTTTTCTGTCTCCCCGGGCTCTCGAACACACACTCACAGCACCTTATCTCCTCAAAGTTGCTCTATTCATTAGAACTGAAACCAGAGTGTTCGAGCTGTTTGTGTGTCGAATGAACAAACAGTGCCACTTCTCTTTTGTTCATCATTGTGTACACACATGTAAGATCTCCTAAAAACAACATGCAAATTGAATTTACATTAACGACAACAAAAAACTATAACAGGCTCATTGGAAATGCGTGACTCGGGCTACATTTTTGAAAGAATACATTGCTCCAGATACACTTCGCTGCACTTTTCGGGTAACATTTCACAGGTGTTATAAACGATATCATTATTTTCTACATTGCAGATACAACTTTATTAAATAAGACAGTGTCTTGAAAAAAACAAGCATCTAGGTACATTTTTCAAATGTACAAAACTTATATTGGATTACTTGAAGGAAATTTCAAACTGAAATGTCTAATGAGCAGCACTAATAGCGTGTTCAGTTTTTCTCTCAAAGCTATGTTGGTTGTTGTACGTATCACATACCACTAACACTAAACCTAACCTCTTGTGTAAACAAAAGCACACTTGAGATAAAACACATTTGCTGAAGCAACTACCATTTCATCTAGCTTCTACAAGTCTTTGAGTTCATGAATTGTATCATGGCACTACAAGTGTAATGCTCTACCAGGTATGCTACAGACTAGAGCAAGTTGTCAGGAAAGCCAAACATATGGAGCTGTTATGTAACGCAAATGTCAAAATATATTGGTTTACAAATCATGTACTATGGCTAAATGTGTGTTTTTATGCTATATACAAGCAACTAAACTAAATGTTCCATGTTAAACAGCCAAACTTGACCAATTGTTCAAACACACTATAATAAAATACTAAGAAAAAATGGTTACACTTTAGTATAGGGACCAACTCTCACTAATAACTAGTTGCCTATTAGCATGCCTATTATTAACATAGCTGTTTAAAGCACATATTCTGCATAACCATATTCTACATCCCTAATCCTAGCCAATACCCAAACTTAACAACTACACTTACTTTCTATTAATAAGCAGTCATTCAGGAGTTTATTCAGGTTATAGTTAATGGTTTGTTAATAGTGAGATTGGACCTTAAAATAAATTTTAACAAAAAAATCTTGAAACCCTGTTGTTAGAGATTTACCTATAGTGGCAAACACTACAGTGAATGACTAAATATCCACATGAAAATTATTGATTAATCATTTAATGGTTGATTAATCATGATTAAACCATGCAAATATTAGAAATAACACGTTTAAGAACCAAATTTTACATTTGTCTTTACATTACATTTACATTTGTCTTTGAAAATGCAAAGTCCATAAAAAAATGTAAGCAATAACGACTTCATACAGATACGGAATCAAATGTTGACCAGCAAATATTGCAGGTAGAAAAAGTGCAGCAGAAAAGACTCAAGCCACACTTGACAGCAGCAGTGGAACAGGACATATGAAAGTACACTGTGAAGGGAGCAGCCAAATGCTAAACGCATTCCTCTGTGTGATAACAGTCCAATGGAGCAGATGGCAGGTGTTGTCAATGATGGTCCAGAGCGTTGCCAATATACTCTTCCCATCCACAACCTCGAAGAGGTCGAGGCCGAGCCGCGGGACAGCGAGTGTTGGGATGCCCTCTCTGGATGCTGCTGCACACGCTTTCAGAAAGGATGGCAGCAACCACCACTGCACTTGCACCAATAACTGTGTGTGGCCATTTCTCAAATAACACACTTAATATAGACTTACGTTCTCGTGGCCTTTGTGTACCTGGAATTCCAGTAGACCATAATTCACTGTAAAGACAAGTCAAAAACAATTGTATACTGTATGTCTTTTCACAAAACACATCATTTCAAAGCTCTACAAAAACTCATAATGTTATCTCTATAATGCTTATGTGCTTTAACATAGAGAAAGTTCTAGGAATGTAATTATGATACGAGTGATCCTCCGCATTTAGATGTAGCTCTTTTGTATTTCTAGTGTTGTCTAGCACATATAATAGTGTTGCAGTGACCCCGGCACACATCTGAGTGTTCAAGGCAATCAAGAGCTATAAGGATTCTGTCAAGAGATTTAAATATTGGACAGTTTTGTTCTATTAGAGATTTAAATGAATGTCAGTTTTGTTCTATTAGAGATTTAAATGAATGTCAGTTTTGTTCTGTTAAGGGATTTAAATGTTCACCAGTTTTGCTCTATTAAGAGAATCAAAAGGTTGGTCAGTTTTGTTCTATTAAGAGATTTAAATGAATGTCAGTTTTGTTCTATTAGAGATTTAAATGAATGTCAGTTTTGTTCTATTAGAGATTTAAATGAATGTCAGTTTTGTTCTATTAGAGATTTAAATGAATGTCAGTTTTGTTCTGTTAAGGGATTTAAATGTTCACCAGTTTTGCTCTATTAAGAGATTCAAATGTTGGTCAGTTTTGTTATTTCAAGATATTTAAACGTTGGTTCGTTTAATTCTATTCAAAGATTCAAATGTTGGTTTTGTTCTGCACTCTAAGAAATAAAGGTTCTAAAAGGAGCTTTTCACAGTGATGCCATAGAAGAACAATTTGAAGTGCCTCATTTAAATCTGTAATGTGCCTCAAATGTACCATTTTGCAAAGCCTGCACTGTTGAACTGCTACCCAACACTGTGGCATTACATCACCAAAATGTGAACTTGGAAGAGGACCAATAGGTCTGAGGCTGCCAAGCTTCCACATGCCTTTCTGGAGACCTCATCATATGAAGTCTGAAGCACTGGACTGTAATTGTACAAGGCCTTCATGCAGACCTTCAACTTTTTGACACCTACAAGGTCTGCTGCCTTCTGTGCACCTTCTTTACCCGGTCAATTGGAATGGACTGGTGATGATTAAGAAAGAGGCAAAATCCATAATTTCCAGTCTAATTAGTTAACCTTTGCACCACATCTGAACTAATCTCAGATCAGTCCACCAATAAACAAAGCTTAGTTTCAAAGTAATTATTGTAAGACTAGACCAATACTGTCCAGAGGCCTGAGGTAAACGATGTTACTGGTGTGGATCTGCACATTGCTTGACACTAGCATCAGCAATGTTTTATCTTTGGTCATCGGTTAGGCTTAACCGATTATTCACCAGTTGTTAAACCAAGAGTTGTAGGTTGAAAGTCTTTAACTGTGACGTAGCAGTGAGAATGAAAGATTGATCACATCTGTTGAGCTTGATCCTACATCTGTACTCTGAAAACTCTGCCATTAAGTTGTATAATCTAGAAATAAAATATAGAGTGTATGCTTTATGCTTTATGCTAATGTTGATTTGACCAGGATTGTTGCACATTATGCGGAACTCCAAAATGGCAGCGTTAGCATCTCAACATCATGCATTTACCGGCGTATAGATTTTCTAAGCCTAATAATTCATCCTTGCTGTATTCTCATGATATTTATCCCTTGGTGCATCTCATTTTATTGCCCCCTGCTCCATTTCCACAGTTCTCTGTGATCTCCAGTCACTTGATCTCCAGAACAGAAGAAGCTGGTGGAAACACCAGAAAAAAGACCAGCAAAACACACACAACAACATCATCACTCTGTACAGAATATGACTGGAGAATCTGAAAACCTCCAGAGGATTTTCAACAAAACAATGTCCCTATATATTTCAAACCATTCAGCACACTAGAACTATTACACCCAGAGGATCTAACACCAAAACACAAAGCAATATTGTGTATACAGTTCGGTGCAATGAAGAATGCCCTGACTTGTACATCCATGAAACAAAGCAACTGCTGCATAAGCGCATTGAAGGGCAAAACCCTCAGGGCAGATTACAGATGGTTCAACTGGGCAGTGAAAGAGGAACGCTAGAGCATCCATCCCTGCAAGGCCATATACCTATGTACCTGTTGTTGAACATGCTATTCTAACATCTTTACATCAGCAGTTCAATCCTAATTTACCCAGTCCTCATGGAGATGAGTCATACTGGTCAAGAGCCTTATGAAGAATGCTAGAAGAAAACAAACTGGGTTCAAACTTTTGAACCATTTTAATGAGTGGCATGATATCCCTTAACAGAGTAAATAAGAAGCATCTAACAACATTTGTGAATGAAAACACACATCAAACACTGAAGTTAAGTATTTAAGTAACTAAATAAAACAATTTTATAATATGAAATTCACAATATCGTACACCACGGTCCATCAGTACTAAAACATGCTTTATTTTGAAATATTAGCTGCAATATATAGCTTCTTTTAATGCACAGGAGCAAATCATTGTTTTCTCCTTTTTATCAGCCTGGAAAGTGCATTAGACCATTTCCTTTAAATATCCCAAATTGAACAGGAAATAAAAAAGAAAGTAGATTTACAATTTCAAATTTAATTTATATAATAGTCTGCAATAATCATGCCATCACTTTGTACCAACTTCTGTTTGTGGTCATTCACCCAAATCAGTTTATTTATTTACATATCCATCTAGAACTTTTTATCATCTATTTTAAGCCTAATTTAAATGATTTTGAATGATTTATTCAAGTAAATAAAATATCAATAAAATATATTCAAGTTACATTACGTTACTGCACAAGTATTCCTCCTAAAATGCATTTTACCATAAGTGCATTGTAACTCAGAACAAAGTTTGTATCCAGTATGTTCGGTCATGTTGTTCACATACAGTATTTATCCATTTTATTGACTACTTTCATACTGAATGGATAAAATAATCTAACGAAATGTCAACATGTCTCTACAGTCCCCGTTGTATGTGCAAAGCAAATGGTCTTGGCCTTTTACGATCTCTCCTTTGTCCAACAGAAGCTCAAAAATACATGCTAGAGGAAGCAAGAACTTATAAAATAAATAAATACAAATGTGTACCTTGAATGCAACGTGAGTTGGATAAAAGTGTCAGCCAAATTCATGAATGTAAATGTCCAGATCTTTAGTGCAGCATGACTGTGATCTGCAGCACTGTTCTCTGTGTAACTTCCAACAAGAGCTACAAGAGTAACACAACGTTACTGGTGCTCCTCTTTGATACTTCATACATTACATTAATAATATTATTCATCTGTCTTCAAAATCTGTAATGTTAACTGGAGTGAATCCACTGTTTCAAGATGTAAAGATATTACTCTATCATCAAGTTCTTATTCCTTGTTATTCAGTTTTTGGAAATATTATCTTCTTGTTCATGGCATTGTGTCACTTTGGATATGCTTCTTGAGCTGGACTCCTTTTAGCACCAAGGATATACAAAACTGCATCTTTTCAAAATGGTATAGCCAGTGGCTTTCCTCAACAACTGAAAGTGTTGGTGCAAAAGGGGATGAATTTAAAGAATGGATTTAGCATGCAAACAGCAACATGCTGACTTCCAAGGTAACTGCAAACTTAACCAAGGCCAACGTGTGCTAAATAAGGCTTTTTTTATTCTGTTAAAACAGATCCATCTCATTGGCACTCTCGTGATCCTTCAGTTCACAGGCCATCTAATGCATACTGTATAGCACACCTCAATAGCTCAACCTGCTAAAATTCATCCATAATTTATATCCAAATGTCTTACTGTTACACAGATTCTGGAACTGTTCTTTAAACAGTCCAGTGAAAAACTAAGTTTAGTTACTAAGTTATCATTCTAAGTCTTCTAAGCCCTGCTAAGATTAGAAAAGCCCAGAGGTGAACAAAGTTACATTGACATCTACTTGAGTGGAGATGCATCTGGAATTTTGTGAGAGATTTCAGCATGAAGATTTTGCAATTGGTCGCTGCACTGACCAACAAAAAGCTGCTTGGTTTGAAAGTGACTTCTCTGTGAGTTGAGCTTCATACATTACTACACAACTGACAAAAGACAAAAGACCTTAGTTAAAGCCATGTAATTTATTAATTACATAAGGTTATTTTGTCATTCATCATCAGTATTTTAGCTCCTCCCCCTCTGCAATTTAATTAAAACAGTTGCATGAAGTGTCCAATATTCCACACTTAATTTTTCAGTTATTTAAATGCATCATCAGGCTCTAAGATGGTTTAGATACTACCTGTCCGATCGTTATCACTTTGTTTATTTAAACTGGGAATCATCTCAATTATCACCAGTAAAGTATGGAGTACCACAAGGATCTGTCCTAGGTCCAAAAAAAATTGTACACAGAATCTCTTGGATTACAATTTGCAACTGTTCCTTCATCTACAGTCAAACATCTGGGTGTTATATTAGACAGCAACTTGTCTTTTGAAAATCATACTTCCCATGTTACAAAAACATTATTCTTCCATCTTAGAAAACATTGCCAAGCTACAGAAAATGTTACCTGTTTTGATGCAGAAAAGTTAGTTCATGCATTCATGACCTCTACACATTACTATTGTAATGCACTGCTAGGTGGTTGTCCTGCATCTTCAATAAACAAGCTACAGATAGTACAAAATACTGCGGCTAGAATCCTTACCAGGTCAAGAAAATATGATCATATTACTCCAATTTTACAGTCTCTGCACTGGCTACCTATTAAGTTTCGTATCAGTTACAAAAGCCTATAAGGCCCTAAATGATTTAGCTCCTGTGTACCTAACTAATCTTCCATCACGCTACAACCCAACCCGCTCCCTAAGGAACAAAACTCTGGACTTAACTGGAGGAAAATAATTTTTGCTTGGATGGAACAAATGCTACGCTAATTGTCTTTATTTGTTTCTCTGTTTCTGTAGGAATTACACAAGCTTCAGTCTGGATCCGATCCTTAAACAATCTGAGATGACCGAACACCTGAGAAGAGACGATGACAACACCTCAGAGGACCTCAAAGGATGCCAACCATCAGACAATATACAGAATTACCACATTTTGCAATAAGTTAAATATTTTAAGTTTCTACAATATAAAAATATATTGTGGAAACTTAATTTCCTGTAAAGCTGCTTTGCAACAATTGTATAGTAAAAAGCGCTATACAAATAATCTTGAAGTGAATACAATTATTTAAAGTCCATTGTTTTATTCTTGTAATTTTCAGTGAGAACACACTTCTCACATCATTTACGACAAAACAACATAGAATAGTGCATAAGTACACAACTACTATTTACATGTGATGTGTGAAAGTGAACGCTCCAAATCCATGTTTCCTGTTGTCAGCAGTAGTGCAAGCATGTGGCGTATGCTGTAAATAGAACAGGTCCTTCATTTACTGTCAGAAATGTAACACATTGCACCGCATCCAGTGTAGACAGTACTGCTAATTATAACAATTTGCTTTTGATGCAACCCTTGCGTCCAATGCAGACATTTTGATGAAGAATATATTTTTTAGAACACATTTAAATTACATTTGATAGAAATTATTTTGAGAAATGTATCAGTTGCTTAATTCACATTTTATGTCATCAAAATAGCATGCTTAAATTGTATTCTGCAATGTTGAAAACACAGCACAATGTCAGCATGATAATTAAAGCAATGTCTTTAAAAATATTCCAACTAAGATAAGAAAATCTAGACGACCTTACTAATCAACTAATCAGTTTCTAGACGTCTAGTCAATCATGACTCAGCCCTGCTCAACGTTGTCTTCAGCACTTCAGCACTTAATATTGAATATTGCAGCTGCCTTGCTCTTATCTGAGAACATGACATTGTTTACTTCAATTCCTCTTTTATACTTTTTAGCTTTATTATATTTTTCAGCTTTTCGCCTACTCATTTTTCAGTCTTGTAAATATTTTATGTATATATGTGTGCATGTATTTATTGATTTATGCATTCATTCATGTATTCATTCATTTTATTTCATCATTTTCATACATTAGCAGTTACAGAGGCACTCGATCTGGATGTAATGTTGCTTTCTCTCCTTTGGAGAGGATGACGACCCTGCCCCATCAAAACACCCTCCGCTCCGGTTACGTCTCATCTCAGTCACGCTACTGTCTGCTACTGTCTCTTTATCCACCCCCCTCATACACATTCATGCAGGCTGAAGGGAGTGTTGACATGTTGTTATTTGGGCCTACGTTCCCATTATTTCTGTCATCGTACAGTTAAAGATATTCCTCACTGGTTCTGGTCTTCCCTGCACTGATCTCTTCCTGCTCTATTTAACTTTTTTTGTTTCTACTCACCTTGAGGCTGTAGAAAAGAGGAAATATCGTTCATTTTCCCTTTCTCGTGTCAAAGAGCGGGGTCTATTTGAAGCCGTTGCTTGAACAAACAACTCTTGTCAAAGACGTTTTAATTGCTACAGGACAAAAGACTTGTGAAGTGCCAGAAAGACATGTGCATTGTATTGAATTTACAGAGAGGATCCGTCAAATTATGCATTATGCAGAACAAAGCATGGCCGAATGGCAATGGTTCATATTTGGCTGCCATTTTCCAAGGACAGCACTTTATTAATTTAATCTGTTCAAGTCACAATTCAGCATTGTCTGTCACAAACCAATACCTGCATATTCATGCTTTTACATGTGTGCAAATAAAAGATTCTCAGACAGAATTCCCGTAGGATTCACAAAATAGGTTATTTTTCTTATTCTAATGTTTATGAATCTAGAGTATTGTAAATGAGGGAGCGTGTTTATCAAAATAGAGCGCAACAGTCGGTTCCCAAAGTAAAAACTCCATTACTTTTCTCCATAGGAAACAGATTTTTAATGATAATGAATAAACCTTTACAGGCAAACCTACTGTGAGCTATGAGATTGTTAATAATCAATGTTATATGCTTTTGTGAAAGCCAGCCGTTCCCATTATTTAATTATTTTTTTAGATAAAGCAGCCATATACTGGTTTTATGCACAAACTGTATTATTTAGTGAATTATTTAATGTATTATTTATACATTGCATATATCTGTAACTCTTAGTAAAACTGCGCAGTACAACAAAATAGAGATATTTGGATGAGCATTACAAATCAGTGTGCTTGTGTTTTAAATGAATACAGCTCGGTTTCACTTTGTTAAGAGCTTTTCTACTGTAATAATTATCTATGTGCATGATGCTCACAACACACAGATTCAGAGAAATGCTGCTCTTCCACTGAGGTCTGTCTTTGTTTCACTGACACATCTTTCTCATGCATGTGCTATTAAAGATGCAATCTGTGTCGCTCTTTGTTTGTCTCTTGTTCTTTTCCCTCACACTCTCTTCTTTCTCCAAGGGTGAAGCTGTTGTCACACTCTGGAAGTGTGTCTCCTCATCAAAAGTGTTACATTAGCATGCTGCTGGCCACCTTCAGACTCCCAAAACATGGCCCTTTAGTGTGCTGGCAGTGCGATACATCGTGCCTCACAGGCCAGTGACTCTCCATTGGGAAGGAGTTAATTATCACATCTGTCTTCCTCTTTATTTTCGGTCCAGTATTATCCTGGCAACCTCCAATTATGAAGCTTTAGAAAAATACAAATAAATCAGGGAATACCTTTTGAGCTGGAGCCAAACAAGGGTAAACAAGAAGATTGCCACCGGCCCCGTCATCTGAGAGAAGCAATACTCATGGGAGACTAAACATCATCAGTCTCAGGTTATACTGATACTCTCATTCAGAGGGAACAAAACAACATGACTGCTAATGTTAGGGTAATAACGCTGATAGGCCTTCAGGAGCTCCCTGAAGGTGAGGGTGGTTAGTACTGAAGCTAATGCAGTATGATCCATGCAGTGTTTGGTCAGGGTGCTGACACAGACTGTAGGCTTTCTGTGAGCTGCTGTCCAGGGTCCTGAAATCAACAAAGCAGCTCAGATGATTGTGGCAGTCTTTAAGAAGAGACCAAATTTGTCTCACAAAATCAGAAAAGATTTATTACTATTATTATTATATTTTTTTCATGATTATGGGCAGATATTTGGTTTTATTTATATGTTGCCATGTTTGTTTCCCCATTTTTCTCCTTGTTTTCTTTTTTTGGCCTGCTTTTACTTTTTGCATTATAATTTATTTACTTCATTATACATTTTTTTCATTTTATCTTTATCATAATGCAACAACAAAACCCTATGTTCTTATTCTTGTTCTTATTAATACAGAAAAAAATATATATATTTTTTAATTCTTGTTCAATAAAGCATTAATGCATCGAGAGTATTTGTTGTACTACCTTTATGCAAATTTAAATGTAAAATGATATGTGAAACCACTGTAAAAAACTAAAACAATAAAAAAACAGGAATGTAGAATCTGAGAATGTAGACTAACAAAAAACATTAAAGTAAAAACCCGGACATATTCAAAAGGTTCTTAAAGGATAGTACACCAAAAACGAAAATTCTGTCAACATTTTGTCACCCTCATGTCACCACTGAGCCACAGGAACAGGACTATATATATATATACTGAATATAGGTAGCAGCATCCCGCCTGAAGCCTTGAAAATGGCTAACAAACCTGGCTGTGTTCAGCCTCCTGCAATCATGAACCCTTTGCCTATGCTGGGATCAAGGTTACATCCCACAGGATATGCGTGATACTAACATCGTCACTGTGTACAAAAACAAAGGAGATCGCAGCGATTGCAACAACTATCGCATTTCATCCTCAATATTGTTTAGGCATTTATCCCCGGTCATCCTGTTGCGCCTGCAGATTATAGCCTACATCTACCCAGAGTCCCAGTGTTTTTAGAGCCGGCCGGTCAACTGCAGACATGATCTTCTCATTACGCCAGCTGCAGGAGAAGTGTCAGAGCAGCAGATGCCACCTACATTGCTTTCACTGACCTTACGATGCTCGATCTGGTTAGCAGAAGCGGTCTATTCAGGCTTCTGCAAAAGATTGGCTGCCCCCACAACTACTGGCTGTGGTCACCTCGTTTCATGTTAACATCGCAGGATGTTTGTTTCAACGGCGCAACATCTGAGTCCTTCCTCAGTAGCGGAGTCAAACAAGGTTGTGTCCTCGCCGACGCCTTCGGCATCTTCTTCCATGCCTCCAGTACTGCCATCTCCATGCTCCTCCAGTACGCCTTCAAGGACTGCCACGAGGGAGTTTATATCCACACTAGAACTGGCGGCAAGCTGTTCAACATTGCTCGTCTCTGTGCCAAGACTAAAGTCACAGAGGTACTAATCCATGAGATGCTCTTTGCCGATGATGCAGCCTTGACATCCCATACTGAAGATGGCCTGCAGCAGCTTGTCAGTCGCTTCTCCTACGCCCGCAAGGAGTTTGGACTGACTATCAGCCTGGAACCTCCAACCGTCGCCATTGATGGATACAACCTGAAAGTTGTTGAGAACTTCACCTACCTCAGGTCTACTATCTCCAGCTCTCTTTCCATAGATGTGGAGATAAATGGCAGAATCGCCAAGGCAGTAGCGGTCATGGCCAGACTGAACCAAAGGGTCTGGAGCAACAACAACCTTACAGTGAAGACCAAGCTGTGCGTCTACAAGGCCTGTGTGCTCAGCACACTCCTCTATAGTAGTGAGACATGGACCACTCACGTGAGGCATGAGAAGAAACTCAACAGCTTTCATCTGAGGTGCCTGCGGCGTATTCTGTGCATCCAGTGGCAGGACAAAGTACCCAACACAGAGGTTCTGGAATGCGCCGGGATGAGAAGTATGTCAGCCATACTTAGTGAGAAGCGCCTTCGCTGGCTCGGCCACGTCAGGAGAATGGGCCCTGGCCGTATTCCCAGGGACCTATGGTATGGCGAACTGGCAGAGGGCTCACGACTAATTGGGCGTCTACGACTGCGCTATAAAGATATCTGTAAGAAGGACATGAAGTTGTCCGACATTAACATTGGCATGTGGGAGAGCCGTGCAGAAGATCGCTCCGCCTGGCATTTTGTTGTCAGACAGGGTGTACAGAAAGCCGAGGAAACCAGGATTAAAAACCTTGCCACAAAGAGAGTCAAGAGGAAGGAAAAGCAACTGCAGCCTCAGCTGGCATCATCATCGTTCATCTGCAGAAAATGCAGCAGAGATTGCCATTCAAGTATTGGGCTTTATAGCCACTCGCGAAGGTGCAGATAGATGGAATTTCATCAAACTAGAAGCCACACCATCGTCTCTTGGAGACGGAAGGTTGCCAAAAATATATATATATATATATATACTGTATATCTTATCACATCTGATGGTTCTGTTTGACCGTAAGTCATAAGTGCCCTACGAAGTGGACATCACCAGGCATTTCGCCATGATTCCAGTTCGAAGCGAGCGTATTTGTTCATACAAAGGGCATTGAAGTGTGCGAGATGTGAATTTAAATTGTATTTATTTACAGAGGTATATTCTGTCACACCTCACACATCTCTGGTAAGTTTCGTCTGTGTGTGAAGACGCTGCGCAGCGCAAATCCATGAATGAATGTTCCGAAGTGAAATAAACTTCAGCGGATTTCCCCTGCTCAGTGAGTAGGGAGCAATGGACACTGTGAAGGGAGCATGTCAATCAGAACACAGTTCATGCACGTAGCTCTCTTCTAACGAGCTGGTTATCTGAATCAGGTGTGTGTTAAGCGAGACATGCAAAATAGGCAAGGGGCGCGAGGACTGGAATTGGGAACCGCTGGGCTACAACATTCATTCACCGGTGAGAAAACGTTATAGCACAGTTAGTAAAAGTATTACAATACCAGAAAGGTAGATCGGGTTGATGTTTGCCTGCCATTCTTGCTCTGTCTGCACAGCATGCATAAACGCACTGATGATGACGTATCGTGTCTGCGCGAGAAGGGTGCTCAGAGGTATGCTAATACATAGGTTGACAAGCAGGCAGGAAAGACAATTAAAATGCTCGGACCGAGCGTTTTGATTGGACAAACATTTCTTGGTCCTACACCTTCCACACAATATATAAATCCAGATAAATACATTTAGACCACTTAACTTAATGATTGCTATCAGGATATGAAGAGACTTTCAAGCAGCATAACAAAAGAAATTCTGAAGCCATCACCAATGGCACCTTTAATAGTCTCTCGTAATGTTTGTCCATCCACTGAGAGTCAATGCAATCAAAATGCAATCAAAGTCTTTCAAAAAGTGCATAATAACAGAAGCTTTCTCGACATGCAAGGACAAACCTGGTTACGCACATTTGAGTTTTAGTTTACCGTATTTGAAGTGCTCTTTGAACGTGGGTTGATCAATGTTCATATTTGAATAAAAGCCTGTTCAATCTATTCAACATGTAATGCGATTGTGTCTCTTCAGAAAGATAAATGAGTAAAATATTAGAATTACTCCATTCATATGGATTATTTTGATGATGTCCTTATGTACTTTTTAAAGCTTGAAATACTTGGTTGCATTGCCTTTCAATGGATTTTGAAAACTGACTAGAGAATATTAAAAATAATTGAATTTGTGGTTTGGAATAACATGAGGGTAAGTAAATGACATCATTTTCATTTTTGAGTGGACTATCCCTTTTTGGCACAATACAATAGAGATTTCTCATGAGTGTCAGCTAATCGTAAATTAACAAAATTTGTCCAACACAGTCTATGTCAGAAAGCTGTTTGGAAAGCTTATCTAGGAAGGCAGCTGACGATGTTTTGGAACAGAACTAATGTTGTCAATCAATGAGGATAAATGGCATCCTTTCTCTCTCCCTCCAGAACGACTGACAGAATAATTTAGTTTTGTCCAGTTTTCACAATTCTTCAGGCTTTTTGAAACATAGTGTTGTTATTAGATCCCAGAATAACACACACACATGCCACGTGGTTCTGCTGCTCATTCACATGTAAGTGAGTGTGAACTTGTTAGAGACACTCGAGAGACTCATACATATGTGTGTCCTGTTCCTCAAAAACTGAACATATGCACTAATAACCCGACGTGATCTCATGAGTATTCATATGTACTGTATATGTACATGAAGTGTGGTTCTGCTGCATGTACATTTACTTGGGTTTATATAGAGTGAAACTCACAATTCTGACAGCATCTAATGAGGTAAATGATAATGAGGTGTTCCTGTGTGGCTCAGTGGTAGAGCATTGCGTCAGCAGTGCAAAAGGTTGTGGGTTCGATTCCCAGGGAACACATATACTAATGAAAATGTATAGCCTGAATGCAATTGTAAGTCGCTTTGGATAAAAGCGTCTGCTAAATGCATAAATGTAAATGTAAATTATTTGCCTATGAACAACACATGCACAAATATTTATGAATACTTATTTTTTTATTATTTTAAATTGTTCTTTGTGACTTCTCTAGTATTGGCAGTGTGCCGATTTTTGTTTATTGACCGTGAAGTACTCCATGTGATCGAGCACCAGCCTAAAGTTTTTTGGATGTGTGCATATCATTTTTTCTTTCTTTGTGACTTCTGCCAACTCATTTCGAAACATTACATGATGTAATCCATTTGTGCACTTTCATGTAATGGCATGTAATATTTATGTATCATAAATACAACAAAAATGCAACATAAAATCACAATAGTTATCACTTTTTGTGAGAAATTAGAGTTATTAGAAGCCATCATTTTGACAAATCAGGGGTTAATTCATCTTTGAGAGAAGCATTTTTGAATATGTGTAGCTTTCTGGTAATTGGTTTAATTCATTGTATACTCTTGTGTTAAAAACAACACGCAGAGCAGAACTCAACTCTTTATTTGGGACTGGTTTCTCAAAGTTACCTCTCAAAAAGAAGTTTCAGTTGATTGCAGACAAATATCTACTTTTAAGAATCCTCTACAAATGATTCAGTGAGAGAGCTCCAAAAAAATCGAACTAAGTCACAAATAAATTCTGATCTAACCCATTTGACCAAAAATCCTTAATTTACAAATGTAAAATAGCCAACAGCTGCAGGCGCCAATGAAACAAAACTACAATCATATGTATCTTCTTTCTTCCTCTTACGCATCAAACCTTGAGATGGCAATCAAAGCTTAAGAGGAAATGTGAGAGAGATAGAGCGAGTCTTCGAGCTGTCAGCTCATATCTGTCTCACAAAGGAACACTCTGTGTGACAGGTGTTGCCCAGCAGTCACGCAACCAGAGCCCTTCACTATCCTGCCGTTTGACTGACGGCCAGAGCCAGCCAACACCAGCAGCACAGGGGGCGGGGCCACAGCAGCCATCACCCTGTCACAGCGGGGGCAATACATGACATGCCTCCACACTACAGGAACCAGCATTCATGACCTGCACCGGAAACCAATCAGCATCTCATGCTTCTCGGTCTGAGAACAACAACGTGATACGGGATGTTATTTGTGTTGATTTAATATAGTAAGTATTAATATTAGTAAGCAAGCAGCCTTATTGGTCATACTTTGAACAAACCCTTAAAGCATTGGTCTCAAATGCAATTCCAGGAGGGCCACAGCTCCAACCCTAATCAAACACAACCGATCCAGCTAATAAATGTCTTCAGGATTACTAGAAACCTCCAAGCAGGTGTGATTTTGAGCTTGTTGGAGATAAACTCTTCAGAGCTGTGGCCCTCCAGGAATTGAGTTTGAGACCACTGCCTTAAAGGGTTAGTTCAGCCACAAATGAAAGTTCTGTCATCATGTACTCACTCTCAAGTTATTCCAAACTTCTTCAGCTGAACGCAAAAGAAGATATTTTGAAGAATGTTGGTAACCAAACAGTCGCTGGTAGCCACTAAATTCCATTGTATGAAAAAAAAATACTATGAAGTCAAGGGCTACCAGCAACTCGCTGGTTACCAACATTCTTCAAAATATCTTAATTTATTATTTAACAGAAGAAAGAAAATCATACAGCTTCGGGAATAACATGAACACATTTTCATTTTGAGTTGAACTATCCCTTTAACACTATTCATAAGACAGGTCCCTGGATCTGATTGGTCTAGCAGCAATCCAACAATGCAGATCGACCAGAACAACATCATGGGACTTCTAACATTTGGAGAGGGATTTCTAGCCTTTCATCAGTACTGAGGGACTGGCCCTCAAAAAGTGTTCCCATATTTTGATACTCATTTTTTAATATTCTGTTATATATCATTTTGTTAATGCAGTACAGAGTCATAAACAAGCTGCATTCAAGATGCATTCTCCCACAAACACTGCAGTCTGATTAAAGTAAACTGATGAAAGTAGAGGACAAGAAATTCAAAATAGTCGAATACTCGTTGCTGTTAAATTTTGATGTCAAATGTCTGATCAAAGTCTTATTAAATGTGTGGAGCTCAAATTATTAGTCATTATGAAATATAAAGAATTTACTACAAACACATAGTTATGACTATCTGTAACTATGACTATGTGTGAGTCAATTAGTTATTTATTCAAACGATCTGTTCAAAAACACTGATGCATGCAGGAATAAAACAGGTGGATGGCTTTGTAAATGAGTCATTGAATCATTTACTCAACCTCAGCAAAACATTTTGAATCATTAAGGAACATAACACCCCCACTGTGTGTTGCTCTGTTGCTTGCAACTATAATTAAATATATAATATAAACTTAGCAACTATAATTTGTTGGTAGAGCTATAACAGATAGAGTAGCTGACAGTATTGTGTTCAAAATGTACGTAACGCCATATTAACCTCTTGTTTGTTGAATAAACCTCTCGCTGTATAAAATACACTCTCATGCTCATGTAATAGTGCTCTAGTATTAAGCATCAGTGTATAACTTGTTCAGCAGTTTGTGCTCCGGACATGAATGATTCCTCAAATCATCTGTTACTTCACTGTGATCTTTAAGTGATCGACAAACTGTTGTTGTTGTTGTTTTAATGAGTAAAAAACAATCCCATAGACCCACGACATACAGCTGAAAATAGTTTGAGTCGGTCATTCACACAGTTCCCCTGCATGCGCAGCAGCTGGATGATGGGTTGCCTTGCACACATGTGGATTAGTGGTTAGCAAGCTTATGAATGTCAGAGATTTGGAAATGAAATCCCCTGATGTCGCCTGGTCTGTAGTCACAATGGAGTCTCAGACACATCCACACTGACTCAGATGAAATCCTGAGAGGATCTGCAGCACTCAAGCAGATGTATCCAGAGAGGGCCGCCTGCCAGGCATGACAGATTCTAGTGCCCTTCACGCTTAAAACAAACCAGTGAGCCGAACAACACCACAGTAAAGAGCTAATGCACAGACACGGAGACAGTAAGAGCCACAAACCAAACAAGACCTATTCAGACAGCATAGCTGATCACTGAGCTGAGGTACATTTCTATTTTAAAGATGCACTTTATGATACTTATCCCATGAATTTCTTTAGAAAACAACAGCTGAATTACCTACTCATGGGTTACAAATTGAAATTGCTCTATCTGTACAGGAATATCTGTGATACTTTCTTTTTTCAGAACTGTTCCATTTATTTTGACCTTCGCATAAACGTAAAAAAGAAAAAGTGAAACAATGTGTAATTTACCTAAATAGCATTTTTATATTAGTCTAATCGGCGATCGTGGTTTCCAGGTTTATATCTGTTTTGTTGAGTTTGTTTAAAAACAAATAACACTTTCAATATCATTTTTTCAAATATTTTGATTTGGCTTGACATCAAAATGTGCAGTTGATGTGTAGCTTTTGTTCATTATTGTAGGTTCTATTCATTTTTCCATTTTTTTAAGTATAACGTGATAAAATGATGCATATTTTAAAAAGACACAAAGATTTAAGTAAGAATCCTGCTGTAATATTATAGCTTATTTAGTGTTTTCTTATGGTGAAACTGTGTTGAAACGCAAATAAATAACAAATAACTAAGTAACATTTTGGCTTAAAGATTTATTAAGTATATAGTCTTTATAATCAATAATATTTTTATTTTGCATGAATTTGTTGTTGTTTTCTTTCTTTTGGGAAAATAAATATTTCAATTAATATTGCAACAAAAATAAACAATTTGATGATCCAAACCATACATATAACTTCATGAAACTAATCAACATGCTTAAGTCAATAGTAAATAATCAGTCAATAATTTCACAATTTAATCTGGCGTAAAATTAAATTTGAAAATAATCCAGTCGTTGGTATTGACAGACTGCTATGGTAGCAATTATAACTTTTATAATTTTATAACAATTATAATGTACATAATTATAATGGTAAATGATATGAATTATACATAATTTATAAAACCAAATCGCATTTATATCTTGGTTATTTCACATGGTTTGGTGATGCTCTCATCCAGTGTACATGACCAGAGCACAATCCCGTCCCAATCAGTACATAAAAAAGGTAACTCAAACATTGTTTAGAAATCCAAATAGTGCTACAGATATTCTCATGTTATATAAAAGAGAATACAGAAGAGGAGCAGCCCTAACACGTTAGTTGGCAATAGCTTTATAAATGATTCATCCAGAAGAACCGTAGACCATGAGCAAGAGAGAAAACATGGACATGAACGTTTATCAGGATATGAAGCAGCTGATCCACATTTGCAAACCTGAAGACTATGAAATGCACAGATATAAGTTTAATGATAACCAACTTGAATCCTCTGAAATGAGGAGAAAACGTCACTGAATTAAGATCAGCACAGTTGAGATAGTGTGTTGTGTAAACAGAACCTAAAACGACTATGACTATTTAACTTTATTCTACACTCTACACAAAGCTACAGTAGCCTGCTTGTCCTTGAAACAGTGCTGTTAGAATTCACACATACATATAGTGAGACAGCAATAAGCTCTCGCATACTAGCATTATTTCATATGTCAAAAAAGAGGGTTTGATGAATCCCCTCCCAGCCGCACAGCACTTGGTGAAAATGTGGCACTACAACAGTCTGGAAACGCCCTGATGCAATTATCCGCCTGCTTGTGTTACTCTCAGTGTACACTGCACTATTTCTCAGTGCCTTGGCTGGCCAAAGGAATGATCAGCCTGTTATGCAAGATGGAAATGCTTGCACCACGTTTCTTACCGAGCTATTTTGGAGCTCCATACAGCAAGTGTTGGGCAGGGCTGTAAAAAATAGGTCAGAGCAAGACACGGGCAGCACCTTCCTCTGGTTTCAAACAGACCGTGCTAAAACAGACGATGTTGTTTGTGTTTTCTAATGCCTCGTGCATGTTTTTATTGAAACAAAAAGACCTTGCAAATTAACGCCCAGAAGAAATAGCTGCATTTCCAGTAATATACCAACATAATAGACTAACCGAATAAAGAAAACTGGGTAAAATATCAGGTGATTTGTGAATGTTGTTGGCTCAGTGCTTAGTAAATCCAGGATGAACAATAGCAAGAGGTATTTTTGGAAGTAGGGCAATTCCAGAATGAAGCTGGGGGTCTCACAAAACCGCTGACAAAAGCCCCCCTGAGACTCACTTTTGTCTCTTGGTCTTACAATTCTCCATCTCCACACCTCTGTGTGCACTTAGTTTTTGAAGTATATATGTTTATATTTGTTACTGTGGACATCTAGAATGTTTATCGTCCATTTACACAGGATAAGTGCTATATCGAAACCACCAACACAAAAACCGTGGTGGTTTTTGGGCCACAAAACCACCATGTTTTTTTCATAAGTCAAACCCTGGAAAAAAGTTGCATTTAAGCACTTTCGGTTTCACTGTCTCAAAGTCAAAATTCTTTTTTGAAAGGGTTTTTGGTTAAATGCCTTTATGTTACTCTACAAATTAAAGCAGATCTGTAAGACCTTGTGATTTCATAAAAACGTTTATCATTCTTGAAAATGCCATTTGCTAACAAGTGTCTATTTAGGACTACAGAGGTTGTTGATGGAATAGATAAACTCATCTTGCTTTCATAGCCTCATTTGTTTATAATCATACCCTTGCAAGGTATTCTAAGGGGGTTACACAACACTGTTTTGAAAAAATGGAAAGTTTTGGACATTCATTAACACAACAACAGTGTTTTGGGGGCCTGGAAACAAGTTGCAAATGGCAAGTTTTTGAAAGAGATGCTGCTGTCGTCTCTGTGTAAACTACAAAAGTGCGAATTTGTGAAAATGGTGACATGCACATGCGTGTACGTATTCAGTCTATAAGAATGAATATATGCATAGACACATAGGGCCCTATCATACACCCAGCGCAATGCAACGCAAGGCTTTTTTGTGGCCCAACCACTCGCTTTCCTGCGATCAGTACAGGCAGTGCACTTGATTGATTTTGCGAATGTCAAAATGAGCTATCAAGGTGTTCTGAAAGCCTAAAGAGCAGAGGCGAAAGAAATTGATAGCTCAAAGTAATTGCGCTCGGAGCTAGGTGAGTAATTTCAACACACACAAAAAGTTTTTGTTCAATGAAAAGAGATGCAATCAACAATAAGTGAGCCTCATTTGTTGGCTGACAGATCTCACCATTTCAGCTTTTCATTCTCCTGAATAGTCAAAACTGTATGAGGGTTTTTCTCTGACAGCTTTACTTAAAGAATAGTGGTCTGTCATGGAGTTTTGTGATGCCCTCAAATTTTTTATACAATGTTCAGTATTTCAACATTTTTCATTGAAATCCAAAAGCCTTTTCTTATATTATCTGAGGAGCAGCAAGTCTCCGACCAACAATGTGACTGGGTTTGGTCATAGGTCACTAAATTCGTTGCATTTTTCATCAGCAATTATCAGAAATGATAATATCAGACTGCACTTTTCTGTTTATGCTTTGACGTTTCCCATTAGAATTTTAGAATTGTTTTGTTCACACTTATATTGGCCTCAGATAGTTCAGATCTGTTACTGGTAAATCTCAGCAATGCACTGTTCTCAGCAAAAAGCACAAAAATGTTGAGTGCAATGTAGGGTGATGCAGTGATATTTGCTATACTTAAGCAGTCGTTGAACTTCATAATGTTTTCAGTGTAACAAATGAAATGAAAGAGAAATGTCATGGGTTATTAATATTTTCTTCAATTATAATGTGCACTGAAACGGAGTGATAATACCAGAATGCATTCAGTTAACTATTCAGATGTTAGGTTTGTGATTATGGGGTTTAAAACAATGCACTTTGTGATTTGGTTTAGAATTTGTAATGATAAATGGCTTTTGGTAGATATTGGTAACCACACATTTAAACTCGGTTAATAATTGGGAAACCCGTTTGTTGACAACTAATCTATTGTTTATTTCCTTTTTCATAAGAAACTGAAAATCATCGTTCCTTAATGATAACAATAACTTACAATCATCATCCCTGATTACATTTGCATTTGATCAAAGTCGAATCCAACAATGTGTTTAAGAATGAGGTGAGAAAATCCGTTTAGAAACAACCATCAAATCATGATTGTACTCTTACCTTCAGATATTACACATTCAGTCCCAGTGGTATCACTTGTCTTTATCAATTATCCACCAGACAGGGTAATATTTGCCCAATATTTCAGACGTGTGACTGGAAGAGTTTACAGTGATCAAAACCGACAAATCTGATTTAAAGAGCAGCCATAATATGCTTGATGAATTATGGATGGCTGTTTTGTAATAATTTTCCAATATCACTCTGCTCGTCTTAGCCCTGTATGGGGAGGACTATTTTTGCCTCCATAACGTTTCATCTCAAATGCTTCTTTCCATTGGCAGACATGCACTGAATGCCATTAGCATTCAAAGACAGAGGTTAAACATCCAGCGGGAAGTCTTGAATTAGCATTTCCAGGGATTTTCTGACTGCTTTTCCAATCCCACATCCACAAAGAATGGCACTGGCTGATGGATGGGTTAAATGTTCACAAACATGAAAACGTTCATATTTATGTACATTATGCCCAAAATATCTAACCCGAGTAATTATGGAAGCAGTAAGGGAGTTGTTGACAGCATAACACTCTCATGATGTTGGTGATATTCGTGGTCACATGATTTTTCACGAGTTATCATGCTGCCAACATCTTTATAGCTCAAACCTGTGTGCCACAAATATCACGTAGTGGCCAAATATACATCGTATTCATATAGCCTGTGACAAAGTGTACGAGTTATGGGTATGACTGCCAACAAACTGTAAAAAATCAGCTGCTGCAAATGAGCTCAAAGGCTTGCTGTGCATGAGATATAATGACATGCACAAAAAATGGCTTCATAAGAAATCTTAGAAGCAAATCTAAAAAAGTGACCAGATATTACTATTAGCACCAACTTTAGAATGTATTAGCATTATATTGTGACTAACAAATAGTTTTAATACAACTACATGTATTCATTTAGTTGATGCTTTTCATGGTTATGTAAACATGGCAAAAAACACAAGCTATAAATCATATGGAGTCAGATAACATATTCACAATACTACAGACCACAAACATCCTCAATAAAGCTGCAAAACAGTAGTCAACCTTATTTTGAATTATATTAGAATGTGGCTTTCAAATTATTGAGTTATATGTTCATTGTGGAGCTTTGGCTTTAGTCGTTAATAGACAAGTGAGCCCTACTCTTTGTAAAGAAAAAGCATTAAAGGCATAGTTCACCCAAAATAACAATTCTGTCATTAATTACTCACCCTCAGT
Organism: Gymnocypris eckloni scoliostomus; assembly: GCA_027564155.1. Lineage (NCBI taxonomy): Eukaryota > Metazoa > Chordata > Actinopteri > Cypriniformes > Cyprinidae > Gymnocypris > Gymnocypris eckloni. The sequence continues at coordinate 89,284 of CM050428.1, read as the reverse complement.
GATTAAACCACTGATGTCACATGGACTATTTCACCGATGTCCTTGCTACGTTTCTGGGTCTGGGAACATTACAGTTGTGTTGCTGTCTATTGGAAGGTCAGAAACGACATGATGGTGATTAATTAATGACAGGGGTGAACTATCCCTTTAAAGATATTGTAATTAGCAACAAAATTAACATTCCACATGACTGACACATTACAGGGAAGGTAGGCGACTGCCTTGGGCCCCCAAAAGCCAAGGGCCCCCTAAAATGCTTTTCATATAGGAGATGCGCATTAAGCGCGGACACGCGAACGTTTATTACCAAGACAACCATCGGCGTGTCCGAGTTGAACGTGCTGCTATTGACTGCATTATTGTCTATTAATTATAATTATTTGTAAAAGTTTGTTATAACCTTCAATGGACAGATTAATTGTTGTTGCATGCTTCATTTAGTGACTCTAGTTCTCATCTCAGAAATGAAAAGATTTAATCAATTCAATTTTGAATAAAAACCATGGCAAATAACCAGGTATATTTGTTTTCAGGTGAAGTTAAGTGCATTGCATTGTGGGATATAGTATTCCTCACAGTGGTTATGTTCAGAATGCAATACTATAGCTTACACTTACTGAACACTGCACAGTATGCACTGTGTAATGCATACTATTTTAGTAACTAAAAGGCCTTGAGAAACATCTCAAAAGATTTTAAATGACCTCCTCACATTGCCATCCAGTTATCAGTGTGTGTCCTGGACCTTCTGGCATGTTTTATTAATTTTATGTTTTTAAATTGTGTTTTTTTTTATATTACAATTTATGTTATGTTAACATTTTTAGGTTACCATAATACCAAAAACACTATTTGGTAGCAAGTTATTTTAAGGTGACGGAATTATACAATATGCATAATTACAATAAATTTACCTAAATCAAATCCTAATCTTAACCCTACAAATAAATAAATAGGTGCAGAAACAATTTTACTCAGAAATTGCAAGTACATTTCACAAAAGAAACAGCAAGTAACACTGAATTAAACATGCAATTTTAGTAGAAGTAGAAAAACTGAAATAGTATTATCTTATAAAATGTATTCCAGTATTCTTTGTTTTATTTTACTCAAAAGATACATTTTAGTGTATAGTCACTGCATGTTGTTAATTATTATTATTCAATACTTATTTATGTAGGTACATTGTAATAACATCACCTTACAATAAAGTGTATTGCAGTATTTAGTGCATAACTGAGTGAAGCCTGCACCGAGGTCAAGTTAATCAGTCAAGTGAAATCAAACCAAATGACGTCCCTCTCCAACAAGCGCTGGTGTAGAGTCACAAAGCTTTCAGACACAATTCACACAGCGCTCTGAAGAAGAGCGTGACACCAGGAAGCACTAAAAACATCCTTTCTTAAAGCAGTGCTCCACTAAGCCTGGTCAGAGGAAGCTTGAGCCCTCAAAGAAAGACAGCGGTAATCCTCCTCCTCTTCTGCTGAACGTGACGCCACAGCAAAGACTGACCGGCGGTGGCTCTAGTGCTGGCAGTGCGGCTCGCCCCCAACCGCTGTCCTGTCACATGCCTGCAGAGCACATAACTCATGTAAACCCCTGTGTTTCTGACATGCATGACTGTCGTGGGATCAGGGGAGCTGTGCGAGATGAACACCCGCGGGTGCGTGTTGTGCCAGTAGGGGAGCGCTGGTATTAATCACCCGTCTACTTCACACTCAACACTCATCCAGCCCTGCACCAGAGTCAAGATTGATTTTTAATTGGCTGAGCTATTCAGATATAGATCATGTTTTGATATGGATTATGATGAGGAATGAATGAAAGGATGAACGACATGCATAGAAATCATGATCGCAATTACTGATGTGGCCTTCATGCCTCATAAACATCAGCCGTTTCTCCATCACCCATTCACTGCCAATACTATTCAGTGACTATTCAGTGATTTTGAGAAATTGAGTCATTGATTTAATCCATTTGATTTATCTGAACCACCAAAACGCTTATACAATTATTTATTAGTGTGGACCATCTTAGTGTACTCCTAAAGTTCAAGTGATAGTTAAATACATATGGCCAAATTTACATAGTTCCCCAGAATTGTATTTGTATTTATTTTGTATAAATTTTATTCAATATCAATCAAAATTATGTTTTTCATTCATAATGTAAATTACACTTAATCTGTATATTTAATTTAGACATAATCCAAAATACTACTTAATGTAAGTTCATTTATTTATTTAGTTGTGCTTTTTCACAACTTCACCGTAAACAAAAGCTAAATTAGCTAGATTATAAAAGTAGATAAAAAAGTATAAAAGAAGAGACAACTTACTAAGTAAAGAAACCTTCGAAAAAAGTTAATGTGTATTATGATGTCTTTTTAAAATAAGCATTACATTTAAGTACCAGGAAAAGAAAATAATAATAAAACACTAGAAAATATAAATAAAATACCTCCTCTAGTCAGCAAAGGTAGTCAGAATGGTTTCTGCACATGAAGCTAAAATACCATAAAAAAATGATTGAATGGGTTTCTGTGAGAAGTGTGATTTGCTTTTAGGCAAACTGAACAAAACGTTTGGTTACGACAGTAACCTCGTTTCCCTGATGATAGAACGAACGTTGCATCGATTTGACGCTTTAGGGGAATGCTTTGCGTAATAAGTCTTGAAGCACATGTGAAATCAATCCAAGGTATAATTGGGACATCAGAGCGGGTGACGTCGTGAACCAGGAAGCTATAAAGCCTGCCCAAACGAAGCTGTCAATTGCTTAAAGTCTGAGCAAGTTTCCTACAGGCACAAAGGAGATATGGCCGGGGACGCAACGTTCGTTCCCTCTTCAGGGAATCAAGGTTACAGTCGTAACCGAACGTTCCCTTTCAAGGGAACTCCGTTGCGCCGATTTGACGTAGGGGAACATTAATACAACACCACCATAGCGACGAGTGCCTGTCCTGTGTGAATCTTACGAGCAGCACTAGGACGAGAGCATTTGGGAACCTGAGGTAGAGTCCAGGTCCAAATAATAAAATCTGACGAACGTGTGCAGTAAGGACCAGCCTGCCGCATCTCAAACCTCTTGGAGAGCAACTCCCGATATCAGGGCCTTGGAGGCCGCCATACTCCTGGTCGAGTGGGACGGACAGCCATAGGAGAATGTTGACCGGCCAACTCATAAGCAAGTGAGATGGTCTCAACCACCCACTTGCTCATCCTTTGCTTAGATGCAGGGGACCCCTTGTTAGGAGGTCCAAAACATACGAACAACTGTTCATTTTAGCACCACAGGGCAGCTCTGTGGATGTAAGCATCTAATGCCCGCACTGGGCAAAGCAAATTGTGCCTTTCCTGGTCCGCATTCTGAAAGGAGGAGGAGAACAGAAGGCTTGCAGCACCTCAGCCTCAAAGTACCACAGAGGAAACAAGATACCGGGGGGTCTTTCCCAATGACATTCCACCCCAAAGGAATGTGCTAAGCACTTATGGTGCCACATAAACCTTTAAAGTGGACGGGGCTAGCCCTGCAGTGAACCGATCTTGCAGGAACTCCAGCACTGTACCGACTGGGCAGTTAACTGGATCCAGCTGATGGTCACTACACCGTGAAGTGAAAACTTTCCACTTCAAGGCATAAAGTTTCCTCGTGGAGGAAGCTCTGGAGTGGAGAATGGTCTCAACAACCTCGGTTGAGAGACCTGAGTCTATGAGCTGGGCCCCCACAGAGGCCAGGCCCACAGTTTCCACAGTTCTGGTTGGGGGGGAAATATCGAGCCTCCTGCTTGGGACAGAAGGTCCCTCCTGACAGGGAGCTCCAGAGGAGGCCCGTCGAGAAGGGATATTATATCTGGGAACCATATTCTGCCCGGCCACCGCGGGGCAATGAGAAGTAGTAGAACCCGGTCCCGGCAAACTCTCTCCAGGACTCCTTGGAGCAGAGCGATCGGGGGAAATGCATACAGATGAAGCCTCGGCCACGTCTGCACCATCGCATCCAGTCCGAGAGGAGCTGGATGCGTGAGTGAGAACCAGAGTGGACAGTGAGACGTCTCTCGAGACGCAAACAGATCCACTTGTGCCTGGCCGAACTCCCTCTATATCAGCTCCACCACCTCGGGGTGGAGCCTCCATTCCCCGGGCCTCAGCCCCTGTCTCGACAGGATGTCTGCTCCTATATTGTGAGCCCCCGGGATGTAAGCTGCTCGAAGAGGCAACAACTTCCCTTGGGACCACAGGAGGATTTGGCACGCCAGTTTGCAAAGTGGACGTGACCGCAAAACCCCCTGGTGATTTATGTAGGAGACCACTGATGTGTTATCTGAGTGGACAAGCACATGGTGGCCCCTGATATCTGCTAGGAAATTCTTGAGAGCAAGAAATACAGCCAACATCTCCAGACATTTGATGTGCCATGAGAGATGATGGTCCTTCCACAGACTCCGACTCGAGCATCCCTCTAAGACCGCTCCCCAGCCCGTGAGAGAGGTATCTGTCATTAGCATCTTGCAACGACATGAAGCTCCCAACACGGGACCCTGGGACAGGAACCAAGGTTTCTTCCACATTACCAAGGCACGAAAGCATCGCTGCGTGACCTTGCTCATGCGAAAGGTGTTGCCTCTCGGGGAAAACCCTTTGGTCCTGAGCCACCACTGCAGGGGTCTCATTTACAACAGTCCAAAAGATATCACGTTGGATGCTGCTGCCATAAGACCTAACAGTCTCTGAAACTGTTTGACAGTGAGTGACTAGCCTTATTCTTTTCACAGCTGACAGGATGGACTCTATACGTGACGGTGACAGACGTGCCTGCATTGACGTTGAGTCCCATACCACGCCAAGGAAAGTGGTCCTCTGTAGTGGAGAAAGCACACTCTTTTTGGCATTTAGCCGTAACCCCAACTCTTTCATGTGAGCAAGAACAACATCTCAATGCCGAACTGCCAACTGATGCGACTGAGCTAGAATCAACCAATCGTTAATGTAGTTCATAATGCGAATACCCTGAAGCCGAAGAGGCACCAGGGCTGCATCTTCGCATTTCGTGAAAGTGCGGGGTGATAATGCTAGGCCGAACGGAAGAACCCGATGTTGGTATGCTTTGCCCCCAAAAGCGAACCTCAGGAACTTCCTGTGACACGGAAGGATGGATATGTGGAAGTATGCGTCCTTGAGATCTATCATGACAAACCAGTCCTCGGATCTGATCTGTGGTACGATTTGTCTCAAAGTTAACATTTTGAACTTGAGCTGCATGACGGAGTCTTTCAGAACTCGAAGATCTAAAATGGGACGCAACCCCCATCCTTTTTTGGAACTATGAAATACCGGCTGGAAATACTGGAGTGAGGTACATATTCTATGGCCCTTTTCTCTAGCAGAGCGTTCACTTCTTATTTCATTACCAGAAACTGCTGGGGGGCCTCCTCGGTGGAAAACACCCCCATAAAGCTGGGCGGGCGAGAGCCGAACGGTAATGATACCTTTTTTCTATAGTCTGCAGGACCCAACGAGATATATTTGGCAGAAGTTTCCACGCTGTCAAATTTCTATTAGAGCTACCAGCCTCTCGAGACTGGTTTCTGGATTTATATGTAGTTGTGCAGTCGGAATGACGTCCTGAAATGGCGAACCGACAGGAAACGTCTGAACTGACCGCTCTGAAACCCTCCTCAGAGGGGGTGGGCATCCCAAGGTCACTACGTTTCCGGGTGGACCTTGAGATATGCGCTCGCCGGAGACCGCAGCGCCCTGAAGCATACGAGGTGGCAGGGTTGGCAGAACGGTCTCCTGAGGACATCGAAGGGGGACAGGCACCATAAAATGAGGTTTTGACCGCTCTCATTGGGGGGGAGACCTCAATGCCCTCGGGCGTCAGGACCTCTTTCCCGCAGCCTTCTTAGAATTTATAACGGTCCTCAGATCTGCTTAACCCTTTGAAGACTGCGGTTGAGTGCACTTACCGTGTCCCTAGTCTTTAGGTGGGGGAGCAAGATAAGCCGCACTCTGTTTTTGTGCGGCATCGTATGAGGAGCTGGTTTTATATGTTTGAGGCTGCTCCCACTCAGCAGCCCTGGAGATATGAATACGGCGCGGGGGGAGTTCTTGGAATGCAGCTGCTTGCTTAGCTGATTCCTGAAATTTCTCGACAACCGAATTCACTGCATCGCCGAAGAGGCCAGAGGGAGCATCCATAAGGAAGTTTTTATCTTTACCCTTAATATTGCTCAAATTTAACCATATATGTCTTTCAGTGGCCACCAGGGCTGCCATAGACCGGCCGATTGATTTAGCCGTTTCCTTGGTGGCCCAGAGAGACAAATCTGTGGCCCGACAAAGTTCGCAAACTGTGTTCGGACCAATGCCCTTACCCTCATCAAGATCTGCTAATAATACAGCCTTGTAGGCTTGCAACAACAACATAGTTTGTAAACATGCTGCAGCCTGACCAGTCGCTGAATAAGCCTTTCCCACCAGTGCTGATGTAGTTCTCACTGGCTTAGTGGGTAATACCGGGGATCTAGCGGATGAAGATGATTCAGGGGAGAGATAGCTTACGAGCGTCTCTTCCACCTTCGGCATCTCTCCGTAACCGTGTACTTCTTTATTTAATATAGAGGAATAGTGTGATGTTTGTGTACTATAGACTCAATAGGAAACCGGTTTCTCACATGATTTCGACACCTCGGTGTGGAGATCAGGAAAAAACGGCAATCCCCGGCGTTGAGGTTGTGAACGAGAAGGCAAGAAGCGTTCATAAAGTTTGCCTTTTGAACGAACATCCTCCCTCTCTGCTGGCCAATCGATACTCAGTCTCTCAACCGCTCTTGTCACAACCTCAACTAGCTCCTCAAAAGCACGAGACTGAGGTGGCGAGTCCTCAGTATCTCTTGCATTGGCCCTTACAACATCTAATTCCTCAGAAACAGATAGTTGCAGTGTCTGTGCCTTGATCAGGCGGAAGAAACCGCAGCATGTGCTTCCCAACCCTGAGACGAGGCACTGAACCTGTCAGGTGAAGGCAGAGATAAGGCGGTGCCCGTCTCTGCCTCCGCCAACAGTTCCCTTTGCAAACCCCAGGACTACAGCCTTCGCTGTGCCTCGGCAGTAGCGGGACCAGAGCCCTGGGGAACGCGAGCCTGAGCGCCCTCACGAAAGAGCGTCAGGCAGGATCGGAGCGTCCGAAGGGGAAGCACATTGCAGTGCTCTCGAGCGCTGACCGTGCATGCTCCTCTCCCAAACAGGCAACACAAAGAATGTGTGTATCCCCACCTGTTAAATAACGTGGGCAGGGATGAACGCACATCCTAAAAGCTTGTTGTTGCTTGCTCGCCATAACTAGTAATGAATACTGACAGACAACACCAAATAAGACAAGGACAGTTTCACACAGAGCGCTTGTGAAGACACAAAATTCTAGTGACAGCTTCGTTTGGGCAGAATTTATAGCTTCCTGGTTCGTCACCCGCTATGACGACTCAATTACACCTTGGATTGATTTCACATGTGCTTCAAGACTTATCAAGCAATGCGTTTCCCTAAAGCATCAAATCAACGCAACGGAGTTCCCTTGAAAGGGAACAGGTTTCATAACTACCACGTCTGTAAAGAAAAACACCATAAACTATAACAGTAGTAGTCAATTAATGTGAAAGCTTCGTGTAGGGAATACACTGATATTTCAGTCATTGTTCATTGATTATATTCCCCTACAAAAATGACAGTTGTTTTAATCTTTTTAAATCTTGTTTTAAAGCTTAATTTCATTAATTCAACTGAATTTCTACCTTAATGTTCCTCATAAAAATGCATATGGGTTTGAAGCGATAAGATAATGAGCAAATAAAGACAGAATTAACTTTTGAGTATTCCAATTAAACAGTATATTCATTTACAGCAATTAAAACAGTATATTCATATGAGCACCGGATCTTCACTGCTGTTGGCATCTCAGCCGTTTCTCTCAGAAGACAGACTTTCCTGGAGCTCAGGTCACAGTGAATGAAGGAATGAATTTAATCACAGATTGCCACACTGAGCTTTGAGTCAAGCGCATGGTCTCTCTGCAAACACAACAAGCTCCTGTGATATACAGGAGGTGCTATTTTTACAATAATCTCTCTCAGAGACACACAGCAGACATTTTTTCAATCATCACTGTTTTGAGCAATGACTCATATCAAAGAAAACACAAGACTTCTTCACATTATACACCATACAAAACTGACAAACATGTTCTGGTCATTGATACATCATTCATTACTGGCCTTAATTATCAATGTTATTTAGAATATAAAATCAGCATTTCCATAAACACAAATGATTGCAGATATGCTCCTTTTAATATTGCAATATAAGCAAAATATCTGTAAAACTGATTAATCATGACTGTAAATACAGACTAACAGATTTCTGATTAATTGATTCATTACTAAACAAAAATCATCACTAAAATTAAAGCTTATCAATTTTAATAGCAATAATACATGCACAGCCGTGTGATATTGCTGTATATCAGCATGGTTGAGATTCAGCTGTAGGCAGTCAAAATTACAAAGACAGTGTTCTGATATACAGCATTAAAGTTTTGCCCTAATTGCCCTCAGCCAAAACGATTGTCTCTGGAACAAATAATAGATTAATGAGACCAAAGACTGCCTGTTAATTTATTAATTTTTTGCCTGTTTAACCTCTATAGAGACATCAGAGCCAATAGCAAATTCCAGAAGATCTAGCCGAGGTGAGGCTGCTCAGTGGGTTCATGAGCGCTGAACGCCCGCTGACGCCCTGAAGCTCACATCTCAGAAAACGTCGACGCACGATTAAAATAAACATTAACAAACCACACATTTGAAGTCTAAGCAATTATAGTATCACCTAAAACTCTTAAAACTACATTCTGTGAAAAAAAAACGTTTTTATTAGTAAAGTTATAGTGGATTTGGGTGTCTGCCATGAGAGTCAGTGTGAGAAATACTGCAAGCGATACAAACAGTAAAATGGTTCCTGAAGTGATACTGGATGAATATCTCATGTGTGGAAAGACCTCTCAGCCAATCAGATTTGAGGATCAGAACAAACTGTTGTATATATAATATAATATAATATATTATATCTAGTTAAATGATACAGTGAGGGGGTGTATTTGATTCCCTGCTGATTTTGTACGTTTTCCCACTGACAAAGAAATTATCAGTCTATAATTTTAATGGTGGGTTTATTTGAACAGTGAGAGACAGAATAACAACAAAAAAATCCAGAAAAACACAATTCAAAAAAGCTTTAAAATGATTTGCATTTTAATGAGTGAAATAAGTATTTGACCCCTTCACAAACCATGACTAAGTACTTAGTGACAAAACCCTTGTTGGCGTTCACAGAGGTCAGATGTATCTTGTAGTTGGCCAGCAGGTTTGCACACATCTCAGGAGGGATTTCGTCCCACTCCTCTTTGCAGATCCTCTCCAAGTCATTAATGTTTTGAGGTTAACGTTTGGCAACTCGAACCTTCAGCTCCCTCCACAGATTTTCTATGAGACTGGCGAGGCCACTCCAGAACCTTAATGTGCTTCTTCTTGAGCCACACCTTTGTTGCCTTGGCCGTGTGTTTTGGGTCATTGTCATGCTGGAATACCAATCCACGACCCATTTTTAATGCCCTGCATGGCTGGCTTCAATGCCCAGGCCCTAACGGTACATGGCCCCGTCCATCGGCCCAATGATGCAGTGCAGGTGTCCTGTCCTCTTAGCAGAAAAACACCCCCAAAGCATAATGTTTCCACCTCCATGTTTGACGGTGGGGATGGTGTTCTTGGGGTCATAGGCAGCATTCCTCCTCCTCAAAACACGGCAAGTTGAGTTCTTGCCAAAAAAACTCGATTTTGGTCTCATCTGACTACAACACTTTCACCAAGTTTCCTCTGAATCCACGTAGTGTGTTACCAATTGTTTTGTTGGTGACTATGGCCCCACCTGCCTTGAGATCATTGACAAGATCCTCCCGTGTAGTTCTGGGCTGATTCCTCACCATTCTCATGATCATTGAAACTCCACGAGGTGAGATCTTGCTTCTAGTTATTTTCAGTTTCTTCCATTTGCGAATAATCACACTAACTGTTTTCACCTTCTCACCAAGCTGCTTGGCGATGGTCACATTCCAGCCTTGTGTAGGTCTACAATCTTGTCCCTGACATCCTTGGACAGTTGTTTGGTCTTGGCCATGGTGGAGAGTTTGGAATCTGATTGATTGATTGGTTGACACCCGGGAGCCAGAAATCTTGCTGATTGATAGGGGATCAAATACTTATTTCACTCATAAAAAACTAATCAATTTATAACTTTTATGAAATGCATTTTTCTGGATTTTTTTGTTATGTTGTTATTCTGTCTTTCACTGTTCAAATAAACCTACCGTTAAAATTACAGACTGATCATTTCTTTGTCAGTGGGAAAACATACAAAATCAGCAGGGGATCAAATTATTTTTTCCCCTACTGTATATGCATTAAATAATTAGCATATTCAACACAGAGAATTATATACCATAAAGTAAACTCAATCACATTTGCATGCTGGTTTTTCAAACAATTCAAATATTGTGTGATGATTGTGTGATGGATGAATTTAATTCTCATTGAGTAATGGCTCTATATGGAATAAAATGCTTCTAATTTTCAGTATGTATGTCAATGTTTGTATACAAGAAAGCAATGTACATTTCCACTATTTTGATATTAGCACATTACATCCATTGCCCTTTCACTCACAGCGTAATGTATGAGTCTTACAATATAGATCATTAGGACAAAACAAAGTGCACTCTGTCTCAGTTCCAGACTACAGTACAGTGCTGGATTGAGTTACATCATGCAACGTAAAAGAGCGTTTGCTTCACACCACTTAGCTGACAACTGAAGGAAAGCTTTCTGATTCGCAGTTTCTTACAAATATCACGATCAAGCAGTTATGCTGATGTTACTTCAGAGATTGTTTGTTGACATATGAGTAAGATAAAGAATTACAAGTATGAAAATCAAATGTGTCACTCAAAATATATAAGCTGGGATTGGGAATGCTCAGTGACACAAATCTATCTGATATTTAATGAGGAAAAACTGAAGTTTCCCAGCAGCGCACAGATAACAATGAAGGTCCAGCCTTTATACAGTAAGTCCAACCCAGAACCATATGGACTGTAGTGCTGTGCTATTTCACACAGCAAACCAAGCCCACAGAAGCTTCTGGAGAACAAGCCCAACAGCTCGTGACCTGCGAGACATGTTTACCTCTCACAACATCTACATTAGCATGGATGACTCTTTGAGTAGCATGCCAACACAACATATATGGCTGCTTGCTGTACAACACTAATGCAACTATAATCTTCTGAACAACTGAACTTCACTCATTCAATATGATCATTCAATCATCCCAGCATACCTTTACTGAAAAAAAACTGATTTGTATTTTTGCTTTGTTTTGCATTTCAAATGACTTAAGATATAAGTCTTGATATTTATCAATAACGCTATAAAAATAAAAATAAACAGTTTATGCTTTAAATAAGAACAAAATATCTGCCAATAGGTCTAGAAACATAAACTTTATTCTTAGGGGAGAGAGTACTGGCAGATTTGTTTTAAGCATAAACACTTAATTTTAATAAATTCTTCAGAAAACAAGAATTAAGAAGTAATTTACCTTCTCAGGAAAATGAATTTTGATTTAAGAATGTGAGTTTGTACTGGAAAACAAGGCAAAATACTAAGCAATCTAT